>OY728126.1:890155591-890723091 GCA_963277665.1 Viscum album
TAACCCACACCCACCGCGTTAGTGGTTTGAAACAACTCCCAACAATTTACCAAAAATAATAATCCCCAAACCGCAAATAATAGTTCACGGATTAGCTTGATAATTAGTTGGTACACATTCATGTTTTTGAGGAAAACAAACATGGTAGTATTATCAATCTCAAAATAAACCCCTACTTCTTAGTGGTTCGTTGTTGCGTGTTCGCCTTTAAGGGGGGATATGGTGTCTGCGTCACTTTCCGGCTCCTATATTCCAAAGGCGTCGAGGAAGAAGAGGTTTTGTCGGCGTTCTTCATTCTTCACTGGGGCGGAAATCCGTCAGTGGTTCTCTAGTGAATCCTCCAATTTTTTCTCCACATATCCTTGATGTGCCAAAATATATAAAGGAGCTCATCACAATGTTCCATAATGGTGTCATTAAAACTTCGTTACACTATGAGTTTATTGACCCATTAATGAGCCTCATTGATGTGCATCGTCACCGCCCAGTCGAGGCCACGCCACCCAAAAATGGGGAATGAAAAAATAATATAATTCCTTTAAATAATATTATTATTTTTCTCGAAAGGTCTGAAAAATAACTTTTTCTCTCGGCCCTTGCCGGCCGAAGTTAAGCTTCTGCTATGCGAATCCGGGCGCTGTGAATTAATCGGTTCCCTCAAGATTCAATTCCAAGTGCCAGTTTAAATGTTAGAAAAACCTGCTAATTTGTTCACTGAATGTACCCAAGCTAAACATTGAAAATTGATTTCGGTCACATCGAGCCTCGGAATCAAGCGCCGTCAGAATCTGTGTACTCATAAAATTACAAAGTATTTAAACAAATCATTAAAAATGATGTGTCTTTTACATTAAATCTCTCATATCCTAGATGTAATCCCATTCAATTGAATAATCAAACAACCCTCATCATCTAGAATGAGATTCGAGAGTGATAAAATAATATTAATGGGAAGAAGTCACTTAACAAGAGGGGTGTAGATCCATCAACTAGATATCCAATTCACCATAAATGGATTAAATAATAATATGGAAAATTTTCAAGATCCATTAAAATAATTGAAATGATATTAATTATATCTAGTGTGTTTAGGTATATATGACAGTAGTCTGATAATTTTATAATTAATTTTTGGTGGTTTTTTGTTTCGTGTGCATAGTTTATTGTACAGAGTGCATATTTTTCTTAAACCTTGTTCCTAATGATGCACATTTCCCAATGACACATGATTACTAGTAGGAGGGTGGTCAGCATGAAAAAAACTGTGAAACCCATATGAATCTCCTCTATTTGGGTTCACAATGTTTTCTAGACTAAGAATAGGGTTAAGAAACACAATGTGACAACCGTGCACTTCCCCAATTCATTCCAAGATTCTATATTTTCACCCCCAAATCTCCCTGAAGTAAAAAACAATAAATATAAAATATAATAAAGGAAATATATTACCTATAAATGGAGATGAAACATCTCTTAAAATATTCACATTCATATAGGTGGAAAATGTTAGACGACATCCATGGTGGTGGTACTCTGAATGTTACATGCATGACTTATTGATTTTTATAATAAATGGGATAAAAATAATAAATAATTATTAAAATAATATAATAAAAATCAGTATACTAATGATATTTAAGAAACTATATTAGTATTCATACCTAACTAGTTTATTTTTATATATTCTAAACATTTAGAGGATAATTTTATAGAGTATGTATACTCATATTTAGTTTTTGGACCTTCTCTTGAAGAACCATATTGAAATAGAGGATGTATAGATTATTCAAGGAAATAGTGTTTTAAAAAGGTGAGTTAATATTTTAACGAATGTAAACTGAGTATATTGTGAATAGAATTATAAATGAATGTTGTGTCTTTATAATGGTGGAAATGAACTATTTTTATAGTTTATAATGTGGGACATCGAATTCAAAATTATAGTATCCCCGGTTTCGGGTCCATAACCCATTTTCTCATGATTTTTTAATTTGGTGTGTATAAAATAGGGAGTTTCCATAAAAAAGTATGTTTCTATAAAAAAAGTGTTTCCATAATATAGATATTTTCCTTTAAGTTGCGTGTTTCCATAATGTTGGTTGTTTCCATAAATTGGAGTGTTTCCATAAAGTGGGTAGTTTCCATAATGTGGGGTGTTTCCATAATATGTGGGATGTTTCCATAATTAAATGTGTTTCAATAAAAAGGGTAAACGTGAAGTATGGGAGAGATGGGGGTTTTATAATGAGTTTTGGGACATGATAGAAGGTAGCATGAGCCATACACAGTTGGCCCAAACCATGTGGTCAAACCATGGGAAGAGGTCAAATGTAGATCCCATTATCTCGAAGTTTACTCTTTTTTTCTCTATATATTAAGTTTTGGCTACAACATTCCCTTATTTCGAGACTAATATCCCATGAAGGCTGGCGATCCTCCCCGCATGAGTTTGAGCCATCCCAGAACCTTCCCTTAGTGATTTTGAGTCCGATTGTTGAGGTATATCCCCATTACTTCTGGATTTCTCATCTTTTCTTAGATCTTCTTAGATATACTTCTCTAATATCAATTATATCTTATATATGAACTTATAGTGTATAAATAATCATTTTTGGATGTTATATAATTAAATTTTGAGTTGTTATCTTTCTAATATAAGAGAACCAAGGTCGTTCTTAGAGAATCGACCCACTTTCTTCTGCGTTCATTGTAAGTTGTCTATGTTTCGTCAAAACCTTTGAGGAAAGTGGCTTAACTTTCATTTTCACTTTCAATAATTAATTGTCACGGATTAAAATTGGTTTATTGATTGTGAAATTCATGGAAAAGTATTTATTAGTTATGATTTATGCTTTTGGTGAAATTGTGTGATCTAGGTGAATAGTTGTGCAAAGGAGGTTTAGATTCATTACTTTAAAATGATGATTTTAAATTATGGATTTTTTTGAAATGAGAATTTTTTGATGAAAAGGGTGTTTTGAATATACATTATTTTCAATAAAAATGATGTGTTATTGAAATGGTTTGGAATTGAAATGGTTTGGCATTGAAATGGTTTTGAGAGAAATGGTTTTCAATAATAAGGTGTTTTTTTTTGAACGTGTTGTTTTGGCATGAAATTTGGGAATATGTAGTGGGTGTTCATGGTGCATATATGTGGCTTGGTTAAAATATGACATTTTTCTTGGTACCAATGGTTTAATGGAACATGAGAATTACATACACATGGCTAGGATGAAATATAACCTTGTGCTCAGTGCCAAAGGGTTAATGGAACATGGGAAACAAATACCATGTGGAGACATGGTAGATCGACAAGAAACCGCTCATGAGAATGGAATTGTCATAACATATCATGCACAGTTGGTTACATGGGTTTGAGTAATGTTTGGGTATGATGATAAAGGGATATCATGAAATGATTGTAAAGATTTTTTAGTTATTTTCTTTTGAAAAATAACTTTCTAGTAAAATTGGCCCCAGTCACACTGCTATAGTTTTGATAATGAATGGTTTTGGAAACATGTTTTTATTTAGTTATAAATTGTTTTTGAGATGTTCTTTTATATAAATTGTTTTATATAATTGTGTCTAAATCTTATATCCTAGTGGCTGCTTTTGCACTTTGTTGCTTTTGCAGATGCTATCTTTCGGGACAAGGGAAAAGGTTATACTTCACACGTGTTTAGCACTACCTCGTGATGTATGGGAGGCTTGGAGATTTTGGATAATGGATCATGTGGAGAATGTAGTCTTGAGGCCTTTGAAGAGTCCTGCGTGTTTTATCTGCAGTGCACTTTGTACCATGGTTATTCTTGTCTTGTGGCTTAGTTTGATGAAGTTGTGGGATAGATGATGTTGTTGAGTTATCTTCTGTTAGTTCATGCTTTATATAGTTAATGTTTAGTTATGGTTGGTAGGCTTATTTGTTTATTTCATAAAGGGTAAATCTACCCCCTCTTGTATTTGAAACCCTTTATCATTTATTGTCAGCCTTGGGCATCTTGGGGATATCGCTTAAGGCCTATTAATGACTCGTTGTACTGTCATGCCAATGAGAATTGGTGTGTCATTACAAAAAATGTTGGTCTTGTTTGGGGTATGAATATAATTTCAAGATATTTAGGTGGGTTAGGTGAATAATGTTTTGTGAGGAATGTGGTTATGAATTTTATTTATTAAATATTTATACAATGAGGGCTATGTTTCATGTAAACTTAATAAAATTTTATCAACTAAAATACAAATTTTTTCCCCTTTTCCTCTTGATTTTATTTTTACCATGGTATTCATTTATTTATTGAAAATATAAGATGAATCCACTTACAATAATATTTACAAGATTATTCTTATTTTTTTCCATTTAATCACAGTATGATTGAAAATACGGGAAATTAACAATAAAATTAAAACATAATATATATAGAGAAATATGGTTACAAAAGGATATTTATAAATATATTTTTTATTCACTCATAATATTTCAATAATATATTAAATATTATTCTCCATTTCATTATTATAGTATTATTGTTTTCCTAACTTATTAATACATATCATATAAAATCTAATGTTTAGAAAAAATACATAAAATGATCTTGTTTTTTATATAACTACGCTAATTTTATTTTATCAATAAATTAGTATTAAAAATTAACACTATTTATTATCGACATTTATTTAATAATGTATTTACCTTTATCTGTAGCTTCTAATTTAATGAAAATATTTTAATGGTTTCATCATGATTTTTTGGTTGTGTGCTACAGATGAATCAAGTTAGCCAACACATTGAATTCATTTCAGACAAATATATTCTAAAATATAATGGTAATAAAAAATTATAATATATTGAGACCCATTGGGACTCATGGGAAAACAACAATAGATTATTAACATTTTTCAAAGGAATAGGTTTATCCTATGTTGGTGTATTCACTAGAGAGCAAGCCCTATTTATAATCAGTCAAGGATCGTAGAATGTTTATCTTCGACCAAACATGCATGATGTTCAACCATGTATTTCAAAATTTACATGAATTGAATTTCAAATATATCCCCATTAAAATTTAAACATCCTTCAAAACATTAACATTTTATCATAGTGTAGTGGAAAATATATATTCAATCTAGAAAAATACTCTTACACAAAAATGGAATTGTCATATTTTTGAAATTTTACAACACCATATTCCTCTCATGTAAAAAAAATTTTATTCCTAAATTTTTTCTAAATTTTTTTTCTCCAATAACATTTAAATGATATTTATATTACTTTTAGAACTCATAGAAACCCCATTAACATGGCTATAATGTCAAAAACCACATTATAAATAAATTAAAAGTATAACGATCATTGAATTACAATATTTTAAAATACATAATTAAAAAAATATCCAAAAATTTATATATAATATATAAAAATTGAATTATAAAAATAATTCATCAAAACCTAAATTTTTTAAAATTACTGTAATTAAATGATAATGATTATTCACTTGTATCAATTATAATTGTTCTTATAAAATCAAATGAAAATTATAGAAATAATATTTGATAAATTACAAAAATCAAACAATAGCCCAAATATTTTTATAATTATATATTCATCCCAATTTGATTAGGAATCAACAAGTCTTTATTAAATTCTCATTTCAGAATGAAAATCAAAAAATTAAACAGAAAAGAAAGGGAAAGAATGTAATTAAATAATTTCACATTGGGTTTATCACCTCTAACTTGTTCATGTAAATGTATTTTTTATCTCTTATATAATGATGGAGTCCCATTTTCATTTAATATAACCTATAGTAATGGTTATCATGGAATAATTTAAATAGATTTTTTATTTATAGTTGAATTAAAAAAATTTAATTATTTTTTGTTTATAGAATTTGACATATTATCTATATTAAATATTGAATACATCATAGATTCATATATATTATATGATATTAGTAGTATTTCAGTTTTTTAGTCATTATTGATGTATTCTTTATAAATATTTCATGGTAAAATTGATCTAAATAAAATACATGTTAGCATGACTAAATGTGTGATATCGAGATGTTCTATAGTAATTATCTTTATTTTATTGAAGAATACGAATATCAATATAAAATTATGAAATATATGATTACTATTTAAGAAACCCCTGATGACTATTATAAGAAAAAATAATTAAGTAATGGATAACACTTATGCATAAGAAATGAAAATTCACATATAAATCCTCTAAGTGGTGAATGTTTTGGTACTCCTTTTAATGAGTTGGTGATAAGAATTAAAGCCGGATTTTAATGTGAACCTTAGTAAATTTTATATAGAGTAAAATTAGCGAATGGTTAGTAATGATGTTTGTTAGGGAGGGGTCCCTTTATAGGTGACCATTAGTGCAATTTTATAAAATTATAATACAACAATGAACATGTAATTTTATTTCTAATTTCATGTAACAATATATTTTTTTAATCGAAATCTATATTACATAGTGTAGAGAACATGCACGATGAATTCTAAAAAAATTGAATAATCTATTAAAATTTTATTTTTAACTTTTTACATATGTATTTAATTTTCACTAATTATTTGTATCAATTGTATAATAATTTATATAAATGAAATACAAAATATAAATTCGTATTATGTAAGTAATAAATTTTATGAATGGTTATTTTATGATTTAGAAATATGTTGTCTTCAACGATGGCTTTTATTAATTTTTGTGATAAAATATAATATTTT
Organism: Viscum album; assembly: GCA_963277665.1. NCBI lineage: Eukaryota > Viridiplantae > Streptophyta > Magnoliopsida > Santalales > Viscaceae > Viscum > Viscum album. Next base: position 890,162,336 of record OY728126.1, read on the forward strand.
ATTTCTATATCTTATATAATTTTTATCCTATAAATATAATTTCATTTTTATATAATCATATCAATATAATTTTAGGGTAAAAATTTCATATTTTTTTAAAATAGTTTATTTTCAATTAAACATTTAAAAATATTATATTTTATTTAAAAATATTATATTATTTCAACACTTTAGAAATATAGAATTTTAATTAATTTTTTTTAAATAAAAATATTACTTTTTTATTATTAATATTCTAAATAATTCTATTATAATCAATTTAATTATTGAATTCTGTATAAAAAATTTCATACAAAAAATGATATTTTCCTAAAAAACCATTTCACTCCATATTATCCAAGTTTATTTAGAAATAAATTTCTACAATATATGGATATGGTATTAAATTAAATGGGATCATTATTCATAATATTTTAGTTCAATTTTTTTAAATAGGTTCTTGTTATTGTTTGGCCTTATGAATAGTAACTATGGTAAAATTTACTAAATTCCTAAAGTGTAAATTGATTTATTTGAGTTATAAATATGTTAAAAGGACATAATTTTAATCATAATTATTATTGAATGAATTTAATATGATAATTATCACCATATTATATGAATTTAATTTTTTATAGCACACTTTTCCATTGAAATTATCAATATAATATATTAATCATAGAAAATTAAAAAATCTCACTTTATTTGTTTTAAATATTAATTATTCATTCATATTTCATAAGAAATAAAAAATTGAATTCATATAAATTTATATTTTTTTATTAATTGACCTATTTTCATTATGTAAATTTATTTATAAATCATAGGAATTAGATAATTACATTAAATACATACATAAATCAGACTGATTTTTTATTCAATTAATAGAAAAATAATATAAATGAGTTTAAAAATATTAAAAGGGGTATAATTTGATTCAATAATGTTGTTATGTGAATTTATATGAATAATAAGACATATTAGTTTTGTTTTAAAAAATTATTTTATAAATACTTATTTTTATTTATGTGTTTTATGTAAAATTAGAAGATTAGATTCATAAATTTAAACAATGATTTTAAAAAATATAAAATTTCATTAAATTATTTTACATCCATTAAAATATTGAAATAAAAAAAAGAATATAGTATGGTCTAAAAATTCATGCAGTTTCCATTAATGTTTCAATAGTTACCTTAAATGTAAAATCATTAACATTTAAGCATGAAAAAATTGTTATTTATGTTAATGTTAAAATCATATAACTAAAATTAAAAAAAGATAATGTATAAAATTACAAATAAAATAATCCAAATTTTATTTGGCGATGTTATTTGAACTATAATATAACTTATATTATAATATGTATCTATATGGAATCATTAGTCCTAAAATGACATCTTTATATTTTATTCTTTTAAGTAGTTGTATGTGTGTTATCTCCCTCACATATAAAAAGTATCCCGACCTTTCTCATATTTAAACCACATTGACACTTCTAAAAACAATTCCCATTTTTAATTACAAAATCCCAATTAAAATTATAGAATTTTTATTTTCCCAAAAAAATATCCAACTATAGTGTCCTTAAGAGGATATCCAAAGTCATTCTTCCAATAAAGCGGCAATATTCTAATCAGATCACTTTTTTTTCATTCTTTCTTTACCACCTCTAAATAATTGTTATTTTTTATAAATAATAACAAATGTATCCTAAATACTCTGAAATGATATAATTATTAGCAAACCACCATTACCCACCCACTTTACCATCAAATGGGAATTAAAAGTATAGCTCGTATGTACACATGTATCACAATATCCATGTAGTTGTACAATTCATTGTTCATCGCCATATTTTATTGTTTGGAATTATGATGGGTTAAATTTTAATATATGATATTATTTAATTAATTATACATAATGGTAATAATATTATATCTACGTTATTATATTCGAACCTGTTTCTAGATGTTAACATCACATGTGAATATGTATTGACTACAACCTCTACGAAACAATATAATTCATTTATAATTTTTTTTAATTTTATTACAAAATGGAAATATTTTATGAATAAATATGATATAGATGATTTAATAACAACTCTTTAACAATGAATTATTATTTATATTTCTTTCATTCTGTCCCTCAAAAAATAAAAACATCATTCATGTGTATGTGCAACCTGTTATCTTCATAAATAGTGTGTATTATTTTTCTTTCCATTGCTTCTTGGATGACTCATAATATATATTTCATGATTATAAATTATTATTATAACATAATTTTTATTTATTATTAAACAATGATAAATTTACATGTACTTAAAAAACCAAACCATTACGTACATGTGAAACCTAGAATTTGTTACCTAGAATAGTGATTTTGACACTTCATTATTAATAAACAGGTTATAAATTAATATAAGTAAACTATATGTTTTATGATATATAAGATTACTTTTTAATATATTTTTAATATTTTTGTATTTTTTTAAAGAGGTGTTTTAGACACATATGAATTATGTCAGGCCAAAGGTAATAATTTATTTTAGAAGCCCGACATTATTTATGATTATTTATGATAAATTATACCCAGAGATAATTATTTAAAATTTATATCTTACTTCTAATCTATAATCATAACCTATTTTTATTTATGAAAATTTAAAAAATATGAACCATTTTCTATCTATGTTACTTAAATTAATTGAATATGTTTTTTGGAAAAAATGAATTCATTTCTCACTTTGGTTGAAAAAAAATATTTCTTCCCTGTCATGGTTTCATATTTTCACAAGAATTTTTTTAAATTTTATCCAATTATTACTCATGAAATTTTTATCCATGTTTTAATTTTTATATATTGGTTTAAAATGTAATTTTTTTCCTTTTCCAAATGAGCTAAATTTTACATTTCTAAAAATAATGTGAAAGAAGAATTTTCATAATGTAAACAATAAGAACACAATGTCTTACCATCATGAATGCTCAATGAAATAAAAATCCTTTTACTGGTTAATAATGATCATTTCAAACATATATGTTTCTTTATCATGGTGTATATATTATATATTTCAATTTAAGAAATGTATTTTCCCGAAAATATTTTCCAGTGATCTTTTTAAATAATTTTAATCTATGGGACCATCATTTATCGAATATTATGCAAAGGATAGTATATAATGATACAAACAACCTTATTTATCTATGATGTTTTATTAGTTGTATGATAGTGTATGTAATATCGTGATACAATTCATGATAATACTCTATACATTTTAAGATAATGTATTTTTGTTGGAAAAAGTAATAACATTCCATAAGAATGTTTTTATATATTAATGTTATTTTTTATTATATTTCCTAATTTCAAATCATTAAGGATTTTGGATTGTTATGTCAAGGATGTGACTCAAAATTATATATCCCCTTGCTGAATCAGTAGGTTTCATTAGATAATCTATATTGGGTTTTGGAATAGGGCATACCCATTTAATTAAGACATAATGTTATAAGGCTTGATATCCAGGTTTAAGATGTCTTGGAATGAGGCCTCAAGGGTATGTTTTAGATTTATGGAATTAAGAATCAAATAATTATGAAATATTTTGTTTATTTCTATGTGAATGTTTGATTTTTTTTATGATATACATGTATATGTGTTTATCTCATGATATTCATCACTTTTCATTATATGATCATCATGTATTCATTTCATATTATTTATTAATTATTTATATTCTAATATATGAATACCATTGTTGAGCATATTTTCTCAACCAGTTAATATGTATCCTTTCCTTTAGACTCTAGGAAATGAATTATGATTAATATACATAGATATGATAAAGGAGATAATTGTGTTCTCAAAGAAAATAATATGTTTTATTTTAGGTTTTCAAATGTAAAGTGGAATTAAAGTGTCTCTCTAGTTATCTATGAAAAATATAGTATTTTCTCCTTTATAATATGATTTTATGTATTTTTTACCAGTGCAGTAAATATACCATGGTCTATATGGTATTGGAGACCAGTTATTTATAGTTTTAATTGGTTAAAATCAGTAGAAACCTTTGGAAATTGATTTTAGAATATATAGAATAGAAACCTTATCCCTAAGAAGAACCTTGAGAAAGATCCCAGTGAAATCGAGATTGTGATTTTTATATTAGTTATTAATTAATTTTCAATTTATGTTATGTCTGTCACTACTATAAAAATTATATATTATGATTCATAATGTTATAATCTATTATAATGAATTATTTTTTTATAAATAGAACCTAGTAAGAAAAATATAATCCTTATAAGAACATATAATCCATGTAGGGATTTCTATCCTAGGTAGGCTAATGATTTAAAAGATAGAGTTAGAGATAATGATTAAAAAGTTATATATAAATTATGGTAGCAAGTATAGGATAAGGGAATTAACCTTCCTTGTATGGATTATCATATGAATCCATAACATAGTTTAACAATTTCTTCCACATAATGTGTAAGAAACATTTATATTTCAATAAGACTAAAAATAATTTTGTAAATTAACATTTTACATGTTCCACAAAAAAATTATTTATAACAATTTTGTGAAATAAAATTGATAAGTTTTCCTGCACAATTTAGCTTCATGTAGTGTATACAGAACAATGGTGAGGATTTATTCAGAATACTATGAATGAGAAGTTATTTTCAAGCATATAATGGTAGTGTTTTATAGAAATTTTAATTGATAATGATATTCCACATGAAGATATATTTTATATAGAGAGACAATTATTAAGTTTGTGATTGAAGGAAAATGAAAATATTTCTATATATGTAACTAACATCAAGTGGTTAATAAGGCATGCTTCATATAATATACATCTTCTATGGAGGATGAATAAATATATTTTAAAAGTGGATAATTTAATAAATCAAATAGATATAATCTACCAAATATTTTCATCATATAATGATATATTGTAATGAGATATCATGACAGAGAAATAGTTATCAAAGACCAATGTCTATAAAATAATGAAAGAAGAGTAAAGGAAATTAGTGAATAAATGGATATTCTGACAAACCAAATGCAGTATTTTTCCCACATGTGATAGTTGTAGAAAGAAACACCTTGATTCTTTCTAAATGTAAATGATATTTTTCTTTATGGAGAGAAATGACATTATTTTAAGGAATAAAATTGTATGAAAGAGGCATCATTTTTTTCGTGATTCAATCATATGTACATGGGAACTATTAAAAATAATTCTATAAAAATAAAGGTAGTATAGTTTAGAATATTTATGGAACCAGCCTTAAACATTATATATTCTTGTTAATTTTAAATACCATTAACATTATTAAATTACAAATAATCATAGATATTTTGATTTTAATATAAGAAGAACTAACTCTAATAAAGTCTACCCATACATTAATCATGGAAACATACACCCAGTATCATTTTTCCCCATAATCAATTTTTTAAAATTAAATATGGTATTGTTTCTTGATAAATTTTCACAAATTATCCATTTATCTTATCCCTATATAAATTCTTCTTTAAATTCAATTAAATTTTTTTAAAAAAATAGGATAGGAAATTATTAGTAAAGAACAAAAAAAAGAGTATACTATTATTTCATTGGAACCCAAAAAAATAATTTTCTAACAGAAATTTCTGTTTACCCTAAAAATAAATCATTTACTCAAGAAGATCATTATATTTTCATTTACAAATCATGATATTCTCATGAAAAATAATAATAACAAATATAAAAAACATGTAGAAGACATGAGAAGTCATTCTAAATATAACATATACAAATGGAATTACCATTAAGGTCATCTTCCATCTTTGTAGTACCCAATGCCTTAGAGGTTATAATATAACCACCTATTCTTGGGTTTTTAGGAAACCACCCATCATTGATTAATAATTCTACTACCATTCTTTGGTTCATTATAAAACCTTCCATCATTATCTTATAATGGGACAAAAAATCATCATAAAATATTCCAATGAAATGTAAGATCAGCATAAATTATAATATAAGGCATTATGAAAACACTCATTAGAAAATATAATCACTCCATTTTAAAATCATTCATTTTTAAATATATCTTACACACCAAAAAAAATTATTTTTAAAGAAACCATATAATATATTAATTTTTATCTCCAGATAATAATGTGACATGAAAATTGTAAATTAAATTCATAACATATATGTGAAAAATATTCATTTTTTAACTTTTATGAATGAAATTTAATAAAATAATTTTTAAAAATAATTTCCCTTATAAAAAACAGAAAATATCCATTTCAGAAAATATTTTTGAGAAATTAAAATATTCAAAATTTAAAACATAATTTAATGCATAAATAAGTTAATAAAAATAGTTTTTAAAATCATGTATATTATATAGCTAAATGTAATGAAAAAAATATTAAATCATTTAAAATATGATTTTTTTAGTCATAATCCTTTAACATTTGTATGAATGTCATGAAATTGATATTAATTTTCAGGAAAATAAATTATATTAATTATTAACATATTGTATATAATTTTAAAATATATATTTTTATTATTATTTTATTATAATAATATATATCCATTTTTAGTATTTATTATGTAATCTTTTTATATTCCTAGAGAATTTGTTTCATGGTTTCATTAATGATTCTATTGTATATAATTAATGATTTCTCTTTTCAAATGAAAAAATAAATTTAAAAGTGGAATTAAATGATATTGATGAAATTATAGTAGTATATATTTTCCAATATATAAATTCTTTTCAGAAATTAAAATGAATCATTTGATAATATTTTAATGAAAAATGTTATATATTATTTTTGTGGCTTCTCAAACCATCACAAATTATTGTTTTTATTAAATATATAGTCTTTATATTAGATTAAAAACATGAAATAAGTGATAATATACTAATTAAAATATTATTTAAGAATTATAATAGTTTAATGACAAGGCATTATAAAGGTAATGGAAAACTATAAATCATTATCCACATAGAAGGTTAATGGAAATAATTTGGACAACGATTTTAATTCATTATACAATATGAGATACAAATATGAATGAATATAATATTTCAAATTAGAAATATATCATTATAATATATAATTTACTTTCTGAGTTATTAATTTATTAATGAATAATTTGGAGAGTAAAATTTATAGAAATAAAAGAAATTAAGAGAGTTGGTTTGAGAAATTTACATCATGAAAGAGGCCTCTTTAAAGGATCAGTTAAAGAATATGGCATTAGTATTTGGATGTTACCAATATCACATTAAAACTAATAGACCGGGTAGATATTATTTTGATTATTTTTTAAAATATTAAATGCTATGGAGAAGAAATTTGGTGGTGAGGAGTTGTATTGATACTTAAAGTGGGGCTGTTTTATGTGATTAAATAATGATTTTATTATATTTAAAGACAACAAAATTTGGGTGGAATTAACTGAAACGAATTATATTTATTATTAATGTATTAATAGATTTATAAGAATTAAAAAAACATCAAAAACAAAGTAATAATTGTTTTTTTTTATTTTATAAATTTTCCATTTAACTCCAACCCTTTTCATTATTTTTCTTATACACCTTTACGATTTTTCGGCATAGTAAATTTTTTGTGAATAAAAATTAAAGGGACAATACAAAATAGTTTTTAAAAACTACTTAAATATTTAGAATCCATTATAAAAAATAAAATTCACATTATTTGGAAAATGAAATTAAAAACAAAAATTGCAAATGAGACAAAAAGAAGGTTTTCAATAAGTGTATTTTTCTAGAAAAGCGGATTTTATATTATCTCTATATATAATAATAAGAATTTTATAAATCCTTATTAATATAAAATTATATATTATATCTAAGTATAATATAATACATTCCCTATTTATAATTAATTTAATTTACAAAAAAGGACATACAATATGTACATTAAAATATTTTCCAGAAAAACTATTTTTTCAAACCCAAAAATGAACTTATTTTAAAATAATATATAAATTTGACTAAACAAAATCTAATATGATATATCATAACTAAATATTACACATGTTACATGAATTCATAATAAAAAAATAACTTGTCTTTTAAATTTTTTAATTTATTAAAAGGAAATCCCATTTTCTATAAATCTGTATTTTTATCTATTCATTGATAAATTATACTATATAAAAAAATGTCAAAATATTAAAAAAAGTCAATTTTAATATTTCGATTTCTAAAATCATGTTAATTTTATCAAATAAAAAATTTGAAATATTTATAAATTAATTTTTCTTATACATGAAATGAAATATAGACCATTTTTTAATTAAAATACATTTTTGTTGAATAAAAATAATTTACTAAAAATGAAATAGAACACTTTAATAGAAATCTAGTTCATACCCACAAATAATTAATTAATAAATCATAAGTGAATATTACTAATATATATTTTATAATTTCATTAATATTTTTTAGTTCCTCCAATTTAATGGCAAGTGCATAATGATCACTGTTATATAATATATTTAGGTTTTTTGTTTTAAGCTTGGAGATATGATTATTATTTGATATAGAACATATTTTTTCTTTTTAAAATCATAGGATTCTAGATCTCCCCTTTATATATGTTTCCTCAAAATTTGAACTTGTGATTGAATATATGGGGTTTGACTATTCAAAATACATTTGTTGAAATCTCACACTATAAAAAATGATCAGTAAAATATCCACTTAAAAAGAGACACACGAAAGTACCACGGTTACATGAGAGAACACAAACATGGTTTCCAAGAAAAAAATACAGACACAGAAGAGAAAATATTTTGTCCAAGGACTCACAAGGAGTGATAGAGGACCCGGTCATGGGAATAGTGACCTTTTTTTCTAAGATAGCTTAGAAGGTCCTAGATTTATTGATATGAAAGGAAAATTAACTTCATTTTTGTTTCAAAAATATTTTTCCTAGAGTTGAGGATTTATTTTACTACCTTTAATTATAACATAAGGATATTAAATTACATGAAAAGTAGAATTAAATCCATAACCTTCCTCTATATAATGAATATTATATATGAATTTTCATACCTAAAATATCTAAATCAACATCGCTAGATCATAAAATCCATAAACTATTAAAAATTCATTCCGCATACAAATAAATATTATCTAAATCCAAACATATTTTGTACAATACAATATAATATCTTAAAATAACATACAATAATATTTTGAAAAAAATAATCTCTAAATTTCAATAGTAGTTCCAAAAAATCTACATGGATTTTTCAATAAATAAATATACATAAAATTAGTCAATAAATGCTAGAGTAAAACAGGAAACTAAAAATTATGAATTTCTATTCATATAATCTGCCAAGATAAATTTAATACTTATATTCAAATAATATCAATTACCCTTAATTGTTTTTCCAAAATCTAATTCCCATAACTTCATAATATATATGATATAACAAGAAGTTCCATAAATACACTAATTCACCTTGAATTATATATTTTTCTAAACAATAATTCATTTATTTTTTATAAAAAAATTACCGTAATATTTAATTTAATTTAATAATATAAAATTCCCTAAATAGTGAATAAATCATAAAATATAATGATGTAATTAATAAAAAAATCATTTTTCTATCCCATGGTTATCTATAAAATAAAAAAATATTCCCAAAATGAATATAACATATATTAAAAATATTGTTTTAATGAGGAATACAATTCACACAAATATGTATATGACATATTTCGATGGTAAGGGTTTCACCTTTTCCCCTTGAATAATGGGTTTGATCCCAACAACATTTCCAAAGAGGATGGGTTGTCACTTGTTCTATAGGATATCCTTTACTAAAATGATATAAATATATATTCTATATAGAATTAATAAAATTTATGAAATTTCCTCAATAATAACATTAATATATAAAAAAATAAATTTAATATCATACATTTGATTTTTCACCATGAAAGGTAGGAACCGATATTTACTAGAAATTTGGAAATCATAAATATCTTCTAAAACAAAGAAACATATGTCTATAAAAATTAATTTCATTTTTTCTTGAATATCAATTTTCATATCATAAATTTACAGGTTAATTATAACTCAAAAATAAATATCAATAATAATTTATCACATTTTCACTACTTATCAAAGGTATAAATTCCATCTAGAATACATTTATAAATATATGAATGAAAATCATACTATATAAAATTCATTTGGCATTCCTTGATTCTAATAATATTTATAATATACCATACTATCATCAATTTTAATGAAAAATATATAAACAGATCCTTCATTTGGCTTCCTTATTAATCAACTAACCATGAATCATTTTCTTAATCCTTCATTATTTACTCCTAAAAAAAAGATATGAATTATATCCTTAGTATTTGTCAATATCAAAAAAAAAATTACATATATAGATAATTTCGAGAAAAATAATCACTAAAATCCATATATTAGGATATCATTATTATCCCATTTATCTTCAATGTCAATTAATTAAATATTGATTTTCCTCATTGATGATCTATTTTTAAGAAATTTTGGAATATTTATATTTTAAAATAAAATGAAAAAAACACCATAATAAATGACTTGTTTTTGAGGAATGAAAAGGTTTTAGGTATGATAAAGAGTTTCTTTTAGTGTATTTGGATACAAATAAAACCATGAAAATTAATTTACCATGTTTTTTCATAATAGTGAATATAAAATCATCTGAATGGGATATAAATGTTAAGAAAGATTTTTTTTCAATATGTTAAATAATATTAAATCTGTAGAATATAAAATCATTAAAACATTAAATAAAATATTACATGTTAAGTTTAAAACTATTGGATTGAAGATAATACCCATATAAACAATATAATAAATTAACCTCAAAATCCTCTATACCTAAATCGACTACCATTATAAATAAAATATATAATAATATCAATAATTCTCTAGCAATAAATAACTTTAATAAAATTTTGTCAAAGAATAAAAAATTTATAATATGATTTTCCTTTTAAACCCAATGATAATATCCATAACTCTTATGAAACTATACAAATATAAATTTTTATCTGAGCATTCATCTAATAACAACTATTAGAAAACAACCTTAAACATTTTATATTCATGTGATTTTAAAATATTAGTCACAATATTTCATTTATGAGAATATATTGTTGGGGCGCGAAATGCAGCACCAAAGCGGAAGTAGTCATTGCATAAACACACGAGAGGAGAGAATATTTCACCCGAAGGCTTTTTATCACCCGAAGGATTTTTACACATCACACCCGAAGGCCTTTTACACATCACATCCGAAGGCCTTTTTTACAACACGACACCGACACCATGAGCATACCATTTTGTTGTACCACCGATAATCGCAACTGGGACACGCCACTTGATCTCCGCAACCAAGAGAACTTTCGATACATGGCACTTTCATCATCTGCGTCCTCACCTCTACTTCATTCGCACCATCATCGCTTCGAGCCAGTTACCGAAAATGCGGAAACCCCTTCGCCGCTCTCTCTTGGTGGCTACATCATTGCCAACCCCCATTCCAAAACATGGTACCGCTTACTCTTATATAGACACGCAACCCATATCTCTAATAAAATGAGGTCAACATTAACAATTCCATCATTAATTCCATTATTTAATATTGGGATTAACTCTTCATTAATGTTGGGAGAAAATACTCCATTAATGTAGAGAAAAACCAACCATTAATATTTTCTCTCTCTTCATAAATCAAAATTTTAAATCATGAATCCGAACAATCTCTACAATGATTTAAAATTAAAATACTCCACATTCATCTCCACAATCTGGGCCTCTGTGATCGCCAACTCCACCATGCTCCGAATGTCACCAAATGAATGGAACACGCCGCATGAAACCTATGGCCAAGAAGACTTTCGATATTCCAGCAACACTGCTGATACCGCCGCCATTTTCCGATGACATCCAAGTACTTGATAAGCTGATCCACCAGATGCGTGCCATCGTGTTCTGCTACCGAGAACTTCATCCAATCCCTCTGATACCACTGTTGGGCCTCGGAGCCCGGCGTCACAGCGGAAGTCGTCATTGTAGAAACATACGAGAGGAGAGAAGATTTCACCCGAAGGCTTTTTATCACATGAAGGAATTTTACACATCACACCCAAAGGCCTTTTTTACAACACAACACTGACACCATGAGCATACCATTTTGTTGTACCGCCAATCATCACAACTGAGACATGCCGCTTGATATCCGTAACCAAGAGGAATTTTGATACATGGCACCGTCATCATCAGCGTCGTCAGCTCTGCTTCATTCACACCATCTTCGCTTCATACCGGTTACCGCAAACGCGGAGTCCCCTTCGCCACTCTCTCTTGGTGGCTACATCATTGCCAACCCACATTCCAAAACATGCTACTTCTTTCTCTTATATAGACACGCAGCCTATATCTCCAATAAATGTGGTCAACATTAACAATTCCATCATTAATTCCATCAATTAATATTGGGATTAACTCTTCATTAATGTTGGGAGAAAATCCTCCATTAATGTTGAGAATATCAAACCATTAATAATTTCCCTCTCTTCATAAATCAAAATTTTAAATCATCAATCCCATCATATATTATATTTGGTGTTTTAAGGGATTAGGAAGGAGTATTTTAGAGTAAACACATACATTAAAATTGGCCATTTATAACTAGTATCTATATTTTCACTAATTGTTTTAAATAAAATGTATTTTTCTACGATCAATCATTGTCATTTTCTACATGATCAAATATTTACCTATATTTTCCCATAAATACTATGAATAAAATTTTTAATCATGATATGAGAAAAAAGTATTATTATGGGGAAAAAATAGAGAAAACGATTAGTTCATTGAAATCCCAGAAAAATATTTTTTTAAAATCATACCATGGAATACTAAAAAAGGAATCAACCTTTCAAAAATATCATTCTATTGCCTTTTTAAAATCAAGTGATTTTCATGAAATATCATAAGTGTAAATATAAGATATATGTATAGGTTACATGGGACAGCATTTTTAATATTAATCTCACAAATGGAATAACTAACATATTCATCTTCCATCTCCAGATTACATAAGGAATTGGAAGTTATAATGTAACCACCCATATTTGGGATATCACATAACCACCCATAAATTATTAATAATGCAACAAGACATCTATGGTTTAACATGGAGCCACTCATCCTTGGTGCATAACGAAATAACTAGTAATAATAAAAAAAAATCCATGAACCATAACATTATTATAAATAATTAAATCATTCATCATAACACACTATTTGATAAAAATAAATAATTTATTTTCAAATGAATCATTTTTAAATAATGTTCTTACGCAACGGAAAACATTCCCATTAATTGTAACTATATAAAATAGTAATATTGGATTCAAAATATTAATTCTATATAATGTTAAGAAATTATGTTGATGTAAAATATATAAAAAATCATTCATTTTGAATTTTGAAAAAACAAACATTAAATGAAATATTTTTTTTCAAACATGAATCATACATTAAACATTAAAAAAAATTCTTTTTAAAAAAACTATTGGAAATTATAAAATTCATGTTTTAAGAAATTATTTTTACATAAATACATTAATAAAAATAAATCAAAAAAATTATATAAAAGATAAGAATTTATAGAATAAATATTTAAAACAATTAAAACGAGGCGTTCTATATAAAGAGTCTCTTACCTATTGTCTGAAATTTCTAAACATTCATCTAATTTACAAAATAAAAAATTATGTTCATTAATTACATGATGAAAAAAAATTCAACATATATTTGATTAATGGGAATTTCATTACATTATTTTATTTCCATTTTGATATGTTATAATGTTCATTTTTGTTATTATGGGAGAGATTGTTTAATGATTTTTGGTTGGTTCCCCTCATTATAGATTTTGATATTTTATTGAAAATTAAGAACAAATTACTCTATAAGTTGAAGGAAATAGTATTAATTCACTTTCATATATATATATATATATACATATCCCTTTATAACATTATATTTCTGAAATGAGGATGATTCATTTAATAAATATTTAATGATAAATGTTTAGTTATTTTAGTGGGTTGTTCATGTGTCATGAACTAGTTTAATATTATTTAATATTGTAACTATATATTAGTTTTGTAACATGATATATGTTTATATATACTTATTTAAATTTTATTAAAAAAATAATAATAATTTTATGACTTTCCTTGATGGAAATATTTGAAAACGATAAATCATTATCCACAAAGACTATTACAATATTTAATTTGATTAATGGTTTCTTTACATTGAATAAAAGGACATGAAATAATGAATAAATATAATATATTTAATTAATTATATAATTTTATATTTTACACATTATTCAGTAGTTATTATTTCTGTATCGATTAATGTGGTGATGAGAAGGTAGAAGAAGAAAATAAATTACGAGTCGTGGTTCGAGAAAGTAACATCTTGAATAACACCTCCTTCAAGGATCCCTTAAGAAACATGGAATTGGTATTTGGGTGATACTAGAGGATCATGTACATGGGTAGAGTGTGTAGGAGTGTCTTTTTTAGATACATAAATATCGTTATGGATTTTAAGGAGAATTGGGTGGTGAGTAGTAGTATTTATAGTTTTAGAAGTGTGGGTTTAATGGATAAAATATTTATTATATTATAATTAAAGACAACAATATTTTGGAAGAATTATTTAAAATGAATTATATTGACAATTAATTTTTAATAGAATTTTATTGGCATATAACACATCAACTACCCATTTAATTTCACATTTTTTAATCTTTTACGTGTTATATTTAACTTGTTTCATTATTTTAATTATATTAATCCAAATATTTTATCATAAATTGGAAATTTTGTTTCCCAATATGGAATATATTTTACGAAATAACATTATTTTCATTATCAAAATTAAATTTAATCCAAAACATACAAATGAAACAAAAAAGATAGTTTTCATGATGTTTATTTTTCTAGAAGAAGGAGATTTTATATTAACAAAAATACTAATAAAAATAATTTAATTCAATGGAATTATTATATACACATATATAATCTATAATACTCTCATAAATAATTCCACATTTGGAATTGTATTATTTAATTAATATGGAGAAACTTATATTATATGAAAAAAATGTTCATAAATATCTTTTTTATCTGAAAACTAACAATTATAATATATATTACAAATATGTTTCATAAGAATTTAAGGGTATAAAATATAGTTAAATTTATATTATGTAACATTAAATCATTGAAAAATGTTATTGCATATTTATATTGGTATTTTTATTGAAGATATATTTAATTTTTACAAAAATATATATTTTTCAGTATTCATTAAAAAATTATACCATTCATAATATTATCAAAATATCACCATATGATGAATTTTATATAATAATTTAAAAAATATGTTCATTTAATAAAATAAATTTTTAAATCAATCATTAATTAGTTGTATTTTTTTACAAAAAACCAATTAAAATATTTTTTTATGAAAATATGTTTTGGTTGAATTAAAAGACTTTACTAAAAATATAATATAAGAAACTCACTAAAATTAATGAACTTATTCATATAAAAATAATTAATAAATTCTCAATTATTATGACCATTATATATTTCATAATGTTTTGAAATATTGTTCCTTCCCCCAAATTTTGTGGCTTGTTTATAAAGATTTCATTTAAATATAAATATTAAGTTAATATTTGTAAAATCCGTGTTATTTATATTTTATGTTATTAGACATAGACATTCCTTTTACAAAATTTGTATGTTATTGAATAAAAAATGTATCAAGGGAATGATTATTATATTAATATGTCTAATGTGGAATGATTAAATTACATATGTATTTGTAATAATGAATTATGTTTTGAGGTATTTTATCAATGTCACTATGGTTATAAGAAAACCTAACATAGAAGGATGTCACTAAAATAGATTTTATTTAATTATTTGAGTTAATATGTTGAGTGAAACCAAAACATAAGAATAATTATTTGTGTTAAGCTTATATTTTTTGAGAATTCATGATAATAAAAAATATAACATTTAATGAGTTTTTGATGTTGAGCTAATAATGATTAGATGTGAAACATAGAATATTGACATTGAACATGTTCCTAGGGTAGTATTTTTGAACAAAAAAATTTGTAATTATTTAATATATTTTTAATTAATGATGAATTTTACTAAATTTAAGGATTTATGGGATATATGGAATAAGGATAAGTATAATGTTAAATAATTTTTTATTTATAACTATTAAAGGAATTCACATGATTATAATGTAAAACTATGAACTAATTTATGGTTTCTATGGATAACTTGTTATCATAATTTTGGGTTTTGAGCATGGTTGGAAATAGTTTGGTTTATTGATAAGGTTAATGACATATAGAATTTGTTAAATTTTTATTTGAAAATATGTTTTTGTGGTTAATGTATAATTTATACAATTGGTTCATCTATGATTACCAATAAGGATTTTGTAAATATTTATAGGCCTATAAAGTGTCGAATATAACATATAATTAATTATTAGTTCTTCAAAAATGAAAAAAAAAATCTATCTCAATATTCATTTACTATGGTATGAAGTTGAAGTTGATTGATCTATAAAAAATGAATGAGGTTGTACTCATGACATATAATGAAGTCATGTACACTCATTTTGATAAGGGAATTTCCATGGTACAATGAAATCTATTGGCAATAAGAAAATAATATAGAAATAAAAATGATATCCATTCTTTTATTACTTTGAAATCACTGGAATTTTAACCAAGCCACGAATTTTAGTCTTTGGATTGTTATATTTTTAATGGCCAGGTTTTCTTTCAACCATTAATAATTCTTTGGAGTATCTTCACTCTTCAATGTCTATATTTTTTCATCCCATTAATATTATTTTATTTCAAAACCATGTTTTCTAGTGAACATCATACTTCCCTTTCCTTCATTTTAGATTAATTTTTTATTTACCATTTAAATATCATGGGTTATCTAAAACGAAATTTTCAAATGAATAAGTGTTCATTAACGATCATTTTTTAAAATTTAAAATATGAAATTTATTAAATGGCATGATACTTTTACACCCAAATTTTTTAAAATATCATTATGTTCAATAACACACATAACACAAAGCATCAATCATTAATGATCTGCAATATACAATTAAAATATTTTTTTTTAACTTTCCCCATACTATTGGATTGGAAGGTATGAAAATTATGGAATGAATTATAAAATATATAAAAGATATACTCAATAAAAATAATATAATAATTTTTCGGACACATGTACTCAATTTTCATTATGGTTTTTTTCATTAGAAATATTATTTCTAAAAATCATTTTAAATATTTATGAAAAAAATGTATAATAAATTTATATAAATTCAATAAAGATGTTTATTTAAAAATAATATAATTTTTTTAAAAAATAATATCACAATTATATTATAATGAAATTTTTATATTTTCACGAAAATATTGATTTATTAGTGAATAGTGAAAATTTTCGATAAGGAAAACTATAATATTGATTGAATATATTATAATTTTTCATTTCATATTAAAATTGATTCAATATAAAATAAGTTATAAAATATTATTTTTAATTATTTAATTCATTTGGAATCATTTTAATGATTGAATTTTGTATAACAATATATTTATACATAAAATTGATTTGTTTGAAAACCCATTTTTTATCATATTTTTTAACATTGTAATAAATGAAATTATCAACACAAATAGAAATGAACTTTTATATAACAGAATAAATATTATTAATCAAGAGATAAAAATTTTATAAATAGGTAAATTATATTTTTAGGCATTATGAATAGTAACTATGGTAAAATTTATCGCATTAATAAATGTAAATTAGGTTAATCTAAGTTGAAATGAATATTTATGGTAAAATTATTAATACTAATTTGTATTAAACTATTTAAATTATACCTTTATAAAAATTCCTTAAAAATATTTGATTAATGGACACTTATCAATAAAAATGACCAATATAATATTTAAATAAAATACAATAAAAAAGAAATATCACTCTCTTATTGTTAAATATATCATATATGTTCTTATAGGAGAAAATCAGAATATTAATGAGTATATATATTTTTAGATTTAGAAAAAAAATTAATGATGGATTTTTATTATTTTTATGTTTTATATAATCCATTTAAATTATTATAGATCACCGACATTGTTTTTATTCAATTAGTAGAAAATTTAATAAAATGATATTACAAATTTTAAAATTGATATACCTTGGGTGATCTAGTATGTTAAAAAATTTTATAGATGAATATGATGTATTATTGTCCTGTTAATTAATTATATTTTTATTAATACTTTTTATTGATTGATTTTACCCAAAGTAAATGATTAGTGTCAAAATTGTCATTAAATATTTTTTATGAAAATTATATTTTAATTAATTTTTAAGAAATAACTAAAATATTAAATAATTAAAAAGAATAATATATAGTATAAAATTTGATACCATTCACATTTATGATTCAATAGTAACCATATATGTAATAATATAACCCTTTAATAATGAAAAATATATTACAGTGATTAATAATAAACTTGATTAATTATAGTTTGAAACCAAAAGATTAATATATAAATAAATCATAAATCTATCCAAATATTCATAGATTATGTCATTTAAACTAGAACCTATATTAAATTCAACTATCTTTCCATTATGCATTATTTTTTTAGAATTAATTATTTATATTTTATTCATTCATGATATTCTATGTCTGTCTTCACCCCAACTTATACAAGGACACTTATCCATCCACGTATTGGCACCATAATTATCATTATTTATAAAAAAAACCTAAAAATTATAAATTTAAACTTCTATAAAGATATTCTAGATGTTTTGTGATTCATTAAATACCTACCACAATGTTCTTATGTGGTTTACCATATGATTTCTTCCAAAGAAGAGAAAATCTCCATAACTGATCACTTAATTTGTTTCTTATTATATTGCCTCATATAAATATATAGTGTATTTATAAATTTTATAAAATAATTATAATATATAGAGAAACATGTTCATTATTATGAAACCACCATTACTAACCCTCTTTCCCAATAAATAGGATGTAAAAATATGACACGTACGTACGTGTGACTTACCGTCTCCATATAGCAGTAAAATACATTTTTATACCCATTTATTATTGATGGGAATGATGATGTATTTTATTATTTAATAAGATATACATGACATAATTAAAATTATTTAATGATAATATCATATTTAACATATTACATTTAAAACCATTGGGAAACGATAATGTCTCTCCTGTATTTGAATGGACTACCACTTCCACAACATGATGGGATTCATTTTTTCTATTATTTTTAATGTATTTGGTAACAAAAAATTATTTAACAAAAATATATGATTTATATTAAATAATAAATACTATGTATGGGTGAATTATTATTTACCTTTCTTTTGTTCCATCAATTCTAATAATAATAAAGTGTTCATGTTTTTGTAAGGCCAACAAACTCAATTAATGGTTTAATTAATTAATCCATCTATGACATTAGGGATGAATCTAAATAAGTATATAAATAAAATATATAATTTTTATATTATTATTAACAATATAATATAATTTATTATGAGATGTTCACAAGGATAAAATCTACCAAACTAAAATGTCCAAGAAAAATGATGTAGTCATTTCCCAAAATAATGATTTCCAAAAATATTTATTAATAAAAATGTGATCACTAATAATAATAAAATAATATATTGGATTATATATATAAACATAGTTATGTATTTTGATTTTAATAAATCTATATTTACTATACTAGTTGTTTCGACACTTACAAATGATGTTAGAATGGAGGAATGGGTTTATTTCACAATCTCATCGTTATTCTGGATATTTTATGTTTATGTATACCATAGAGAATTTACATTATATTTTTTTTAAACCAAATAAAGTTCCATCACCTAGATTTATTCATATTTTTTTCGACTAATAATATAATTTTCCTTTATTTTGTACATAAAATGATGGATTATATTTTTCAAATAAAAATTGTTATCAATTGTCTCTTCAGTTAAAAATCATTTCTATTCCATGTCTATATTTTCAAAAAAAATAAATTATTATTATTATAAAATGTCTCACAATGAAATAGTTTCCATGTTTTAATATTTTTTTAAATTTTATCTTCTTATACATTTCAAAATTAGGCAATTTTATACCTTTTTTCAAAATATGAAAATGTCATGTATTTCTATACTATAAAAAACTTCAATAATTTCCCAAAAAATACCTCTACGTTATTTTAATCTTCCAATAATTTTTAACATGGTTATATAAAAATTAAAAAAATTAATTAATATATGTGAAATATTTTATATTTCAAAATAATAAGTATAGTATCCATATGAAATATTATAGTTATTTTTATAAGTAATTCTAATAAAGATAAACATAATTTTTAGAAAATTATTCCAATTTTGTGAAAAAAATATACCAATAATCATATCATTTTTGATGGGTAGTTATTTATTTGAATCAGGATTGACAATTTTGATGTCATTCTCTATATTATTGTAGATGGTTAATGAATATATTTTTTGATTGGTGAATGAATTAAAACATTATATCCCATTATGAATACAGGATCTTAAATTTATTATGTTTCACCGATTTTGTATCAGAAATGAATTGGACTTATTATGTGACGGTGGGCAATAAATTACATATACCATCGATGCATCATTAGTTATCATGAATCTAACTTGACTGGGTTTTGACTAAAGGCCATACCTATTTATTTAAAATATTTTTTCACGAGGCATTGAGGATTTATTTAATATACCTTGGGATTAGGCTTAAATGATATGTTTTAGATGGCTTGAATTCTGAATTATATTACCATTAAATAGATTATATATGTAAATGTGATTTTTTATTTAATTATGATATATATATATAAGTTTGAAGAAAATGAGACTATTTACCTATAATTATTTGATCATCATTAATTCATTACACATTACTCATGAATAATTTAGATGTCACTGTATGAATACCCTTACTGAGAATTAGATCATACCTATTTCTTATGCTTCCTTACACTAGGATTCCATAATATGTTTTTGATTAATATTCGGAGATTTAATAATGAAAATAATTGTGATCTAAAATAAAATAATATGTACTATTTTATATTATCAAATGTAATATAAATTAACGTATGATTATAGTTCTCCAAAACTACTAAAATATTCAGTCCCTAATGATGTGATTATGTGTATTTAAAAGTAATGTAATAATGTAACCACTAATATGAGATAC
Organism: Viscum album; assembly: GCA_963277665.1. Lineage (NCBI taxonomy): Eukaryota > Viridiplantae > Streptophyta > Magnoliopsida > Santalales > Viscaceae > Viscum > Viscum album. The sequence continues at coordinate 890,183,840 of OY728126.1, forward strand.
CATGGGTGTGGTCTATATATTTAAATTGTGTATAGAGTGGGAAAATAATTAGGATAAGATAATGGGAGTTCTATAATTCATATATATAATCATTAATATGAAATATTTTATGATAATTTAGTTTATTACCAAATAGTTAAACCTATTAAACTCATTTTACCTTTGACATGGTAACCCAATTGTAACAGTCAAAAACTATTTGAACTCATAAAATAATAATTCCTATTGTAATATAATATATAAATGATTATAAAAAATATGAAATCCTTTTTTGGGATTCCAATTATAAAAATTATAAAAATATATTTTAATATAAATATAGAGACACTAATTTTTGTACATGACTATTACATCATTTCAAATATAAGAATATAATAGATTTTCAAAACATTGATTGAAATGTTTCATGCAATGGAAACATTTATACCGTCCTTAAAATCGACATAATAAAACATAAATTTTATTTACATCCTTATTATAAATATTCTTAGTAGCCATCATGTTTCCGTTCGTTCACATAATCACCTGAAGATATACATAAAAAATGTTAGATCTAAAATCATAGAATGATGATAAATAAGAACAAGAACCAATATAACCTGGGTGAGGAAAAATATAACCATCCTAATATAATAATATTATAATCATAATATTCATGAGATAATGAATTAGAAAGAGGTATGGAATGTTGAAGTACATAAAAAAGAAAGAATATGTCTTAGTAGAAAATTACCACACTTATTATTGAACACATATATCTTCATGTCCATTCATAAAAAAATTGAATCATCCTAAAATAATCATTTTAGACAAAAATGGATTCAAGTTTATTCATATTACTCATTACCTCTCAAGATACATCACATTAAATAATTAATGAGAGAACTATATATTTCATGGTGCACGTTTCACATCACAAATTTTACATTATAATGAATTCCATAATGAACATATATCAATCTTAGTCATTAAATAAAATATTGAAAAGAATGGATTTAATATCATAAATTACACAATCATGATTATACATTAGGTTTCCCAAATGAAAAGGGGAATATCATACTTTTTTTAAGAATCACCAATCATTAGTGAAGAGGAAATAATTCCAAAGAAGTAAAATATTTGTTTTTAAAAATAATATTTCTTATAGATAATAATTTTTTTCCATAATATAACGCAAAAAACATGTATATACACTAAAATAATAAAATATGTAATTATATGAAATTTATGTAATATTAAATTAATATCCATAGGTAAATTGTTATGGAATATGGAAAAGTTAATAAATGGAGTTGGGTTTGAGAATTTCATTACCATATGTCTGAATTAGTCCTTCACATTAATATCATGTATATTAAATTAGACTCAAAAATTAATATATCTATAACGTATTATATAGTTATATTATTTATTTAATTTTATTATGTTCTTTTATTGCCTTTTATAAAAGTTATAATGTTAAATTACATTATTCGAGAGTGTTAATTTTATTGGTTTTAATGAGTGGTTCACATGAATATGAGTACGTATGTTTAGGAAGAATGGATATAATTAACCATAATTGAAATTATATGTTATTAATGAACAAAAATAAGTACATAAGAACATATATATTTCATTTTTAATTGAATTGGTATGAATCATTAGATAAAACATTAGTGATAATCATTTAAGTAATGTTAGCGGTTTTTCAATCATCACAAACTAGAATTATTTTAATATTTAATCTTTTATGTATAAATTTGTCAAGAAAATTAGTAGTCTTATAGAATTAATTTTAAAATATCACCCATTAATTAAAATATTTATCAATAACCTTGATGGTGGTAATGAAAAATAAAATCTTCTCGTCTTCTAAGAAAATCAATCAGCACCTCACAGACGTTACATTCATTTTAATTATAGTAGGGTGTAGAGATGAGATTTAATTGGGAATAATAAATTAAAATTATATAATTATAGTTTAAAAAATATAACTGAGTTATCATTTCGCTTGTATGAAGGGTGGATAGGAGAGTATAAGAAAAGAAAATAAAATTAAATTAAATGAACGTGGTTTTTTTACCTATTCTGCTTCTTCTCTTTGAGAACATCTATAGGGAAAATAGATTGGTCTTTGGTTTAGACTAAAATAATTGGACATTTAGGAGATTATGGAGAAAATGATTGTGAATAATTTAGTCACGAATAATGGTTTTATAGGCATGGGTAGAATATGTGGTGAAGGGGGTATTTATTGGGGTGGAGGGTGGTTGAATATTTTATCCATTAATTTAATATTTTGGATCAAGACTATGAATATTTTAATATTATTGTGAATATATGCAGTTAATAGAGAAGGGTATTTCAATATTATAGTTCTTAAATATTTCATTATGTTTTTAATTAATGTATTTTAATAATCATTTAAATATATTAAATTATCTTACATCACTATTCACCAAAATTTTACACATTTAATGAAAGCTCAAAAATAAACACAATTTGTTTGGAAATTTATAATTAAAATATAAAATATATTTTATGAAAATAGTTTTCTAAGTATGTTTATTTAATTTTTCATTAAAATAATTTTTTATTCAAACATAATAATTTGAAAATTATAACAGATTTTATGAAACTTTAAAAAATAATTTTATCCACATAAAATTAACTTATAATCATAATTAAATAGAGTATTAATTTATGAATATATTTTATTAATGTAAATTATATTTAAAATCTTTATATTTATTATATAATTATAATAATTATTTATGCTACAAAAAATACTAACACTTAATTTATTATTTTTAAAACATTCATTGACTTATATTGTGATATAATTAAATCATATTTTCCCATATAAGATCCCTAAATTTTATTTACACTTTAGTAAGTGAAGTTATTATTTTATTTATTGAATATCAATTTATAATTGTTATATTACTACTCTAATTGTAAAGTTATTATTCTCTCTCTTTAGGATTCTTAATTTCATTGAATATCACTTATTCAATTAATAGATATTCCATATTATATCTAGGTGTTTTATATCATTAAAAATATTTATAATAAGGGAAAAATTCAATTGATAAATGTTTGTGTTGTTACATTCTCCCCCCCAATTAAAATTTATAAAAAAAAAATTTGTTATACACAAACAGGTACATGTACTTATCCGTCATTACATCAAATTGTTACCATGTAGCTTATTCATACCTATTGACCCACCAAAACGCCTTGACGAGGTGGGTTTTCGTGTTGTGTATAATTATTTATATCTCATCAAAAATAATTATCGGTTTCTCCTCAAAAAAAATATCACCATCCAACTATACAACAAACAAGTTCAGTAATGCAAGGGATCCAGTATGAAATTCCCCAAGAGTGATACATGGTATAAATCATGAACATGAGAAATATCTAGTGGAATTTCATGTTGATACCCCACTTCTTATATTCAATCATGGATCAAAATTTGACCAATGTAACTTCAGATATGATTCCATTTGTTTCTAAACAACACGACTCACATCCATGGTGATATTTGATGGAAGAATTGTTCTCCAATGTTGAAATCCAGGTCCCCTGGACAGTTGTTAGTATATATCTTTTGCAAAATCTGAGTAGATTTTATAGGTTTCCAGATAGACTAAATTGTCTATATCATCTCTTTCATGAGATAATGTAAAATTGTATTTTATTCACCAACTTCAACGCAACAGGTTAGAGTTCTATTTCACATTCCATATAAGAATTCGTATGTAATAATCCTAATTATTTAGTGGAAGATATTTTTTTTATAAGAACTAATGAAACAATTGGTGATGATCCATTCACCACTGAATTCCATTGGGAGGGATAATATAATTTCTAGAGTGTCAAAGTAGTCCTTTCTTATTTTCCATTAGTTCTGTGGTGATTGGCTACCTTGAAAATCAATTATGTACATAAATATTATTGATGACTCCCCATGAATTTAAATGTGCACCTCAGATCACTGTCATATATATCCAAAATTTGAACCAAATGCATTATAACCAAATAATTTACATTTATATTATCAATTTTTTAGACGTCAAATCATACCAAAAAGTGATATTGTGAGAAGTCTTGGTGATTCAATCTACAACAACCAATATCTCATTGTTTATTTTAGATATATTTGTTCGATATTAATATAAGATATTTTGATATTACGATCAAAAGAATTTATTCTTGATGGATGAATTACAAGAGTGGGGTGAATTTTATTTTTAAAAACATAATTTTAAAAATAATTAGACTATAAAAATTAATAAAACATCATAATATAAAAAGAACATATTTAGATTTTCCTTTCATTCTGATTACAAATGTATTATAATGAAGATATATTTCAATATATATGAGTAGATAAAATGTAATAACAATTTATATGATTAATTGAGAGGAAATATATCATATTTAATATAAATAGATTTATATTAGTATGTATAGGATTCCAAAAGAGTTGTTTATCATAATTAGAGTAATTATGATAAAACCAAAAAATTCAAGCACGTCAAAATTTTAATGAATTTTAAGAAACTATAAATAATGAATTAAATATATTTGAATAGAATAAATATCCTTTATCCAAAAAAAAAGTAATGTTTCCACAAACGTTGGCTAATGGTTTCCCATGGTTTATAAATATACGAAAGTATATTTTCCTTAGAAGGAAATCCCACGATATGAATAACTGAATCTCTATCTACCTATCCTTAGAATCCAATGATCCAATGGATCAGAGTCTTATCAAACAGTCCCTACAATACCTCATTCAATACAATGATTAGATACATGATTACAACGAAAAAATATCCTTAAGGGGAACACCTTTCATTGTTCCATTATGAATCCAAAAATCTAAAACAATTAAAGATGGCTAAGAACAAACTTTTCATTCTATGTAATATTTCAAGATCATGAACAATGATAACTTTGAAAAATATAATTGATCTACCAGAAACTCTTTAATGAATGGTTATTTATATGAATCCCTTCCAATGGTAACATTTTATCCAAGAGTTATATTTTCTTTTAGTTTATTGAATCAATTTGAACATCAATAGTTTCCATGGATATATCATAATATATTTCTAGAAATCATATTTATCTACACTATTTTAGTGTAAAAGATATTCCTTTAACCTAGAAATTAATTTTATTTATTCATAATTGAATCTTAGTAATGTTCAATGGATATCCTCAAAAATATTATCGTAATAATATTTATAAATGTGAATTTTATGTTTATCAGATCAAATATCACTCCGATTATGAATATTTTTTCATTATAAAAGAAAAGAAAAAAATTCCTACATAAGGCCTAATAAAGGTGATTATGATAGTTATTTGACCCACACCAATTATAATAATCATTATAAAAAAATTAGTTTTAAATTATAATATAATTAATAACTAAATTTTAGTATGGAGGAAATTTTAGTTTTCTATAAAAAAATTTTAAAACACTTTAGGATATCATTGTTTTTTATTATAATATATAAGAAAGAGTTTTTCATTTATAATGATAAAGGAATGTAAAAGTCATGAGAAAATATTTTTATTATGAAAAATCTACCATTTTGTAAAACACAACCCATAAAATAACATTGAATAAGATAGCACACAATTTACATAAATGAAAATCATATTTAGAATTAAAAATTAATTATCATATCCTCTTGAGTTTGTAACTCATCTATATAAAATAGTTAATATTACTAAATCCCTCTTAGTATAATAACACTCTCTTTGTAACATATTCAACTCATTAATAGGATTTATCTCCCTTTTTAAATGAATAAGAAATATTTTTTTCCTCAAATACACTTATTTCTCCACTTTTGTAATTTTAAAAAAATAATGCTGAAATTTTTCGGGTTTTTAGAAATTAGTTGGATAAACAAATAATAAAAAATATAATGATTTTAAAAATCATTCAATAAATAAAATAACATTCAAAAAATCCAAATTCTAAAACATAAAAATATATCTTAGTGATCTGGAAAGGTCATTCATTTAAGAATGAATTTATAATTTTTATTAATATATAGATTAAAAATTGAGATTCGAAGGGAATTTAATTTAATATTTCTTCATCATATAGGATCTCATAGTAGTCATAATTTTTTAAGTCTTTTATTTCGTCCTCTATCATGACTATAATATCATCTTATGATTGATATTTCTCATTGTGAATTGAATGCTTTTCAGTTAATTATTCATTCTTATTTTTGAGGTCAATAAATTAATCATTATATGGGTTTATTCATGACACTGATGAATATAAATATTTCATCTAATCAATAGAATATGAATATATCTTGAAATAGTAATCAATTTAATAATACTATTTAACAAAATTTTTGCCTAATTTATTTTCTCTTGATAAGATTCTTGATGGACTTAATGATCTTCCTCATTTCCTATCAATTAATTAGATAAAACATTTATTGAATATGATTTTCGAATTTGATTTTCATGAATCAAATAAACAATTATTTTATAATTTTATAATGAAGTGTATTGTTTATTATTTTACTTGGAATGATTCAACTATGTAATAATTTCTTTTTATTTTAATCATATTCCTTGAATTTAATATCTTAATGTTTTGTAGTTTTGGATGTATTGTTTTTATTTCAACTTTCATTTTTATTTGACATTGTTAATTTACCTCTTTCAAATACATTCATTCTATCTTATTTCTCAATTATTATTTCATTATAATTGTCATACTTTTCATTATTTGTTTTAAAATGTTGATCTTCATTATCATTATTAGATGCAGAGACATCATCATTCCCAGATGAGTTTTTATTTTATGATCTTTTGTATTGTTTCTGATCAAACTTTAATGGTAATTCAGATAATGATTCCTTGGAAGTTATCGTAAAAAATTCATAATATTTCACAACATCAACTTTTTATTTTTTTCATCATCAACATTTTCATCCTAAATATTTTTATCTTGTTCACTATCATTTAGAAATTCTTCATTAAAAAACCCTTCATTGAAATCAATTTATTCATCCAATCCATCTACATTTTGTATAAAACTTGAATTCCAGCAACATGTTCTTCCATTTCATTTAGAAAATCATCATGGTGATTATATTATGTTATTAAATGATAACTACTAGGTTTTATTGATTCAGATTTATTTTATTCACTTGAGGAGGTATTAACTAATAAAAATACATTCCATCCCTTTTTTATGATAGATGAATCATCCAAATGAACAAAAATGGTATCATTAAAAGATAATACAAAATATACAATTTTTTGATAAGAATGAAAAGGAAATAAAACATTTCTTGAGGCTGTGTCAATGCATTTCATCAAATAGTCAACTAATAATTCATATTGTAGTATATTTTTCCCTAAATGACATTTGATTCATTTTACAAAACATTAGCACCATAGATATTTATAGCAAGGTCCACATATGGAATAAATCTGAATTAAGAATATCCTAAGAAATTATCTTTTTTCATTCTAATATATTAATACCATACATGATCTGGAAATAATTTTGGATTATTTTTTTAGAGGGAAAGTCACATCTATTATTTTATTACCATGATCACTTTAATGGACTTTAATCAACTTTTTTTGAAAATTATTCTTAGATTTCATAGGATAGTATACTTCTGGAATGTTTCCACTAGATATATCGACAAACATAATTGATTATTTATCAAAACCATGTATTATTATTTTTAGTGTATCATTAATGATTAATTGGATTCTAATCTTCTTCAGAGATGAATTATATTAATGTTATAAACATTTTATGGATTCCATCACCAATTTGCATAAAATTGATAGAAAAATGACGATTTTAGGGTTGGTAGATCTGGACTTAATGTTGTAATTATTAAAATATTTGAATCCCATGAGATCTATTTTTCTCATTTTTAAATGTAATCCAAAATGAAAATATCTATAACCATCAAGGTATCATTTTCCACTTTTTCAAAATGAGAACCCTTCCATCCAAATGGAAAAAATCTATTATACATTGTTAGATGATTGAACTTATGATTTTTTCTGGAATGATGAAACAAATAATCCTCAAACTTTTTATTATTAAAATAGTCATTTTGATATGGTAACTTGTGACATGGATAGAATTCTTATTAGTCATATATAATTTTAAGAACATTGGTAGCTTTCTTATTGAAAATATATTATCCATTAACATTTATAATGAATTAAAAAAAATATATTCATCGTCTAAAAAAATTAAAAGTCATCTAAAAATTCTAAACAATATCTTGATAAGATAGATCACTACTTTCACAATATTTTTCAATACAAATAAATTTAAATCATTTAAAAATCTATACTCCATTTCAATGTATAACTGTACCTATCATAAATTTCTTCATCAATAAACATGTATTGGAATATAAATCAATCACTATAATATTTTGCAGAATGATTCATATTATGAGACGAGATTTGTTATTCAGACATGAATAATCATGAGCTTATGGGACATGGGAAATTTAACGGTAGTAAAACATCAAACATAGTGTTTTAAATATTCAATTTTTGATAACATAGGGTATATCCATTATATTTATTATCGGGTGATTGATCAAATCCAAAAAACAATACAATGGTTGAGATTGATAACATAATGATCTGATAGTTGAATAACCAATGAATAATATTTTAAATGTTTTATTTGAAATCTTGAGGATGTAATAACTTTATAGTATTTAGAGTGAACAAGATAACGAAAATTTAGAAATTGAAAAGAATATTTTTGTAAAATATAATTTAATAACAATAACAATAAGGTTAATCTTATTCAAACAATTTATAAATTAAACGAGAAGAAGAATTCCTTTTTGGATTACATTGATTCTTTAGTACAAATAAAATAGTCCTACTAAAAATATTTTAAAACTAATTACATTTTAATAGTATTTAAATTATATAATGTGATAATTTTTAATTTAACAAAAAATAGAGATGTTTGTAAATGAAAACTAAATGTGTTTTTAATAAAATAAAATATAATAAAAAATATAAAACATTATGAAATTTTAATGATTATGAAAATTTTTTATAAAACAAGTGTCTAGAAAATATAAAACATTTTTTAGGTGTTATGATCCTTTTAGGAATATTGAAATTTAGAATTTTGTAATGAAAATATGATTCTAGAAAACTCATTATGAAAAAAATATAGAAACCTAAAAATTGTGAAAAACTAAAACGTTTTGAAAAAACAACAACTTATGTACTCCCTCTATGAAAAGGAGTAACGTAATATAAGGATACTGGTAAAACAATAAGTTGATACAAATTAGTAATTCATATAAGCCATAAGTAACATCAGTTTAATGTATTCAAAACATTTGTTTGTTAATGGTTTTTTTAAAATATCAACATGTTCTTATAGAATTCTTATTAACTTTGAAATTATATCTCTTTATAGTGAGTTCCCCATAAGTAAATAATGCATGATATATATGTTTTTTCAATGGGAATGAAATTTTGTTTTCATAATAAATTTATAGTAGGTTTTTATCATATAGATTTTTAGATATATTAAAACTCATTCCATAATTAGTGAGTGTGTGTTTCATCCACAAAACATGATCAGAACAACATCCAGCTATATATATACGACCATATCAGTAGAAATTTCTACACAATATTTTTTTGAGGACCAAAAATATAAAGAGTCTCATATAAAATTTCACATTCCTAATGTTATTTTCCTATCCCTTATACAACCTCAAAGCTCAGCATCTGAATATTTTTACAAGAATCATTTTCCAGAAGAATAAAAAACTATAAATTCCACAATACTATTTAGATTAAGAAAAAAATAATTTTTTATCTTTAATATGGGATTCCATTGTATTATCTTGATATATTACACATTAGAATACATAAAATAGAATGTCTGGTCGAATAACTATTAACTATAGTAAACATCCAATCATGCCTCCAAAAATATTTTGATTATTTGGTTGTTATGCCTCACAAATATCATTTTTTATTTGAAGTGTTGATTAGATTAATAATACTTTTAGTATTATTTTATGAATTATTTTAATAATATATTTGATATAATTATGTTGAGATATATATGTTCCTTCTATTTTATAAAATTTTTAAAACGAAGATAATATTGTAAGTCACCCATCATATTCATTTCAATTTAAAACATCATAAAATCGATAAATAAATTTTTTATTGTTTGTCTAGTGGTTCCAAATATAAATTCATTAACATATAATTGAATAATAATAATATATTTGTTAAATTTTTTTGAAAATACTAGCATCCACAAATCCCATAACAAAATATTTTTATAAAGACATTTTGGTTAACCAATTATAACCTTTTCTACGAGCTTTCGTATCTACGTATAAATATTTTCCATACTTATAAACAAATTTAGGTTGGTTTTATTTTAAAATTTAAGGGGTGGTTCAGAGAAAACCTTATCCTAAACATATCCAATATGAAATTCACAATTCACATCCATATCAAAATTCTTGAAATTTATAAATACTAAAAAGGATATTGTAATATGAAAAGTTTTTAATCTCAGAATAGGTGAAAATGTTTCTTCATGTTCTGTTCCTTCCTGTTGATTATTAATTTAAGGAATAGGTCTTTCATTATTTATAATAAAAATTCCAATTTAAATAATATTTTATCATTAAAACCCATTTTAAAAAAATTAGGAAGGTTTCACTAGGTCATTAAACATGTGTCCAAACATTTATTCTCTCAAATTCAGTTATCTTATCTTTTACTGACATAATACAATCATCAACACCTAAATCCTCAGCATTTAATTTATTTTAAAATTTTGAAAGGAAAAAGCAATTTTTTATTTATTACCACAAGTAACATATATTATTAATTGTTTAATCAACATCACATATTATGCTATCACTAGGATGATTCCAAAGAAACAACTAAAATCATCGATTTTGAAAATTTTGTTCCTCAATAGAGGGTAAATAATCTTACTGAGGAAAAACATCCGAAAAAATTGAGTTGATTTTAAAAAAGTATAATTTTTTAACAATGGTTGAAAATAATTTTTTTAACACATCTTAGGGGGATGTGGGTTGATCTTTTTTAAATACACAATGGTAAGTTTAATACAAATTAACATAAGTTATTGCCTCAATAGTAAACCATTTTTTTATTAAAAACTCATTATTTTATAGAAGTAGAAGAATAACCTAAAAATATTCCAGTAACAGATTTGGGTGAAAATTAATGTTATTTAACTTTCATATTCATGATGCATAGTCTACATCCAAAAACAGTGAAGTAAAAGGCTATAGGGTTTATATTATTATATAACTCAATAGGATTTTTATTATTAAACATACTTACCAAAAATCGATTTGTATTATAACATGTATTACTAACCATTTCATCCAAGAAATTTTTATCAGTAGTGTATTCAGGAAACATGGTTTTTATTATTTCAGGAACAATATGATTCCATCTGTCAACAACACCACTTTTATAATGAGATATAAGATCTAAAAATTTATGTGTTATTCATTTTTTACTAAAAAAGTTTCAAATTTTGAATATAATAATTCCACACCATAATAAATTTTATAGTTATCAAAGGAGGGGTTTTCCCACTTTAATCCTTATCCCCTAGTTTGATGACTAATGTATCACTGTAAAGAAGGATTTTGATATATCATAGTAATGAAAAATAATCAAAAACTATATTATTAATTCCGGGTAAACAAATTTTATTAAAAAAAAATTCAGTTATATAATTTTATCATGGATTTACAAAGATTGTGTTTATCAAAATCAGATTCGTTACAATAAAATCAAAATATATAAGAATATAAAATTTTAAAGGATGTGTAAAAACAAGTAAAACCATAAAAACAATAATGAATAAATTAATGATATTTTATTAGAATAAACCTCTTTTATTATAACGACCCATAAATTACATACATTGTTATTACTTCAAAATTGAAGCACACTTATTACAACATATAACAAAACCATGAAAGGACCGTATATGTATAGTGTCTTTAGAAACTGGAAAGCATAAACAACTGGTTCATAAAGAATCTACTTTGCCTCCCATTTATTTCATCATATCTAGTGTCCCTTTTTGGCATATTCTACTTAATAACCTTCTTCTTGATATGGGGAAATAAAACATACAAAAGGGTGAGCTCAAATTCTCAGTAAGGGTAAACAAATTAAATATCAATCACATCATATACATAAGCACATAACTTTTGGAAATCATAACCTGCAAAAGAGATCATAATTTCATAACATGGGACAAATCATAGTAGTGAAATGTAATCCCAATAATCCTAACTTAAAACATGAATCATTGTGGAATACACACATAATCATTGAGAATCATTTCTTGTTTATCAAGACTCATTTCCAAGACTATCTTAGTGGACAAAGTCCACTTATGAACCAAGTTCACTCCTTGTTTCAGTCCTGTTTCACTGAACCGGTTTAACCTGCCGTTCCAGTCATGCTTATCTCATGAGATATAAAATCTTTACCCATTGCATTGGAGGGAGATATAGTTCCCACACATCTCATAATGATACCATTCTTATGTGTGCCACAAAATCAGAAATCCATACATCATAGCATAACCCATGTAATAAAAATTGGAATCTTAAACATCGTGACATCATAAAAAAATTCATATAAGATAAAGGAATTCATAAAAATATAATTCCATCACAACATAATCAAATCAATGTAATAATAGGTATATAAACGGAACCCTTTATTATCTTAGATGGAAAATAATTTTGATAAAACACTTGAACTCCATTCATGAGGAAAATATCCTTTCTACTTCAAAAGCACTTTTTTCATTCTTAACATGTCATACAATTTTAAACTGAAAGAAGTTGATTAAAAATAAACATGAAAACTTTTAAAGGAAGCTTCTTGGAAATAGTGTTTTAAAAATCCATTCATGTCGTATAAGTTAAAAGAAAACATTCTTCTCGTACTTTTTTCGGAAAAGTCAAAAAGTACCTCGTACGAAAAACGACAAAAGATTCCTTTCATATCTTTTACTAAAAAATCACCGAAGGGTAAAATTTGATATAAACTATTGTAGAAGTATATAAATATTACATATTGAGGAAACATGGATGTGGATGATAAAATACACCCCAGTAAATTTCAAAGTATAAACAATCTCAGATAAAAATGAGATTGTGATATTTCCCTTACCTTAGGTCTGATTTGCCTCGTAAGTGTCCGAACCTCTTGTATAATGATTTAAATAATGTTATTCACTTATTCCAGAATCATAATTATTGTTATGATATCATATATGGTTATATTATTAGCTTCTTATTAGTAATATTTCGTTACAACTTGTTATTCAGGTGTTTATTACTTTTTGTTATTATGCGTGTTTTGTCGAATAAATTCTTATTCGTCTATTTAGGTTATAGATAACTAATTTCCAGAATTTTATTACTGTAATATATATCATATTCATTCATTAAATTCACTTATATAATCACTATGCAATGAAGATCATGTAGAACGAGTCACATCACATCGTGGAGCCGATATTCTGTACGTACGCACGAGCGATGATATCATTCTCATGATGATGGAATTGTATTGGAGTGTATGTATATCATTTCATAATCAATATCACTTAACAATAATCAAATATAGTCATTATTTACACCATTAGACCCATCCATGTAAGGTGGTGGTGGAAAGTAGATTACACCACGACGTGGAGATGGTATTCCGTACGTATGCACGCGCGGTGATTTCATTTTCCATAGGATGGATAGATGGTAAAATATGGTTGTTTCATAATTATAATAACATATCAGTATTTTAGTGAAACTAATGTTTTTACTTCATAATGAAAAAACTAAATAAGAATAAGTGTAAGAAGAAATAACGATTAAATAATCGGTAACTGACATTACCTCTTCTTTGAAGTGCTTCTTTGATACCTCCTTTTAGGGCACTAAAATTGGTCTTTGAAGAATAACAGGACCTCCAGGATGTCTCTAGGGAAGTATAGAGGAGAAAGTGGCAGGGGTTGGCCGAGCTTGAAGGCTCAAAGTGGTGTGAGGAAGAGAGGGAGGAGGTTCCCTTTTATAAGGGAGGAGAGGGGCACCTTTGGAATAACTAAAAATATTATATTATTATAAAGCCAAATTCGTTTTTAAATAGCTAAAAATTGATTTATTTCGAAGATATGGTGGGGGTGGGTCGAAATCCTCTCATCCAATAGAATTTAGACAAGTTTAGGTTCCTATTTGGACCTTATCATTTAGATTTAACATTAAGTTAAATAATTTTACTTTGACCGTGTCTTCTTGTGTTCTTACACTATAAGGTTAATAAAATTTCTATATCAAGCCAAACGAACCCCAAGTTGATTATTATTAATATATATAATCTTTTCTAAGTCATTTGGCTGAACCTTATATTTTTAGGAACAAAATAACAATTAATAATATAATATTTGTTTTAAAAATGATTTTATGTCAATTTTGAAACTATTTAGTAGTTGATTTTTTTGAAAATCATATCAGAATGATTAGTTCGAAAAAAGTTAATTAAATCAATACTAACATGTCATATTAACCTATAAAATAATTTTAATTCATATAGAGTCTCAAATTACAATTATTTGGGTATTTATAACATCAATTATGTCAATATTTCTTTAATAAGATAATTACTGCATCATCTTTGTGTCATAAATAAATTAAATTATTTAATGTCTAAAAATTAAAAATAAAATACTATTATATAGGAAAGCATTTTATATTTCTAATGAATATTCATAGTAGAATTTATCATATATATAACCTTATAGTAAAAATTATTTACTTATTAAACATTGATTTTAACTATTTTAACCCTTCTTTAAATAAATTAATAATAAATGTCCTAATCTAATCCAAGTGAGCCCAAATGGTCATATTTTATTCCAAAGTTTTTTTTTTGGTCGAATTAAACGTATCCAATAGAATTAGGACATGTGTTAGGGTAATAATAATATCATTTTTACCCTTAATTACCCTATTTACTTTTAACAGTGGTAAATAAAAGTAAAAAGTTACTATTCCCCAAAAATTATTTTCATCTCATTGAACCACATTTTACATACTGACATCAACCGTGTCTATAGGATTTTTGAAATTCCACTCACAGAAGCGGTAAATTTAAGTTTTATTAAAAATTCAGTTTTTTAACTACCACTTAGAGGTTTCACTATTCATAAAAAATTGAATATTTTCAGAAAAATACCAAAATTTCACCCTATGATAATTTCGATATTCCTAATCCAAAAATGAAGTCCATTTTGAAAAATAAAATTTATAAAATTTCAAAAAGTGGTTATTACTATTCATAACGGCTAGTTTTAATAATATTTTATTAGCATATCTTTGTTTAGTGAAACTCGGTATTGCGTACGACGCAAGATATCGAGGAAGGTCGCGATTTCGTGTAAAGAATTCCAAGAAAGTGTTGTGTGTAGAAAAAGATTCCTTTGATGATTTATATAACATAAAAATCTCGAGTGTTACATTATACCCCCCTTAAAATGAATTTCTCCCTCGAAATTCGTCACATTGTAACAAACAGATGAGGATACCTCTCCCTCATCATATCCTCAAGATCCCATGTAGCTTATTCTAATTGGTGGTTCCTCCATAAAACTTTCACCAATCGAGTGGTCTTGTTTTGTAGGACTTTTTCTCTATAGAATCTCTATCGGTTGTTCTTCATAAGAAAGATAATGCTCCAACGGTACAACATTTGAGCTGAGTACATGTGAAAGATCAGGTATGTACTTTCTCATGAGATATACATGGAACACATCGTGAACTTGAGAGAGATTCGGTGGAAGCTCCAATCGATAATCTACCTTCCCAAAACGATCCAGTATTTCAAAAGGACCGATATATCTAGGGCTCAACATCCCCTTCTTTCTAAATCTCATGACCCTCTTCCAGGGAGATATTCGTAAGAACACTTTTTCACCTACTTCAAACTCTAGGTATTTTCTTTGGTTGTCGGCATAACTTTTCTGTCGACTCTGAGCTGCTTTTATGTGTTGTTGAATAGATCTGACCTTTTCTACCATTTCATCAACGAGATCGGGTCCTAATAGCTTTCTTTCTCCAACTTCATCCCAGCAAGTTGGAGTCCTGTATTTCTTTCCACAGAGAGCTTTATAAGGAGCCATCTGAATACTGGGGTGAAAGCTATTATTATAAGAAAATTCCACCAAAGGTAGGTGTTGATCACAACCACCTTTGAAATCCATAGAGAAAGCTCTCAACATATCTTCTAGAGTTTGAATAGTTCTCTCAGACTGACCGTCTGTCTGAGGATGATAAGCAGTGCTGAAACTCAACTCTATATCCAGAGTATGCTGAAGACATCGCCAGAAATTCGAGGTAAATCTTAGATCCCAATTAGATATTGTAGAAAGTGGTACTCCATGAAATCTTACTACTTCCTTTTCATATATCCTAGCAAGCTGATCCAGAGGGAAATCCTCTCTAATAGCAATGAAGTGTGCAGACTTTGTAAGAAGATCCACTATGACCCAGATAGCATTATTGCCTTTGGATGTTTTAGGAAGTCCTGTGACAACGTCCATAGTGATGTTTTCTCATTTCCATTTGTGTATGGTTAATGGTTGTAACGTCCCCTTAGACTTCTGTCTCTCAGCTTAACTTGTTGACAAACCAAGCATCGAGAGACAAATTCAGCAACATCTCTTTTCATCCCATCCCACTAGAAGTACTCTTTCAGGTCCCTATACATCTTCGTGCTTCCAGGATGAATAGAGAATGAAGAACTATGAGCCTCATCCAATAGTTTCTTCTTTAATTCGGGGATGGGAGGAACACAAACCCGATTCCTAAAATTTATTATCCCATCACAATCAAGGTTGAATTTAGGAACATTTCTCACCTTCTTTTGTAACTCGACATCTTCTTTCTGTGCGTCTTTAATCTTCACATGTATAGATGGTTGAAAATTCATTTGAGAAAGATACGATTTTTTCCCTTTCATTATAATTCCAATATCCATCCTTTTTAAATTAATAAATATTGGATATTTTGTGATCCTCATAATGGATAAACTAGCATGGTCTTGTCGACATAATGCATTTTCCACCTTCTTTGCTTTCCGAGGGTGGTAATGAATTGAGCAGTCGTAATCCTTAATCAGCTCCAACCATCTTATTTGGCGCATATTCAGCTCCTTTTGTGTGAAAATATACTTTAAACTTTTATGATCAGTATAAATATCACACCTCTCACCATAAAGGTAATGCCTCCAAATCTTTAAAGCAAAGATTACCGCAGATAACTCCAAATCATGTGTTGGATAATTTTGCTCATGTATTTTCAACTGTCATGAGGCATAAGCTATCACCATATCATTTTGCATAAGAACACACCCAAACCCTTCTTGGATACATCACTGTAGATCACAAACCTTTCTCCCCTACAAGGCAGTGTGAGCTCAGGTGCACTGGATAACCTTCTCTTCAACTCCTTGAAATTCTCTTCACATTCCTCCATCCAAACAAACTTAACTCCTTTCCGAGTCAACTTGGTGATTGGATTAGATAATAGTGAAAAATCTTTAACAAAACGTCGATAATATCCAGCCAAACTAAGAAAACTTCGGATCTCAGTTACTGTTGTTGGTCTCGACCATCTTTCGATAACCTCTGTTTTTGCTGGATCCACAGATATCCCCTCTTTTGAGATTATGTGACCAAAAAATGAAACTTTTTGAAGCCAAAATTCACACTTGGTAAATTTGGCATCAATTTTCTCCTTTCTCAGGGTCTTCAATATAATTCTCAAGTGATCTTCATGTTCTTCCTTGCTCTTTGAATAGACAAGAATATCGTCTATAAAGACTACCAAAAATTGATCAAGATATTCGCTATAGACTCTATTCATTAGATCCATGAAGATAGCAACAGCATTATTAAGACCAAATGGCATCACTATAAATTCATAGTGTCCATACCTTGTACGGAAAGCCGTCTTTGGTATATCCTCCCTTTTGACCCTTAATTGATGATACCCTGAACGAATATCAATCTTGGAAAAGTATTGAGCTCCACGTAGTTGGTCAAATAGGTCATCAATGCGCGGGAGAGGATATTTGTTCTTGATAGTGATCTTGTTATGTTCTCGATAATCAATGCAGAGTCTCATTGATCCATCTTTCTTCTTAACAAACAGAACAGGTGCTCCCCAAGGTGACGCACTAGGGAGTATGAACCTTTTATCCAGATTCTCTTTGATTTTCTTTTCAATTCCTGCAACTCAATTTGGGCCATTCTATAAGGTGTCTTTGAAATAGTCAAAGAATCCGGTATGAGTTCTATTGAAAACTCAACTTCACGATTCGGTGGAAGCCCCGGTAATTCCTCCGAAAAGACATCATCAAACTACCGTACAATGGGTATATTATTAATCATGAGTTTCTCACCAACCATTTGAGATAAATAACAATCATTTAGTGGAATCAATACCCATAAAATGGATGAAATTTCCACTGGAAGGTTATTTTCATCCTTGCATCGATAGAAGATCATAGATTGATCTGGAATATGAATTGTGACTTCCCTTCTTTGGAAATTGATATGAGCTCCATGTAGAGGAAGCCAATCTACGCCAAGAATCATATCAAATTCCACTATAGGAAGGATCACAAGATTTACAGGAAGCACTTTCCCACAAACTTCAATCCGAGAAGAATTATAAACTTTTGATGCGACTATTGTTCCATAAGGGGTTGTCAAAGCTAACTCAACATCTAACTGCTGATGTAATACGGTGATATCCTTAGAAAATTCTTCAGAAATAAAGGAGTGGGTGGATACAGAATCAAATAAAACATTTTCTACTTTAGAGTGGATGGTAAGTGTACCTTTCACCACATCGTTAACGTACTCCACATCGCTGATAGAAATTGCATGTGACTTTCCTTTGCCTTTAACCTCAAGAGTTTGTTGACGTCCACCATCATCATCAACCATTGGATTTGGGCATTGATTGGAATATTGCCCCATCTCCTTGCACTTGAAACATTGAAGTGTAGTAGGGTCATTCTGTGTATCCCTTCCTTTGTTTTCATCATTAGACATATTCCTCCCATCATTTCGGCATTCAAATGCCCGATGACCTTCCTTTCCACATTTTAAACATTTACTCGTCCCTTTAAGACAACTACCTCCATGTTTCTTTCCACACTTTGAGCATAAGGGAAAGCTCATCTTTGTTTCAGTGTGCTCTTTAGATTTTCCTTTGAATTCCATTTTCCTCTTCTTATCAAACCCATATGACTGCTGGGTTACTCCAATCTCCATCTCGACTTTGAGAGCACATCGAACGATTTACTCGTAGCTATTGAAGTCCCTTATGGCTAATGCCCTTCGAAGACATGGTTTTAAGCCACTAAAGTATCGATCTATCTTACTCAAAAGTTGGATAATAATACCAGAAGCGTACCTTGCAAGTCTTGTAAAATTTACTTCATAAGTACCAACAGATTGATCATCCTTTTGCTTCAGTTCAAGAAACTCTGCCTCCATCTTTGTTCGAAGAATTCGAAGTAAGTAATTGTTTAAAAATAAGTTCTTGAACTCATCCAACTCCATGGACTCAATTTCATCCATTTTCCTCATATTCTTAATAATGTTCCACCATTGATCAGCATCTCCTTCCAAACGATACACTGATAGGATGACTTTATCATGTTAAGAACAATGAAGAACTGAAAATATCTTTTCAGTAGTACTAATCCATTTTTCACCAACTAATGGATCAGTAGACCCCCTGAAAGAAGGTGGACGCTGGCTCATGAAGGATTCAACAGAATGTTGCTCCTTCCATTGCTCGTTTGGAAGTCCTGCATGATTCATAGCTTGAGAAGGTTGTGTGAGAATGGCTACATGATTTTTCATTCCGGCTCCCATAACGTTTGGTTGCTCCGGGGGACAATCATTGCATTTCCCCTCGCATTCTGCATTAACACGGTTCCTTCGGGTTCCAGCCATTGACTAAACCCAAGAAGAATAGTGTGAGCAACACTAATTTTAATTGAAAACCACATATTCAAGAATAAAGTTTCACAATTAAGGTATTATCCTAGGTTATTCATGGTCATTTCTAAAACAGAATGATTGTGTTCTATGCTTAGAATTATCCTTAGGGTTCTTACTAAGGCTTTCACATCCTAGTTTTCAAAGGTTGACAATACCTTTCCTCTGATACCAACTATAACGACCCATATGTTACATACATTGTTATTACTTCAAAATTGAATCACACTTATTACAACATATAAAAAAACCATGAATGGACTGTATAGGTATAGTGTCTTTAAAAACTGGAAAGTATAAACAACCGGTTCATAAAGCATCTACTTTGCCTCCCATTTATTTCATCATATCTGGAGTCCCTTTTTGGAATATTCTACATAATAACCTTCTTCCTAACCTGGGGAAATAAAACATACAAAAGGGTGAGCTCAAATTCTTTGTAAGGGTAAACAAAAGAAATATCAATCACATCATATAGATAAGCACATCACTTTTGGAAATCTTAACCTGCAAAAGAGATCATAATTTCATAACATGGGATAAATTGTTGTAGTGAAATGTAATCCCAATAATCATAACATAAAACATGCAACTTTGTGGCATACACACATAATCATTGAGAATCATTTCTTGTTAGTCAAGACTCATTTACATGACTATCATAGTGGAAAAAGTCCACATCTGAACCGAGTTCACTCCTCGTTTCAGTCCTTTTTCACTGAGACGGTTTAAACTGCCGTTCTAGCCATATCAATCTTCTGAGATATAAAATCATTACCCAATGCATTGGAGAGAGATACAGGTCCCACCCATCTTATAATTATACCATTCTTATGTTTTCCACAAAATCAGAAAACCATACATCATAGCATAACCCATGTAATACAAATGGGAATCATAAACATCGTGACATCATAAAAAAATTCATATAAGATAAAGGAATTCATAAAAATATAATCCCATCACAACATAATAAAATCAATGTAATAATAGGGATAGAAACGAAACCCTTTATTATCTTAGATGGAAAATAATTTTGATAAAACAATTGAACTCCATTCTTGAGGAAAATATCCTTTCTACTTCAAAAACACTTTTCCATTCTTAACATGTCATACAATTTTAAACAGAAAGAAGTTGATTAAAAATAAACATTAAAACTTGTAAATGAAGCTTCTTGGAAATAGTGTTTTAAAAATCCATTCATGCCGTATAATTTAAAAGAAAACATTCTTCTCGTACTTTTGTCGGAAAAGTCAAAAAGTACCTCGTACAAAAAACGACAAAAGATTCCTTTCATATCTATTACTAAAAAAACACTGAAGGGTAAAATTTGATATAAACTATTGTAGAAGGATATAAATTTTACATATTTAGGAAACATGGATGTGGATGACAAAATACACCCCAGTAAATTTCAAAGTATAATCAATCTCGGATAAAAATGAGATTGTGATATTTCCCTTACCTTAGGTCTGATTTGCCTCATAAGTGTCTGAACCTCCTGTATAATGATTTAAATAATGTTATTTACTTATTCCAGAATCATAATTATTGTTATGATATCATATATGATCATATTCTTAGCTTTTTATTAGTAATATTTCATTACAACTTGTTATTCGGGTGTTTATTACTTTTTGTTCTTATGCGTGTTTTGTCGAATAAATTCTTATTCTTCTATTTAGGATATATATAACTCATTTACAGAATGTTATTAGTGTAATATATATCATATTAATTCATTAAATTCACTTATATAATCATTATGCAATGAAGATCATGTAGAACGAGTCGCATCACATCGTGGAGACGATATTCCGTACGTACGCACGAGTGATGATATCGTTCCCATGATCATGGAATTGTATTGGAGTGTATGTATACTATTTCAGAATCAATATTTCATTAAAATATTCATATATAGTCATTATTTACACCATTATACCCATCCAAGTAAGGTGGTGGTGGAAAGTAGATTACACCACGGCATGGAGACGGTATTCCGTACGTACGCACGCGCGGTGATTTAATTTTCCATAGGATGGATAGATGGTGAAATAGGGTTGTTTAATACTTATAATAACATATCAGTATATTATTGGTAGTGATGTTATTACTTAATAATGAAACAACTAAATAAGGAGAAGTGGAAGAAGAAATAAAGATGAAAGAATCGGTAACGGACATTACCTCTTCTTTGAAGTGCTTCTTTGAGACCTCCTTTTAGGGCACTAAAATTTGTCTTTGAAGAAGACCAGGACCTCTAGGATGTCTCTAGTGAAGTGTATAGGAGAAAGAGGTAGGGGTTGGCCGAGATTTAAGGCTCAATGTGGTGTGAGGAAGAGAGGGAGGAGGTTCCCTTTTATAAGGGATGAGAGGGGCATCTTTGGAATAACTAAAAATATTATTTTATTATAAAGCCAAATTCGGTTTTAAATAGCTCTAAATTGACTTATTTCGAAGATAAGGTGGGGATGGTTTTAAATCCTCTCATAAAATAGAATTTAGGCTAGTTTAGGTTCATATTTTGACCTTATCATTTAGATTTAACATTATGTAAAATAATTTTACTTTTATAGTGTCTTCTTGTGATCTTACACTAGAAGGTTAATAAACATACTATAACAAGCCAAACGAACCCCAAGATGTTTATTATTAATATATATAACCTTATATAAGTCATTTTCCAGAACCTTAGATTTTTAGGAATAAAATAACAATTAATAATATAATATTTGTTTTAAAAACTATTTTATGTCAATTTTGACAATATTTAGTAATTGATTTTTTTTAAAATCATAAAAGAATTATTAGTTCGAAAAAAGTTAATTAAATAAATACTAACATGTCATATTAACCTAGAAAATTAGTGGAATTCATAAATAGTCTAAAAGTACATTTATTTGGGAAATTATAACATCAATTATGTCAATATTTCATTAATGAGATAATAATTGCATCATCTTTGTGTCATAAATAAATTAAATTATTTAATGTCTAAAAATTACAAATAAAATACCATTATATAGCAAATATTTTTAGTTTTCTAATTAATATTTATAGTCGAATTTATCTTATATATAACCTTATAGTAAAAATATTTACTTATTAAACTTTGATTTTAACTATTTTAAACCTTCTTTAAATAAATTAATAATAAATGTCCTAATCTAATCCAAGTGGGCCTAAATGGTCATATTTTATTCCTAAGTTTGTTTTTGGTCGAATTACACTTATCCAATAGAATTAGGACATGTGTTAGGGTACTAATAATATCATTTTTAACCTTAATTACCTTATTTACTTTTAACCGTGGTGAATAAAAGTAAAAAGTTACTATTCAACAAAAATTATTTTCATCTCATTGAACCACATTTTACTTACTGACATCAACAATGTCTCTCAAAATTTTGAAATTACACTCACATAAGCGGTAAAATTATGTTTTATGAAAAATTCAGTTTTTTAACTGCCACTTAGCGGTTTCACTATTCATAAAAAACTGAAGGTTTTCAGAAAAATACCAAAATTTCACCCTAGGTTAATTTAGATATTACGAATCCAAAAATGAAGTCTATTTTAAAAAATAAAATTTATAATATTTCAAAAAGTGGTTATTACTATTCATAATGGCTAGTTTTAATAATATTTCATTAGCATATCATTGTTTAGTGAAACTCTCTATTGCGTACGATGCAAGATATCGAGGAAGGTCGCGATTTCGTGTAAAGCAAGCCAAGAAAGTGTTGTGTGTAGAAACAGATTCCTTTGATGATTTATATAACATAAAAGTCTCAGGTGTTACATTCTACCCCGCTTAAAATGAATTTCACCCTCGAAATTCGTCACTTTTTAACAAACAGATGAGGATACCTCTCCCTCATCATATCCTCAAGCTCCCATGTAGCTTCTACAAATTGTTGGTTCATCCATAAAACATTCACCAATCGAGTGGTCTTGTTTCGTAGGACGTTTTCGCTATGATCCAGAATCTCTATCGGCTGTTCTTCATAAGAAAGATCCTTCTTCAGCGGTACAACTTCTGAGATGAGTACATGTGAAGGATCAGGTATGTACTTTCTTAGGAGAGATACATGGAACACATCGTGAACTTGAGAGAGATTCGGTGGAGTGCCAATCTGTAAGCTACCTTCCCAACACGATCCAGTATTTCGAAATGATCGATATATCAAGGGCTCAACTTCCCCTTATTTCCAAGTCTCATGACCCTCTTCCAAGGAGATATTCGTAAGAACACTTTATCACCTACTTCAAACTCTAGGTCTTTTCTTCGGTTGTCGGCATTACTTTTCTGTCGACTCTAAGATGCTCTTATGTGTTGTTGAATAGATCTGACCTTTTCTAACATTTCATCACCGAGATCGGGTCCTAATAGCTTTCTTTCCCCAACTTCATCCCAGCAAGTTGGAGTCCTGCATTTCATTCCATAGAGAGCTTCATAAGGATCCATCTGAATACTGAAGTGAAAGCTATTATTATAAGAAAATTCCACCAAAGGTAGGTGTTGATCCCAACCACCTTTGAAATCCATAGAGCATGCTCTCAACATATCTTCTAGAGTTTGAATTGTTCTCTCAGACTGACCATCTGTCTGAGGATGATAAGCAGTGCTGAAACTCAACTCTGTATCCAGAGTATGCTAAAGACTTCGCCAGAACTTCGAGGTATATCTCGGATCCCGATCAGATATAATAGAAAGTGGTACTCCATGCAATCGTACTACTTCCTTTACATATAACCTGGAAAGCTAATCCAGAGAGAAATCCTCTCTAATATCAATGAAGTGTGTAGACTTTGTAAGAAGATCCACTATGACCCAGATAACATTATTTCCTTTGGATGTTTTAGGAAGTCCTATGAAAAAGTCCATAGTGATGTTTTCACATTTCCATTCGGGTATGGGTAATGGTTGTAACACCCCCTTATACTTTTGTCTCTCAGCTTCAACTTTTTGACAAACCAAGCATCAAGAGACATATTCAGCAACATCTCTTTTTATGCCATCCCACCAGAAGTACTCTTTAATGTCCCTATACATCTTCGTGCTTCCAGGATGAATAGAGAATGAAGAACTATGAGCCTCATCTAGCAGATCCTTCTTTAATTCGGGGATGGGAGGAACACAATCCCAATTCCAGAACTTTATTATCCCATCACAATCAAGGTTGAATTTAGGAAAATTTCTAACATTCTTTTTTAACTCGGCATCTTCTTTCTGTGCCTCTTTAATATTAACATGTATAGATTTTTGAACATTCATTTGAGAAAGATACGATTTTTCCCCTTTCATTATAATTCCAAGATCCATCCTTCGTAAATCCATAAATATTGGATCTTTTGTGATCCGCATCATGGATAAACTAGCATGGTCTTGTCGACTTAATGCATCGGCCACCTTGTTAGCTTTACCAGGGTGCTAATGAAACGAGCAGTTGTAATCCTTAATCAGCTCCAACCATCTTCTTTGGCGCATATTCAGCTCCTTTTGTGTGAAAATACACATTAAACTTTTATGATCATTATAAATATCACTCCTCTCAACATAAAGGTAATGCCTCAAAATCTTTAATGAAAAGATTACCGCAGCTAACTCCAAATCATGAGTTGGGTAATTTTGATCATGTATTTTCAACTTTCGTGAGGCATAAGCTATCACCATATCATTTTTCATAAGAACACACCCCAAACCCTTCTTGGATGCATCACTGAAGATCACAAACCTTTCTCCACTACAAGGCAGTGTGAGAACAGGTGCATTGGATAAACTTCTTCTCAACTCCTTGAAATCATCTTCACATTCCTCCGTCCAAAAAAACTTATCTCCTTTCCGAGTCAACTTGGTGAGTGGATTAGATAATCATAAAAAATCATTCACAAAACATCAATAATATTCAGCCAAACCAAGAAAACATCGGATCTCAATTACTATTGTTGGTCTCGACCATCTTTCGATAACCTCTGTTTTTTGCTGGATCCACAGATATCCCCTCTTTTGAGATTATGTGACTCAAAAATGATACTTTTTGAAGCCAAAATTCACACTTGATAAATTTGGTATAAAGCTTCTCCCTTCATAGGGTCTTCAATATAATTCTCAAGTGATCTTCATGTTCTTCCTTTCTCTTTGAATAGACAAGAATATTGTCTATAAAGACTACCACAAATTGATCAAGATAGTCTCTAAAGACTCTATTCATTAGATCCATGAAGATAGCATGGGCATTAGTAAGACCAAATGGCATCACTATAAATTCATAGTGTCCATACCTTGTACGGAAATCCGTCTTTGGTATATCCTCCCTTTTGACCCTTAATTGATGATACCCTGAACGAATATCAATCTTGGAAAAGTATTGAGCTCCGCGTAGTTGGTCAAATAGGTCATCAATGTGCGGGAGAGGATATTTGTTCTTGATAGTGATCTTTTTAAGTTCTCTATAATCAATGCAGAGTCTCATTGATACATCTTTCTTCTTAGAAAACAGAACAGGTGCTCCCCAAGGTGACACACTAGGGCGTATGAACCTCTTATCAAGATTCTATTGGAGTTGCTTCATCAATTCCTACAACTCAATTGGGGACATTGTATAAGGTGTCTTTGAAATAGGAAAAGCATCCGGTACGAGTTCTACTGAAAACTCAACTTCACGATTCAGTGGAAGACCCGGTAATTCCTCCAGAAATACATCATCAAACTCTCGAACAATGGGAATATTCTTAATCGTGAGTTTCTCACCAACCATTTGAGTTAAATAACCTTCATTTAGTGGAATCAATACCCATAAAATGGAAGAAATTTCCACTGGAAGGTTATGTTCATCCTTGCATCGATAGACGATCATAGATTGATCTGGAAGGATCACAAGATTTGCAGGAAGCACTTTCCCACAAACTTCAATCAGAGAAGAATTATAAACTTTTGATGCGACTGTTGTGCCATTAGGGGTTGTCACAGCTAAATCAACATCTAACTGTTGAGGTAATACGGTGATATCCTTAGAAAATTCTTCAGAAATAAAGGAGTGGGTGGATCCATAAACAAACAAAACATTTGCTACTTTAGAATGGATGATAAGTGGACCTTTCACCACATCGTTATCGTACTCCACATCACTGGTAGAAATTGCATGTGACTTTCCTTTGTCTTTAACCTTAAGAGTTTGTTGAAGACAACCATCATCATCAACCCTTGGATTTGAGCATTGATTGGCATAATTCCCCATATCATTTCACTTGAAACATTGAAGTGTAGTAGGGTCATTCTGTGTATCCCTTCCTCTGTTTTCATCATTAGACATATTCTTCCCATCATTGCGGCATTCAAATGCCCCATGACCTTCCTTTCCACATTTGAAACATTTACTTGTCCATTTAAGACAACTCCCTCCATGTTTCTTTCCACACTTTGAGCATAAGGGAAAGCTCATCTTCTTTTCAGTTTTCTCTTTAGATTTTCATTTGAATTACATTTTCCTCTTCTTATCAAACCCATATGAATGATGGGTTACTCTAATATCCATCTTGATGTTGAGAGCACATCGAACGATTTCCTCGTAGCTATTGAATTCCATTATGGCTAACGCCCTTCGAAGACATGGTTTTAAGCCACTAAAGAATCGATCGTTCTTACTCTCAGGTTTGATAATAATACCAGAAGTGTACCTTTCAAGTCTTGTAAATTTTTTTCATAAGTACCAACAGATTCATCATCCTTTTTCTTCAGTTCATGAAACTCTTTCTCCATCATTGTTCGGAGAATACGAGGGAAGTAATTATTGAAAAATAAGTTCTTGAACTCGTCCCATTCCACGGACTCAATTTCATCCCTTTTCCCTGTATTCTTAATAAGGTTCCACCATTGATCAACATATCCTTCCAAACTATACACTGATAGGATGACTTTATCATGTTCAGAACATTGAAGAACTGAAAATATCTTTTCAGTAGTACTAATCCATTGTTCAGCAACTAATGGATCAGTAGACCTGCTGAAAGAAGGTGGATGCTGCCTCATGAAGGATTCAACAGAATGTTGCTCCTTCCTTTGCTCGTTTGGAAGTCCTGTATGATTCATAGCATGAGAAAGTTGTGTGATCATGGCTACAATATTTTTCATTCCGGCTCCCATGACGTTTGGTTGCTCCGGGGGACAGTCATTGCATTGCCCGTCGCATTCCTCATTAACACGGTTCCTTCGGGTTCCATCCATTGACTAAAACCAAGAAGAATAGTGTGATCAAAACTAATTATAATAGGAAAACCACATAATCAAGAATAAAATTTCATACTTAAGGTCTGATCCTAGGTTATTCATGGTCATTTCTAAAACACTAAGATTGTGTTCTATGCTTATAATTATCCTTTGGGTTCTTACTAAGGCTTTCACATCCTAGTTTCCAAAGGTTGACTATACCTTTCCTCTGATACCAACTATAACGACCCATACTTTACAAAAATTGTAATTACTTCAAAATTGAAGCACACTTATTACATCATATAACAAAACCATGAAAGGACCATACATGTATAGTGTCTTTATAAACTGAAAAACATAAACAACTGGTTCATAAAGAATATACTTTGCCTCCCATTTATTTCATCTTATCTCGAGTCCCTTTCTGGAATATTCTACTTAATATCCTTCTTCCTGACCTGGGGAAATAAAACATACAAAAGGGTGAGCTCAAATTCTCAGTATTGGTAAAGAAAAGAAATATCAATCGCATCATATACACAAGCACATACCTTTTGGAAATCTTAACCTGCAAAAGAGATCATAATTTCATAACATGGGATAAATAATAGTACTGAAATGTAATCCCAATAATCCTAAATTAAAACATGAAACTTTGTGGAATACACACATAATCATTGAGAATCATTTCTTGTTTGTCAAGACTCATTTCCAAGACTATCTTAGTGGACAAAGTCCACTTCTGAACTGAGTTCACTCCTCGTTTCAGTCCTATTTCACTGAAATGGTTTAACCGGCCGTTCCAGCAATGTCTATCTCATGAGATATAAAATCTTTACCCAATTCATTGGAGGGAGATATAGGTCTCACCCATCTCATAATGATACCATTCTTATGTGTGCCACAAAATAAGAAAACTATACATCATAGCATAACCCATGTAATAAAAATGGGAATCTTAAACATCATGACATCATAAAACATTTCATATAAGAAAAAGTAATTCATAAATATATAATTCCATTACAACATAATCAAATCAATGTAGTAATAGGGATTGAAACGGAACCCTTTATTATCTTAGATGGAAAATAATTTTGATAAAACTCTTGAACTCCATTCTTGAAGAAAATATACTTTCTACTTCAAAAGCACTTTTCCATTCTTAACATGTCATACAATTTTAAACTTAAAGAATTTGATTAAAAATAAACTTGAAAACTTGTAAAGGAAGCTTCTTGGAAATAGTTTTTTAAAAATCCATTCATTCCATATAAGTTAAAAGAAAACATTATTCTTTTACTTTTGTCGGAAAAGTCAAAAAGTACCTTGTACGAAAAACAACAAAAGATTCCTTTCATATCTTTTACTAAAAAATCACCGAAGGGTAAAATTTGATATAAACTATTGTATAAGTATATAAATATTTCATATTGAGGAAACATGGATGTGGATGATAAAATACACCCCAGTAAATTTCAAAGTATAAACAATCTCGGATACAAATGAGATTGTGATATTTCCCTTACCTTAGGTATGATTTGCCTCGTAAGTGTCCGAACATCCTGTATAATGATTTAAATATTGTTATTGACTTATTCCAGATTCATAATTATTGTTATGATATCATATATGGTCATATTATTAGCATCTTATTAGTAATATTTCATTACAACTTTTTATTCGGGTGTTTATTACTTTTTGTTCTTATGCGTGTTTTGTCGAATAAATTCTTATTCTTCTCTTTAGGTTATAGATACCTCATTTCCAGAATGTTATTAGTTTAATATATATCATATTAATTCATTAAATTCACTTATATAATAACTATTCAATGAAGATCATGTAGAACGAGTCGCATCACATTGTGGAGACGGTATTCCGTACGTACGCAAGAGCGATGATATCGTTCCCATGATCATGGAATTGTATTGGAGTGTATGTATACTATTTCATAATCAATATCACTTTACAATAATCTAATATAGTCATTATTTACACCATTATACTCATCCAAATAAGGTGGTGGTGGAAAGTATATTACACAACGGCATGGAGATGGTATTCCGTACGTACGCACACGCGGTGATTTCATTTTCCATAGGATGGATAGATGGTGAAATAGGGTTGTTTCAAACTTATAATAACATATAAGTATATTAGTTATACTAATGTTATTACTTCATAATGAAACAACTAAAGAAGAAGAAGTGGAAAAAGAAATAAATATGAAAGAATCGGTAACGGACATTACCTCTTATTTGAAGTGCTCCTTTGAGACCTCCTTTTAGGGAACTAAAATTGGTCTTTGAAAAAGACCAGGACCTATAGGATGTCTCTAGGGAAGTGGAGAGGAGAAATTGGCAGGGTTTGGCCGAGCTTGAAGGCTCAATGTGGTGTGGGGAAGAGAGGGATGATGTGCCCTTTTATAAGGGAGGAGAGGGGCACCTTTGGAATAACTACAAATATTATTTTATTATAAATCCAAATTCGGTTTTAAATAGATCGAAATTGATTTATTTCAAATCAGAGGTGGGGAAGGGTCTAAATCCTCTCATCCAAAAGAAATTAGAGATGTTTAGGTTCCTATTTTGACCTTATCATTTAGATTTAACATTAAGTTAAAAAAATTTACTTTTACCGCGTCTTCTTGTGTTCTTACACTATAAGGTTAATCAAATTACTATAACAAGCCAAAAAAATCCCTAGTTGTTTATTTTTAATATATATAACATTATCTATGTCATTTGGCTGAACCTTGTATTTTTAGGAATAAAATAGCAATTAATAATATAATATTTGTTTTAAAAACTATTTTATGTCAATTTTGACACTATTTAGTAATTGATTTTTTTTAAATCATAAAAGAATGATTAGTTCGAAAAAGGTTAATTAAATCAATAATAATATGACATATAATCCTAGAAAATTAGTGTAATTCATAAAGAGTCTCAAATTACATTTATTTGGGTATATATAACATCAATTATGTCAATATTTCATTAATAAGATAATTAGTGCATCATCTTTGTGTCATAAATAAATTAAATTATTTAATGTCTAAAAATTAAAAATAAAATACCATTATGTAGGAAATATTTTTATCTTTCTAATGAATATTTATAGTATAATTTATCTTATATATAACCTTATATTAAAAATTGTTTACTTATTAAACGTTGATTTTAACTATTTAAACCCTTCTTTAAATAAATTAATAATAAATGTCCTAATATAATCCATGTGGGCTTAAATGGTCATATTTTATTCCTAAGATTATTTTTGGTCGAATTACACTTATCCAATAGAATTAGCACATGTGTTAGGGTAATAATAATATCATTTTTATCCTTAATTACCCTATTTACTTTTAACCGTGGTAAATAAAAGTAAAAAGTTACTATTCAACAAAAACTATTTTCATCTCATTGAACCACATTTTACTTACTGACATCAACCGTGACTTTTGGATTTTTGAAATTCCACTCACAGATGCGGTAAAATTATGTTTTATGAAAAATTCAGTTTTTAACTACCACTTAGTGGTTTCACTATTCATCAAAAATTGAATGTTTTTAGAAAAATACCAAAATTTCACCCTAGGATAATTTCGATATTACGAATCCAAAAATGATGTCCATTTTAAAAAATTAAATGTATAAAATTTTAAAAAGAGGTTATTACTATTCATAACAGCTAGTTTTAATAATATTTTATTACCATATCATTGTTTAGTGAAAATCGGTATTGCGTACGACGCAAGATGTCGAGGAAGGTCGTGATTTCGTGTAAAGCAAGTCAAGAAAGTGTTGTGTGTATAAAAATATTCCTTTGATGATTTATATAACATAAAAGTCTCGGGTGTTACTTCTTACCCCCCATAAAATGAATTTCGCCTTCGAAATTCATCACTTTATAACAAACAGAGGAGGATACCTCTCCCTCATCATATCCTCAAGCTCCCATGTAGCTTCTTCTAATTGGTGGTTCCTCCATAAAACTTTCACCAATCGAGTGGTATTGTTTTGTAGGACTTTTTTTCTATGATCCAGAATCTCTATCGGTTGTTGTTCATAAGAAAGATTCTGCTCCTGTGGTACAACTTCTGAGCTGAGTACATGTGAAGGATCAGGTATGTACTTTATCAGGAGAGATACATGGAACACATCGTGAACTTGAGAGAGATTCAGTGGAAGCGCCAATCGGTAAGCTAACTTCCCAACACGATCCAGTATTTCGAAAGGACCGATATATCTAGGGATCAACTTCCCCTTCTTTCCAAATATCATGACCCTCTTCCAGGGATATATTCGTAAGAACACTTTATCACCAACTTCAAACTCTGGGTGTTTTCTTCGGTTGATGACATAACTTTTCTATTGACTCTGAGCTGCTCTTATGTGTCGTTGAATAGATCTGACCTTTTCTGCCATTTCATCAACGTGATCGGGTCCTAATAGATTTCTTTCCCCAACTTCATCCCAGCAAGTTGGAGTCCTGCATTTCATTCCATAGAGATCTTCATAAGGATCCATCTGAATACTGGAGGGAAAGCTATTATTATAAGAAAATTACACCAAAGTTAGGTGTTGATCCCAACCACTTTTGAAATCCATAGAGAAAGCTCTCAACATTGAAGTGTAGTAGGGTCATTTTGTGTATCCCTTCCTTTTTTTTCATCATTAGACATCTTCTTCCCATCATTGCGGAATTCAAATTCTCGATGACCTTCCTTTCCACATTTTAAACATTTACTTGTCCCTTTAAGACAACTCCCTCCATGTTTCTTTCCACACTTTGACATAAAGGAAAACATTATCTTCTTTTCAGTGTGCTCTTTAGATTTTCCTTTGAATTCCATTTTCCTCTTCTTATCAAACCCATATGACTGATGGGTTACTCCAATATCCATCTCGACTTTGAGAGCACATCAAACGATTTCCTCATAGCTATTGAAGTCCCTTATGGCTAACGCCCTTCGAAGGCTTGGTTTTAAGCCACTAAATAATAGATCGATCTTACTCTCAGGTTGGATAATAATACCAGAAGCGTACCTTGCAAGTCTTGTAAAATTTTCTTCATAAGTACCAACAGATTCATCATCCTTTTGCTTCAGTTCAAGAAACTCTTTCTCCATCTTTGTTCAAAGAATACGAGGGAAGTACTTATTGAAAAATAAGTTCTTGAACTCGTCCCATTCCATTGAATCAATTTCATCCCTTTGCCTCGTATTCTAAATAATGTTCCACCATTGATCAGCATCTCCTTCCAAACGATACACTGCTAGGATGACTTTATCATGTTCAGAACATTGAATAAATGAAAATATCTTTTCAGTAGTACTAATCCATTGTTTAGCAACTAATGGATCAGTAGACCTGCTGAAAGAAGTTGGACGCTGCCTCATAAAGGATTCAACAGAATGTTGCTCCTTCCTTTGCTCGTTTGGAAGTCCTGCATGATTCATAGCTTCAGAAAGTTGAGTGAGCATGGCTACAATATTTTTCATTCCGGCTCCCATAACGTTTGGTTGCTCCGGGGGACAATCATTGCATTGCCCGTCGCATTCCGCATTAACACGGTTCCTTCGGGTTCCAGCCATTGACTAACACCAAGAAGAATAGTGTGAGCAACACTAATTATAATAGGAAAACCACATATTCAAGAATAAAATTTCACACTTAAGGTCTTATCCTAGGTTATTAATGGTCATTTCTAAAACACAAAGATTGCGTTCTATGCTTAGAATTATCCTTAGGGTTCTTACTAAGGCTTTCACATCCTAGTTTCCAAAGGTTGACTATAACTTTCCTCTGATACCAACTATAATGACCCATACTTTACATACATTGTTATTACTTCAAATTTGAAGCACACTTATTACAACATATAAAAAAACCATGAAAGGACCATATATGTATAGTGTCTTTAGAAACTGGAAATCATAAACAACTGGTTCATAAAGATTCTACTTTGCCTCCCATTTATTTCATCATATCTAGAGTCCCTTTTTGGCATATTCTACTTAATAACCTTCTTCCTGGCCTGGGGAAAGAAAACATACAAAAGGGTGAGCTCAAATGCTTAGTAAGGGTAAACAAAAGATATATCAATCACATCATACACATAAGCATATAACTTTTGGAAATCATAACATTCAAAAGAGATCACAATTTCATAAATGGGATAAATCATAGTAGTGATATGTAATCACAATAATCATAACATAAAACATGAATCTTTTTGGCATACACACATAATCATTGAGAATCATTTCTTGTTAGTCAAGACTCATTTCCAAGACTATCTTAGTGGACAAAGTCCACTTATGAACCGAGTTCACTCCTCGTTTCACACCTGTTTCACTGAACCGGTTTAACCTGCCGTTCCATCCATGTCTATCTCATGAGATATAAAATCATTACCCAATTCATTGGAGGGAGATATTGGTGCCACCCATCTCATAATAAACCATTCTTATGTGTGCCACAAAATCAGAAAACCATACATCATAGCATAACCCATGTAATAAAAATGGAAATCTTAAACATCGTGACATCATAAAACAATTCATATAAGATAAAGGAATTCATAAATATAATTCCATCACAACATAATCAAATAAATGTAATAATAGGGATAGAAACGGAACTCTTTATTATCTTAGATGGAAAATAATTTTGATAAAACACTTGAACTCCATTCTTGGGGAAAATATCCTTTCTACTTCAAAAACACTTTTCCTTTCTTAACATGTCATACAATTTTAAACTAAAAGAAGTTGATTAAAAATAAACTTTAAAACTTGTAAAGGACGATTCTAGGAAATAGTGTTTCAAAAATCCATTCATGCCGTATAAGTTAAAAGAAAACATTCTTCTCGTACTTTTGTCGGAAAAGTCAAAAAGTACCTCGTACGAAAAACGACAAAAGATTCCTTTCATATATTTTACTAAAAAATAACCGAAGGGTAAAATTTGATATAAACTATTGTAGAAGGATATAAATATTACATATTGAGGAAACATGGATGTGGATGATAAAATACACCCCAATAAATTTCAAAGTATAAACAATCTCTGATAAGAATGAGATTGTGATATTTCCCTTACCTTAGGTCCGATTTGCCTCCTAAGTGTCCGAACCTCCTGTATAATGATTTAAATAATGTTATTGACTTATTACAGAATCATAATTATTGTTATGATATCATATATGGTCATATTATTAGATTCTTATTAGTAATATTTCATTACAACTTTTTATTCGGGTGTTTATTACTTTTTGTTCTTATGCATGTTTTGTCGAATAAATTCTTATTATTATCTTTAGGTTATAGATACATCATTTCAATAATGTTATTAGTCTAATATATATCATATTAATTCATTAAATTTACTTATATAATCATTATGCAATGAAGATCATGTAGAACGAGTCGCATCACATCGTGGAGAAGGTATTCCGTATGTACGCACGAGCGATGATATCATTTCCATGATCATGGAATTGTATTTGAGTATATGTATACAATTTCAGAATCAATATCACTTTACAATAATCATATATAGTCATTATTTAAACTATTATACCATCCAAGTAAGGTGGTGGTGGAAAGTAGATTACACCACGGTGTGGAGACGGTATTCCGTACGTACGCACGCGCGGTGATTTCATTTTCCGTAGGATGGATAGATGGTGAAATAGGGTTGTTTCATACTTATAATAACATATCCGTATATGAGTGATACTCATGTTATTACTTCATAATTAAACAACTAAAGAAGAATAAGTGGAAGAATAAATAAAGTTGAAAGCATCGGTAACGGACATTACCTCTTCTTTGATGTGCTTTTTTGAGACCTCCTTTTAGGGCACTAATATTGGTCTTTGATGAAGACCAGGACCTCTAGGATGTCTCTAGGAATGTGGATAGGAGAAAGCTTCAGGGGTTGTCCGAGCTTGAAGGCTCAAAGTGGTGTGAGTAAGAGAGGGAGGAGGTGCCCTTTTACAAGGGAGGAGAGGGGCACCTTTAGAATAACTAAAAATATTATTTTATTATAAATCCAAATTCGGTTTTAAATAGCTCCAAATTGATATATTTCGAATCTAAGGTGAGGATGGGTCGGAATCCTCTCATCCAATAGAATTTATACAAGTTTAGGTTCCTATTTTGACCTTATCATTTAGATTTAACATTAAGTTAAAAAAATTTACTTTTACCATGTCTTCTTGTGTTCTTACACTATACGGTTAATAAACTTACTATAACAAGCCAAAAGAACCCCAAGTTGTTTATTATTAATATATATAACCTTATATAAGTCATTTTTCCGAACTTTAGCTTTTTATGAATAACATAACAATTAATAATATAATATTTGTTTTAAAAACTATTTTATGTCAATTTTGACACTATTTAGTAATTGATTTTTTGAGAAAATCATAACAGAATTATTATTTCAAAAAAGTTAATTAAATCAATAATTACATGTCATATAAACCTAGAAAATTAGTTTAATTCATAAAAAGTCTCAAATGTCATTTATTTGGGTATTTATAACATCAATTATGTCAATATTTCATTAATAAGATTATTACTGCATCATCTTTGTGTCATAAATAAATTAAATTATTTAATGTATAAAAATTAAAAATAAAATACAATTATTTAGGAAATCTTTTTAGATTTCTAATGAATATTTATAGTCGAATTTATCTTATATAATACCTTACATAAAAAATTATTTACTTATTAAACATTGATTTTAACTATTTTAACCCTTCTTTAAATAAATTAATAATAAATGTCCTAATCTAATCCAAGTGGGCCTAAATGGTCATATTTTATTCCTAAGTTTGTTTTTTGTCGAATTAAACTTATAAAATTGAATTAGGACATGTGTTAGGGTAATAATAATATCATTTTTACCCTTATTTACTCTATTTACTTTTAACCGTGGTAAATAAAAGTAAAAAATTACTATTCACCAAAAATTATTTTCATCTCATTGAACCACATTTTACTTACTGACATCATCCATGTCTCTTGGATTTTTGAAATTCCACTCACAAAAGCGGTAAAATTTTGTTTTATGAAAAATTCAGTTTTTTAACTACCACTTAGTGGTTTCACTATTCATGAAAAATTTAATGTTTTCAGAAAAATTCCAAAATTTTACCCTAGGATAATTTCGATATTCCGAATCCAAAAATGAAGTCCATTTTGAAAAATAAAATTTATAAAATTTAAAAAATTGGTTATTACTATTCATAACAGCTAGTTTTAATAATATTTTATTAGCATATCATTGTTTAGTTAAACTCGGTATTGCGTACGACGCAAGCTATCGAGGAAGGTCACGATTTCGTGTAAAGAAAACCAAGCATGTGTTGTGTGTAGAAAAATATTCCTTTGATGATTTATATAACATAAAAGTCTCGGGTGTTACATTTATCATTTAGAGTAAGGTAGCTAAACACATTTGCTAAAAGTATCCCTTGTTTTAAAATTACAAGAAAGTCTTAATTTATTTTGAAAGGATATCCATTGGTACGAATATTTGAAACTAATTATTCCAATATCTGATTGACCATATTTTAATGGATCAGATTATCTATCATTCTATACACACATGCCATCGATCAATTTGATTATTGAATAAACAATTATAAAAAATTGTAATCCTTAAGTGGACAAACTGACAAGGTTCCGTTCAGAAGGTAAAACACTAAAATACTTAAAAATGAATAAGAATGAGTTGTTCATGATTTATAATCGTTAAATCCCTCATAAAACTGGTAATTTTAAAAAAATTAATTAGAACAAAACTCTTTTAAACACATAGTATTTATAGGCATCTCATACAACAATTATATTTTATATTATATTCATATTTTCTTGGAGTTTGTTGCAACGACATGGAAAACTGGAACATTAACAGATTAATAATAAATGAATATCCAATGTAATATTAATTTAAACTATTACTGTGTGAAAGGTGTTCCAGTACATATAAATAAGTTTTCCATATTCTTATTTTAAACATGGTTAGTCTGATATACTTTCTCATAAATGTCATTACGATAATCATTATGAATGTGAATCAGATGTTTATCAGTTTTGTTATCACTCTGATTATGATGATTTTTTCAGTAATAAAGATGAGAAAAAAGTTCATACATATGGTCAAAAAAATATGATTCTGATGGTTATCACATCCATACCCATTATGATAATCATATTAAACAATGTTAGTTTTAAATTCTCGAATACATTGGAAATAATTATATTTATGGTAAATGTTTATTCTTTTTAAAAAATTATATACACATGTAGATATATTACGTTTATAATCTAAAATTTTAGAAATAGTTTTTTATTTAAAAAAGAATGTAATGTAAATTTCATAATTAAAAAACTTTGAATCAATAATTTTTGGGAGACTTGTTGTGATGTATATGGCGGATTCTCCCATTTTTTAAATGGGAATAAGAAATGGATACATCTTCCCTTTGGAATTATTTCTCTCTTCTTTAACTTACTAGCATATCAACCCTCAAGATATTTATTCTATAATGTCATACTTTATGTTTTCCCACTAGATGTGTTATAAAAAGTCATGGTATATCCCAAATCTTCTAGGATTTATAGAGAATTCTTAGATACGTGCACTATCTAATAGCCTATTCATTATCTAAACAGATGAAGACACAAAAATCCCTTTTCCAAAATTAATCACAACATCATCATCGATATATAATTCTGGTAGGTTCCCATCTATTACACATTTCACCATTTATTAACTCAACATATTATCCCTTTATGCCTCCTGGATCTTCTATTGAATAAATGGTTGTACACTCATTTTGGAAATGAAATATTTATTCCATTACTTTATGATTTCCAAAACTATCCTTCTTATATCCAAGAATATTTTATCTTTCTCAATCAGAATCATGGATTGAGTGTCCAATTATTTTATTCTAAGAAAAAAATACCTTGTAGTCTATTCTTATACGGTAGTGAATAAAGAAATTATTGTCCTCAATTAACTCTAACTATATAATTTAACGCATGTTGTTCTCCTTTTGTGTGAATTTATACTTTAGGCTCTTATAATCTGTATGTATATCACATTTATCACCATAGAGGGAGTGCTTCTATATTTTCAAGAAATAAATACCACATGCCAGTTCGAGATCATGTGTCGGGTAGTCCAGATCATGGATCTTCATCTTTCCATAAAAATAGGTTATACCGTCACCTTTTTTCATCATTATTCCACCCAATCATTTCTTTAAAGAATCAAAAATATATAAAAAACATTCTCTTCTTTTTGGTAATGTGAGTACAAGTGTAATGATAAACCTATTATATATCTCCTTGAATCATTCCTCGCATTCATACATTCAATGACACTTTACCCCTTTCCTTGTTAACATTGTTATTAGGATGAAAAATAATTAAAACATTATCCTAAATGATGGTTGTACCATTATAAACTCTGAAAACTGTGTATTTATGTTACACAATTGGTCTTTCACATTCCAAAATATTCTTCGTTTTTGATGATTCAACTGATATATCATCACTTGGGATAACAAGTTCCATTGCTGTAGATTTTTTCATCTAAAAGACACATGTTCATAACTACGCATAATATTTATCCATCCTTAATATCTTCAACACAGTCTTTTTATATTATTCATGTTTCTCAATTCCTGTGGAGTAGATGGTAACATTATTGAAATATAATACCACAAATTTTTGTAGGTAGTATCTAAGGAATATATTAATGAAAACCTTGGATGTATATAGAGAATTAGTACCATTAAAGGGAATCCTGAGATACTCATAGAGATAATACATTTATTATAAATCATCCTTCTGAATAAATTTCTTTTTTCACATTTAGTAGATCATAGGTAGACAAAGATCCTCTGTTGAAAAGTGTTGAGGTCCTCTTAGCTGATCAAACAAGTCATCAATCCTTGGAATATGATATATGTTCTTTAATATTATATTGTTGACATACTGATAATCGATACATAGCTATATTGATTTATAATTTTATTTAAAATTGTAAATGGAGCACCCCAAGGTGAGAAACTAGATCATGTGAATTCTTTGATCAAATTCTCTAGAAGATGCTTCTTTAACTCATCTAGCTCAATAGGGGCTGTCCTATATGAAAATTTTCAGATATGAGTGTTTATTTTTATGATATCTATATAATACACTACTTCATGATCTGGGTAATTTTTGCATAACCCTTGGGAAACACATCCCTATATTCCATAACAATGGGTTTTTCCTCCATGTTGATAAATTTTATGAATCAACAAATTTAGTGACGTATTCTTCTTCATAGGGTATGAACATCCAAATTGAAGAGTTATTTTATTAAGGAGATTCATAGTCTTCCTTGAATTTGTAGATGAGAAAGAGATGGTTCGGAATTTGTACTGTTATTTCCTTTTATATAATTTTGTTATGTTCTATATTTAATGATATCTAATGTATACCCATTATAGTTTCGAATTCCACCAAGGAAATTATCGTTACATTCTAGGGAAGAATCATTGTATGTATGCCAATAGGAGAAGACTCCCATAGTTGGGTTTCAATGATAACATCAATAGTTTTTTTATAGATATCTCAACTTTAAAGTATTGGGGAATCAATTGAATATTTATAGAAAACTAGAAAAATATAAAGGAATATATAGAAGAATAATAAAATAAAACATTTACCATTCTTGACTATATATGAAGTTTACCTTGTAAAACATCATTTTCTCTCTCCACTTTAGCAGTATTATTGGAACAAGCCTTCCCTTTCTTATATGGATTTTGTGGATGATTACAATGAATGGAATTATGCAGTTGACATTTATTACACTAGCTTGCATAGTTATATGATCCCTATAGTAGAAGCCTTAGAACATTACTTGTTCTTTCCTTTCCTCCATCATATTGGAATGATTCATCAGGTCTATTTTAAATTAGTGATCTTGGTGAAATTGTCCCCAATATGTAATGCATTTCCCCATACCTTTGAGGCAATTCCCCTGATGCTTCTCCCAAGAAATATTACATGTGAGTGGATGAGATTTAATTCCACCTTTTTCATTTGATTATCCAACATTAAACACCATTTTTAGTTTATTATCACCATATCCATGGGACAATAATCGAATCATTATCTCCACTTTGAGAAAACATTGAACTACTTCATTATAATTCCCAAAGACTCAAATTTATAGATCCTTTTAAAGGTGTTTTTTATACCACCAATGAATATAACTATTTTTTATAATTTTTTATAAAAAAAACTATAGACCCCATTAAATCATATTGATGTTTTATTTATAAAGAATGTCATATTCAATATCATATTTCATTATCTCTATGAATTATGTCTCTAAAATTATAGAATTATTTGAAATGAATTATTTATTAATCATAATTGACTTATATTCTTCACAGAATATATCATTAATTTCATCCCACATGAGGGTATTCTTAATCAATGCCCACTATTGAAATTATTATCCAACTAGATAAAAACAATCTAGTGTCACCTTCTTCATCTTATAATAGTAAAGCACATATTTATTTTTCATTTTGTTGATCCACTGTTTTGTGATTAGTGCATCATATGATCTGATCAAATTCGATGGTTGTTATCACATAAAATACTCAATATCCAACATCTCCAACATTTTTTAAGGTGTTATTTACAATTTATTTAGTTTATTATTAATATCCTATGATATTTATGTATGCATCAGAATAAAATTTTTTAATCTACCCCTCATTGAATTCGGGATGTCATTCAAGAAATTGATTCACTATGCACCATGGTGGGCCTTTGAATCGTTTCTCCAAGTTCCCACAATTTTCTATAATATAATAGGTTTGAATAGAACATAAATGAAACAATCATGAATAAATAATTTAGTATTTCAATAAATTAACTTCATGGGAATATTTTCCAAGATCCTATATTTATTATTTTATAAAAAATTATTCTTAGGTGACTACATATACTTAGTATCATAGTAAGGGGTTTCAATAATTTTATCTAATAAAAATTCCAAAATAAAAAGAAACTAGGCCTTGGGTACCAACTGTAGCTGTGCTACATTTCTCACTGAAATATTTCTTCATTTTAAATATTAATAACATAATAACATTACATATATGGATCAAATAATTTTTCTTATTGGTAAAATTTGGCCAAAATAGAATTTACATAATAAAACATAAAAAATATTTATTTCATTATTCTATAGATTCCTATTATCCCTTATGTTCTCTTTTTAATCAGTAATCACATGAGGTTATAAATTAAAAATGGGTTGATCTATATTCTCAACAGAAAGATATATATAAACATGAATCTATATAACCTATGGAAGTATAATCATTTTCGTCATAACATAAGAATAATATCACCATCTTTAAATATAGATGAATTTTTAGAATGAGTCATGGAATGTATATATTCATAAAAATGAAACACCATTCCTTAGTGTCCAACTTCCAAAATTAGTTGTAAACAAATCTAGCATAATTTCCATGCATATCATAATTGAATCATCATAAAATCATAATTTTGATAAAAAAATAGAATCATTTTTATTCCTATTTCATATTATCCCATGAGATAAATCACATTACCCAATGCATTGGAGTAATATATGGTTTTAGGAGCTCCTTTAACATGATTAAATTTACATAATCCTGCATGCCAAATAGAACATATTGCAATATTAGTCATAAAATTACCAATGGAATGGAATGTGTTTAATATAATAGAGCATATATTGATGAATATATATTGGGGTTCCCAAAATAGTAGGTGAATCTTATACTTGGTATAAGAATCACTAATCACGACTAAAGAGGTAACAATACCAAGAGTTGTAAATGATGTGTTGTTAAAAGAAGTGTTATTGTGGAAAATCTGTGTGTTTTTCATAAAAACAAGTATAAGACATGAATAACATTGAAAAAAGGTATTTCTAATGATATTTTTTAAGGACAATTAAATGAACTTCCATACTAAAATTTGTGTCAAAGAGGAAAACTGTGATAAAATGTTGTTGTGTTTTTCAATCCCCTTACTTTCTGGGTAATGGAGTCCTTCAATTTGTTATCAATTATAACAATATTAGTTTTATTAATTATTATATAAAGAACCTATTATATATATATATAATATTTTTTATTTTATGAAGTTACTTTATGGATTTTTAAATGAGTTATAGGGTTCAATTCAATCTTTTTGGAGTTTCCATTTTCATGGTTTTAATGATTGGTTCAATTGTATATGAGTAGATAATTTCTTGTAGAATAGGTATAATTATCCAAAAATTGAAATTATATGTCATTAATGAACATATAAAATTATAAATGATCCAATATATAATTTTTTTATTATATGTGGATGAATCGTTAGATTCAATCATAGTGATAATCGTTTAGATTATATTAGTAGTGTTATCAAATATCAACAAACAATCATTGTTGTATTATTTAATATTTATCAAATATTATTGTTCCAGAACATGAATAGAGTGATAAGATAAATTTTAGAGTGAATTTCAATAATTTAAATGGTATAATTAAAATCCTTGAACGAAGTAAAGAAAATTTAAATTGTTTCATCCTCGAAGGTGATATGTCAATAACTCATCGACACTAATTTCATTTTTAGAATATAGGGTGATTGATGAGAAATAATGATTGTTATTCCATTAAAATAATTTCATTCAATTATAAAATAATACTAGTGTTATCATGCTACTTTCATTAGGGGAGTAGAGGAAAGTATAAGAAAAGAAAAATATTATAATACAAATTGAAATAGGGTTTTTACCTCTTGAGTTTCTACTCCATGAGAACATCCTTAGGGAAAATAGTTTGTTCTTTTGTTGAAAAAAACGAAAGTAAACGTGTGGGAGAGGATTGGGATGTGGATTTAGTGTAATTTGGACAATCTTCAAGGCTTTAGTGGTGCGAGGTGATGCAGTGGGGAGGGGTGCCATTTATAGGGTAGGAGAGAAGGATTTTTTTATTATTTAATTCAATTGTATATTATTGTTTATTATTTATATTTAGAGTTTTTATTATTCTCTATAAATATAAAAAATATATAATTATTGTTTTTTATTATTTTTCTTGT
This sequence comes from Viscum album, assembly GCA_963277665.1. Lineage (NCBI taxonomy): Eukaryota > Viridiplantae > Streptophyta > Magnoliopsida > Santalales > Viscaceae > Viscum > Viscum album. Next base: position 890,228,417 of record OY728126.1, read on the forward strand.
ATCATGCATGATATTATTAATTCATGTATTCAATTTATATTTTAACTATTGTAAATTAATATATTTCAATATTCTTAAAATATTCAACATTTTTTTTAAAAATATAATAAATTATACCAAATCATATTTTATTGTTTATAATTTAGAATGTAAGTCCATTTTATGAAAATAAATTTATAATATAATATTTCTATTTTTTAAATAAAATCATCATTTATTCAAAAAATACATATTTGAAAAATAAAACTGAATTTATGAAACTAAAAAAACAAATATTGTAGTCCCATAAAATTATCATATAATCATAAAGGAAATATATATATTAATATATTTTATGAAAATAAAGTTTTCTTTAAACAATAGTAATAATTATTAAATTGTAAATAAAAATTAATATTTTACAAAAAAACCAAAACATAATTTATTAAATTATAAGAATTTACTTATATAAAATGTGTTGAACTTATATCATATTTAAACTTATAAGATGATAATTTTTTTACATTAAACGGCCAGTTAACTATTATATTGGCCTGATCACTATCCATAATGGTCTTGTTAATATTCCAAATGTTGATTTATTATTCCATCAGTATAGGTTCCTTATTTTTATTAAATATCACTTATTTTATTCTTAATGTTTATAAATATAATATATATGTGTTTTATATCATATAACATAAATATAATAATTAAAAAATTATATTTATTAATTTTTGGGTTGTAATAATAAATATGCATTACACATATATTACAATTTGTAAAAAAACAATTTAGATAAAAATAAGTTTTTCTTTTTCCTTATTGAGTAATGATCATTAAATTATTGGTATTTCTTTAATAAGTATAAAAATATTTCATTTTCATGAAATAACTCTATAAAATATATGAATTAAATATTATATAATAAAAATAGAAAAAATATTCAAATAAATCAATGAATTGTTTTTTAACACTAATTTTTTTAAATAACATCCTAGTATTTATATAAATTCTAACAATTAAATTTTAATTATTCATTGTACTTGGAAACCATATATTAATTTTATGAAAAAAATAAAAATAAAAATAAAAATAATATATAATTTATATAATTTTTTTATGTAATTAATTATTTTAATTAATAATAATAATTTATTTTTTTAATTATTTTATATGTTTGACTAAATTGTTTTAAAACTATTACAATAAAATAAAAAAAGTTCAAATATCTATTAAATACTGGTATATCCTTTACAAAAAATATCCAATGACCTTATATACAATGTAAATCGGTGCATCATATATATATATGATAACTACATATATTTCCAATATTCATTCTTACATTAATCACTATAATACTTCATCCTATTACATTACATTTTTCATGAAATTTATCTTATTTTTCTAGTTATTTTTTATCTTTTCATTGTTTTAATATGATGCATGATCTGTATTTCTATATATAGCGATGAAAATTACTTTTCCATTGTATTTTTATTTAAATTTGGTTTTATTTATCTTTTTTTCTTAATGATGCTTCATAATTGCTTCCCATAATGTATTAATGTTTTATCATGCATTATAAAAAAACATATAATGGTTCATTTTAGTTTGGTACATTTTGTGTTGTAATTTATCATGGATTTATCATAAAATAATACATTATATTTTTAGGGTGTTGTAGTAATTATGAATGTTTCTTAACACTTTTTAGATATTATATATGGTACATGAATTATTCCCCAAAACAATTCATTTATATATATCTCCTTGACCATTTTTATTTGATTAGAATAATTGATGTAATGATGGATGATAATGTATCATTTTGAAAAATGAAAATTTTTCTAATATACAAGAGTAAATTGTTTTATATGGGAGATTTATCTAAAGTTTACATTTCGTTGGTATCACTTTTTGCATCTCAAAACTAGTTCAAAACTTCCATGTCTAAATCATTTGCAAAAAAATTATTGCACACCTATCCCAATATAAAAGTTGTCCGACCAGAATTGGCAGTCGACCTAAAATTAGGGGGTATTATATGATCATAGGCACAAAAAACAAAATAAATTATTGTGATAAAATCTGAAATAACCATTTTTGAGTCAGTAAGATTTCCTTTTGAATTTTCCATTCCTTCTTATTCTGAAAATAACAAACACCTTATCTTAAAGAAAATTTTATTTTCTATATGTTTTATCTTCATAATGAAAATTTTCCTTCCCTATGGAAATTTATCCATACCATGATTTTCATTGTTAATATCTCAATTTAGTTATTTTTATTTCTGTGTATAAAATTCAGTTTCGTATCTAAATGCACCAAATCTTATAAATAATTAGATATAGAGCATTATGTTTTCAGTATCCAAATACAGGTTCCAAATTATCTGAATTCATACTCCGAACGTTCGGAGTGAAGACTCTGAATTTTTATAAATTCATATTCCAAAATTTATACATCATGTTCTGAATTCTTCTGAATTCAGACTACGAACATTCTATGTTCAGACTCTGAATTTTAACGAATTCAGACTCTGAACATTCTAAGTTTAGTTTCCTAATTCATCTAAATTAAGACTCTAAACTTTTTAAGTTCAGGTTCCAAAAAATTTTGAATTCAGACTCCAAATTCATTTGAATTCAAGACTCCAAATTTTCATGAAATTCATATTCTGTAATTCAATAGAATTCAGGTTCCAAATTCTTTTGAAGACAGATTCTGAATATCCTTGTATTATAGACACCGAATGTGTTTCTGGTTAGACTAGGAACATTAATTTTTCCTTACACTTCAAATAATGGATATATATAGGAAACCATATTTTTTCTTACTCTTGTTTTAGTCATAACACGATGTCATGGTTTCAGATTCTAACCATCCATTGTTTGAGTGAAACATTTACAGGTCGCACTGAAATTAAAGGAAAAATATGACCGTTGGAGGAGGGATCCTATCTTTGAAGATGTGACTATAAATAAGAGCTCATTTGAACGAGCTCATTACTGTTCTAGGACATTATAGTATACATGATACTTAAGTGATTTCTAGAGAGAGACATTCATGATTTGTGAGTACTGAAAATCTTTTTCAAAATTTCTTTTGCGACTCTGAATGTTGCTGAGTACATTTGAGAGATTTCTGGAATAGGGTTATAGAGGTGCTGACTACAATGATGTTGACGGATTCCGGGGATAGGAAGATAGAGGTGCCGACTCCCTTGAAGTTATAGGTTTTGTGGGGATATCAACATAGATTCTGATATTCGTATCGTGGGATTACCCTAGTTTGGGTAAGATATACATTCATGAATGTATAAATCAAGGGGCCTTTATCCAAGGTTTTCGGATGTCCTTTTCATTAGGTTAAATTGTTTAATACTTGTAACTTGTTTTTCTTCATGTTTTCCACTGCATTTTGGTTGTTGAGGAATGTATAACTATCTTATACATTCTTATACTTGAATATCCCGATAGTAAGATCCTATACAATTTAAGGTATAATCTTTGTTCTTGTAAAATTTTGATAAGTTTTATTTCTAGAACCACATTTCTAGAATCAATAAAGTTTGTAGAACATGCAGGTTTTATGAATTTACCTTAATTAACATTGTTAAACATATTTATCTTTAAAACATCCAAAGGAATTTTTAATGTATACAATTAACCCCCCTCTTGTATATTGAGCATCTACGTCATTATTTCGATACTACAATCAGTATCATTTCGATCATACAATTGGTATCAAAGTCGGTCTCTAAAATACTAATATTAACCAATAAGTTTTATTGATCATGTTTTTCATTGTTCTATATTTTCTATGATTTGGATGTTTTTATCCTTGTTTACAAACATTTATTACTGACAAGTTTGGGTGGAATTATATTTTCTTTGAGATTATAGGAATGAATGTTGGTTTCATTGACAATCTGAATCCTAATGGACCACCTATTTTTTATGAGAAGGATTATGAATGTTGGAGAGATTTTATGAAGAATTTTTTTATTAACACTAGAGTAGACAACTTCTTTATGCTTACCAGAGATTACAAGATTCCAGATAAGAAAGTTAGAACTCTCACCAACCAAGAGAAGTCAGAATATCAACTGAACTATATTTTACACAATAATATGTTGTATTCCATGACTAGAAATATATACAGCCTGATTTATTCTGGTGAAGCATCAAATTTCATTTAGAAGAAGCTTGAAGTAACTCACTTTGTAACTTCTAAAGTTAATTAAACTAGAAGAGATATGCTTAGAGATGAGTACCATGGTTTTTTCATTCCTTCTAGAGAACATATATGTAAGATACAATAGAGATATATGACTATTGTAAATAGCTTACAATCCATGGGTCGAAATGGTTTGGATGATGAAGAACATGTAGAAAAGATTATAGACATTGTTCCTAATGAATGGGAATCTACGTCGACAACTATTGATGAGAAGAGAAAACTTACACAGATCACTCTTACTGAACTATTTGGAACTCTTCTTCAACATGACACTAGAATGAAGAGAGATGTTAAGAATGTTAAGAAAAATATTAGGAATGGAAGTGTTGATTTTACAACAACATCAAATCATATAAAATCCAAGACTCCTGAGAGAGATACAAGATCTAAGTCAAATAAAATTGTTATTCAATCTGAATCTAGTGGAAGTGAATCCTCGAAAAATGAATTTCCTAATCAGGCTCGAAGGATGAAAAAGATAATTCGGAAGAATTATTTTCAGTATAGAGACAAGAAGAAAGAATGAAATGAATAGAAATACTTTAAAGTCACTTGTTGTTAATGAAAAAGTGCTTGAATATAAGGCCAGATTGTCCAATTCTTAAGAGAAAATAATGAAAGGAAAATCATTCTAATAGAAATAGAAAGAAGTACTACAAAGCTAAAGCTAAAAATGTTTTAAAAGCTACTAAAACTAGGATTTCCAATGGTGGATACACTTCTGATTAATCCTCATATTACAAATCATTTGGATAGAATAATCTTGGGTTACTAGCTAAGACACATGTTAAAAATCATTACATAATGTCTAAGGTACTCAATTCTAAATCAGTAACCAATGTATCCATAAATAAAAATTAAAGTGATAGTATATATTTTGAATCCTTGGATGAATAATCATCTTGTGATGAAGATAATACATTACCTACCTATAATGAAGTTTCATGGTTTCCTATGATCATTGAAAATAAAAATTATAATGTTATGAAAAATCAAGATAATGAAGAACTCTAGGATTCCTATTGATACTAGGGAAATATCGTATCATTCTAATGATATTGGTAAGAAAACCATTGATTGTTAATGCATTCCAAAAATCATTTAGGAAGTTAATTATTAGATGGTTTAACTCTCTTAGGATCTAGAAAATGTAATTTATTATGAAATGTTTTTCTAGCCTAACTATAGTACTAATACTATTAATTTTTAAGATAAGAACATAGTTATTAGACTAATGTCATAAATATATTCCATAGGGAAGTGTTTGTCAAACTTTCCCTTAGGGAAGGAAAATTTTTATAAGATGTATTTCCATATTCGACCCCTAAGGAACAATTCTGGATTTGGCTATACTAGTTCAAAACCGATTTTTAGTAACAATTATTTTTTTCGTCAATGTGCTCCATTCTGCACTACGGGTCAGTGTGGTGGGTAGTTGTAAAAAAATTGTTCCTTAAACAAAACTCAGTCTTTAGGATTTCATAATTCTTATTTTTCAAATAAAATGTGGATTCCCAAAATCATTCATTCTGAATAATCCGGATCCATGAAAGTTTGGGTTCTAATATTATTAAATTCTTATTTTTAGGAAAATAAAGATAGTGCCAACAGAAATACATGGAACATGGATAGTGGATGTTCCCATCATATAACTGGTAACAAAAACGTATATGAAAATATTATCATTATGAAGTGAGGAAAAGTATCTTTCAAAGATTATGATAAGTGAGAAATTATTGGTATAGGTTAAATTGTTTTTCTTGGAAAAGCTTTGTTTTCAAATGTTTTATTTGTTAAGGGTCTTAAGAACAACCTCATTAGCATAAGTCAATTATTTGATGAATGTAACCTTGTGAATTTTAGGAATGAAAAATTCATTGTTATCAATTCCAAGGAAGATTTTATCCTTTCTCCCAATATGGATTAGAATGTTTACAGATTAAACATAGATGACCTTATGCGCCAAGATCTACCCTACCTAAGTTATATGGAAGATCATTCGTGGTTGTGGCATAGAAGTTTAGGACAATGTAACCATAGGATCATATGAAAACACTATAATAAATGATCAGTTAAGGATCTACCAGATGTTATATTTGATTCTTCAAAATTTTGTAATCCTTGTCAATATGACAAGAAACATAAATCAAAATTTAAATCTGTTGGTTAAGTCTCAACCACGAATACATTAAAGTTAGTGCGTATGGATCCTTTTGGTCTAACATTGTCTGGAATCATTGAAGGGAAATATTATGTATTTGTTTTAGTTGATGATTACACTAGATTTACATGGGTCTATTATCTATCCAATAAATATGAAGCTTCTTCTTATTTCAAAAGTTTTAGAGCCCCTGTTAAAAATGAGAAACACCTTCCATTGATAACTATTAATAGTAATCATAGAGGAGAATTTAAAAATTATGATTTTCAAAATTTGTAGTAGAAAAGGCATAACTCATAACTTCTCAGCACCAAGAACCCCTCAACAAACTGGTGTTGTTGAAAGAAAAAATAGAATTATTCAAGAGATAAAAAGAACTATCTTCAGTGAACATTCAGTAGCCAAACATTTTTGTGCTGAAGCTGTAAGTACATCTTTTTATAATATAAATTCAGTTTTGATTAGACATTTTCTTAATAAAACTCTTTATGAGTTATGTAATGGTAGAACACCAAGAATTTCCTACTTCAAGGTTTTGGTTTCAAGTTATTCATTATGAATACTATAGATAATCTACACAAATTCACACCAAAATCTTATGATGGAATTTTCATATGCTACTCCACGACATCAAAGGATTATAGAGTTTTAAATAAAAATACTTGTACTATTGAAGAAATAGTACATGTCAAATTTGATGAAACTGATCCTTTTGTTTTTAAACAACCTCAACTTACAACTTCTGATGTGTTTTCAAAAACTGATTATAAACCATTTTTATAAGATACTTCTAATAAGGAAAATGTTCAAGAAAATATTTTTGAATAATTTACCCCAGAAGACTTCCTACCCTATGTTGAAGAACATGTTTTACAAAACCCAAGACATTTGTTTTTTAATATCCATACCGGTGATAGTATCATTGGTGATGTTAATCAACCTATAAGGACTAGAAGTTCTTTGAGAAGTGAAGTAGAACATCTATCATTCCTTTCCGAATTAGATAAAAAATGTACTGATGAATATTTATGTGATAATTATTGGATAAAATATATGCAATATGCGATGAATGAATTCAAAAGGAATAAATTTTGGACCATGGTTGAAAGACCTAAGGAAAACGTTTTTTGGAGTAAAATAGGTCTTCAAAAATAAGTGTGATGAAAACGGAATCATAGTAAGAAATTTTGCTAGATTGGTTGCTAAAGTCTACAATCAACAAGAAGGAATAGACTATGAAGAATACTATGCTCTAGTAGTTATACTTGAATCTATTCATATTCTACTTTCCTTTGAAGCAATATTCAAATTCAAAATTTTTCAAATAGATGATAAATGTGCTTTCCTTAATGGTTTTGTACAAAAGAAAGTTATTTTGAAAAACCAATTATTTTTAAAGATACAAAACATCCTGAACATGTTTACAGACATAAAAAATATTTGTATGGACTTAAGCAAGCCCCTCGGGCTTGGTATGATAGTCTTACAATATTTCTTCTTCTAAATAATTATGTTAAGGGAAATGTTGATCCAAACCTTTTTATAAATAATGATAAGATAAATGTTTTGATTATTCAAATTTATACTAATGTCATTATATTTGGTTCAACTCACCAATCGTTAATTGATTCCTTTGTGGATCTAGTGAAATTCGATATTGAAATGAGTATGATGGGTGCGTTATCACTTTTCCTTGGTTTTCAAATTTCTGAAAAACCAGAAGGAATATATATATCCCATCATAATTATATTAATGTACTTATTAAAAAGTATGGACATGACTACAATAAGAGTATAAGTACTCTCATTGGTACCTCAAATTCACATGGCTTTGATGAAGCTGGGATACCAGTAGATCAAACATATTTTAGAGGTATGATAGGAAGTCAACTTTACATGATAGCTAGTCATCCAGATTTAATGTTTTTAGTATGCTTATATGGAAGATATCAATACAAACCTAAGGAATCTCATTTAAAGGCAGTGAAAAGGGTTTTCTCTACGTAAAGGTACTATGGATCTAGGGATCTTTTATACTACTATAAAAGATTTTGTTTTAATTTTTTTTCATATACTGACTTTGGTGGATGTAAAATGGATAGAAAAAGTACATATGGAACTTTTCATTTCATTGGAGATTCATTAGTATCTTGGTCTTGAAAAAAGAAACACACAGTAGCACTTCCCGCTACTGAAGCTAAATATGTTGCAGCTGGAAGAGGTTGTGCTCAAGTGTTGTGGAAGCAACACACACTCACAGACTATACTATGAGTTTTACCAAAACACAAATTTTTAGTGATATTACTAGTACCATTTCCCTATATAAAACCCTTGCACTTCACTCTCGTGAAAAACACATAGAAATTAGAAATCACTATCATATTGATCACACACAAAAAGTAGATGTCATTCTTCAATTTATCAGAACACAAGATCAGCATGATAATATTTTTAAAAAATCATTGACATCCGATAGATTTGAATACATTAAACAGAATTTAGGAATGATAACAATAAGGTAATATTCCATGTTAACTACATGTTGAAGCCAATCTCTGTATAGTAAGGAACTCTTTTTCATTGGAAGAGTACATCTTTTTTTTAGTCGAAATGAAATTTTTTCGTAATGATGATTTTCGTACATAATTTTTTCAGAATGAAAATTTTCATAATTAAATTTTTCATAATGAATATTTTCATACATAAAATTTTATTAATGAATTTTTCTTGCTTAAAATATTCGTATTCTAAAATTTTTCTTAGTCTAAAATTTTTTGTAGTCTAATATTTTTCCGTTGTCTAATTTTTTTTTCGTAGTCTAGAAATTTTTCATTTTCATGATTTTCTAAATTTTCATAATGATGATTTTTTAAATTTTCATAATGAATATTTTACAAATTTTCATAATTAATGTTTTCTAAATTTTATTAATGATCGTTTTCTAAATATTCAGAATGATTATTTCCTAATTTTCTTAACAATGATTTCATAAATTTTTCGTAATGATAGTTTTCATTATTTTTCATAATAAAATTGTCCTACCTAAGGTTTTTTTAGTTGAATGTTTTTTGTAATAAAATTTTCAGAATCTAAAGTTATTCATGAAAAATTTCCTCAATAGGAATAATCTTCCTAGCATTCTGAAAGGTATGATTCCTTCATAAATTTTCTTAATCATCTTTTACTTGTTTTTATTTCTATTCATTTTTTAATTTTCGTATTCTCTTTTCCTTGAAACACAATGTTTTTATTAAAATTATCAAAAGATCAGATTCTATCAAAATTTTCTTCTGGCTATCCTCTCAACCATTAGATATGATCACAAGGGTTTTCCACCATTATATTGAGTATGGAAGATGAACAGTCAAATCAAGAGCCTATATAAAGGACCCCCGATGGTTGTCCCACATCGATCTCAAAGCTCTCGCATGCTGAAGCTTGGCCCTCCTATATATGCACATTCCAAACCTCTCAGATATTTCATACATCGGAATGTCTATTGATGTCTCCTATTAGATTGATATGTCAACTATCATACCAATCTTAGAATGGAAGATATATATAGAATGGTTAGTTGGTCCAATTTTTATCACAATGTATGATTATATTATCTCCAAGAATATAAAGCTGAATGCATGTGAAAGTGTATGCCTTTCAAAACTGAAAGATTAGTATTTGGTATATCCCTAGTTTTTGATAGAATTCTATGAGTCGGTGAAATTCTTCATGGAAGAAGGAAGAAGCATGTTTTCATTCAAGAGTTACGGGAAGATGTATTTACTTTCATACAACATGGCTGCAAGATTTAATGGAATCCCAAATGAAGGAGAAGATGAGTTTTGTTCTCATAAGCTACATTATGTTCAATAATGTTTTAATATATTGAATTCCATGTTCTTCCTTGGACTCTCAGATGTAAAGACTCTAAAGATTCATCACATGTCTACAAATTATCGTAATCTTGAATTTTTGGTTTAAGGATTCATCATACTGAGAAATGGAGACAAGGATACATTGATGAAAAGTGATATGGACATTCTATATTTCTTGGTAAACCTAAGAATGATTAACATGGTTAATCATATCTTGGTTATGATTGGGAACATAAAGAATAAAACTCTAATGGCATTGATTATTATGTATCCTGCCATTCTGTCAAATATTATATTTTGGTGTCTAGAATCCTTTATAATCTCTTTCAATTTAATGTCAAGAAATTTCTAAGTTATGTTGTTAAGTGATGACACTTTTAGAAGATGAAAGTAAAGTTTTCCAAAGAATCCTATGAATTCTATGACGTTCCTGAAGAAGAAGGTAATGTTATTTCAAAGAAACAAGATATGGATGAGACCTCTAAAAAGGGTGTAAGGAAGTGGAAGAGATGTAAAAAACAACAGTGGCTAAGGAAACTTGATCTGCACCATCGAATCCAATGAAACAAAAATACTTTCTGAAAAAAGTTATAACATAGTGGAGTGGAGACAAGAAAAATAAAAAACAAGGGGGTCCTATTTTTGGATTGGACCCTGCTGAGGAAAATTATTTGAAAGAAAAGGCAGTCGAAGAGCTTGATAAGAAAGAGAAAGGGAAGAAGCAGAAGAACATGTTTTCTGAGGCTGAAATAGTTCAATCCCTTCTGATGGATGCTGAAAAAGCCTATGAGAATATTCTGGTACAAAAATCCATTCTGATAAAATCATTACCAGAGACTCTGGGAAAGAGTTCTATGACTTTGGAAAAAGTACAAGAAAAATTTGCAATAGAAAATGAAGTTGAAGATGAACACAAAGAAGGTAGTGGTGACACCGACAATCTGATAAATCAAGTTGAATAGTTCCATGAGATGGAAAGCTCTTCTGATAAATTATCATTCCAAACCTCTCAAGTCGAATCATCAAAGCATGCTACTCCTAGTAAGTATGAAGAGAAGTCTAAAGATGAAGTTGAAAAACCTTCTAAAGAATAAATAATTAATAATGATTTCATACATCTAGAGGACATTGAGGCAGGATCTCAGAAAGAAGTGGTATATGAAGGAAAAAATCATTCAGCTACCGGAGAGCGATAATGAATCTCCTGACCAAGAGGAAGTCGTTCTGATAGATGATATGGGAAAACATGTTGTTTTTTGTACACGTACCAAGGATTTGGTAAATAAGAATGATGTTAGTGTTTCTTCAAAGAGGAAAGATGTGGAGTTAGAAAATGAAACCTCACCAAGAAAAATCTTTTATTCAAAATCATCATCCCTTGGACATGATTTTGTAGTCCAATAATTGTAGAATCTTGTTGGATCTATACCAATATTTCTCAGTATATAATCGGGATGCCTGATGGTTAAACACACATTAAATCAGAAATCAAATTTAGTATCCATGGTAATGGATAATTTTGTCAAGAAAGAGGCTGATTTCAAAACCTTTTTCATAAACTACGATGCCCACCAACGATATTTCATGAATATGAACAGCTAGTCAAAGAAAACTATAGAATACATGGCTGTTATTGATGAATTAAAAGAATGTTTCAAGGTGGAATTTGACACCAATGATGTGAAGATCACAAATTTCAAAAATTGTTTTGAGTAAAAGATATCTCTGGAATAGAATTCATAGTTGCCAGAAATATAAGATCAGAATGTGATGTTGTATTTAGTTGCTCAATTTTGGAAGAGGGAAAGATATCGTAGAATCAAACTTGAATGAAAATTAGATAAGAAAGAAGAAGTCTTGAAGGGTTATGTATAATATCTAATGTCTCAAGAGTAAAAAAATAAAATCCTTAGAGAAGAATATAGTAGATTAGGATTAGATTCTCTAATGAGCTGAGGAAGATTATAAGGAACTCAAGAAGCTCAAAACCATGGTGAATAACTTGATACTGAAGGAGAAGGAAGGATAATATTGTTTAATTATGATATTTTATTGTATTTATTACTTGTATAAAATTATCCAATACTAATGAAATATTTGGATGATTGTTTTGTTGTTTTTTAGTACTAATATTTCTGGTACCATATTTCCTTTTCCATTCCCTATATTCCTTTTTTTAAATCACAAAGGTTGAGAAAGGAAAAAGAATAGTTTGTAAATGATGAAATTTCCCTATGTAAGGCGGACTTCATCTAAGAAAGATTTCATATATGTGGGAGTTCATATCTAAGAAGATTTTCATATGCAATAAAATGCTAATTCTCATTCCGAAAATCAAGAATATGATTCTTAGTGTTTCCAAAGCCTAAGGGTGATTTAGTCTTATTCATCATTGCCCATGTGTTAATGGAGATTATTTCTATTTACAAAGTCCATAAAAATATTTTCTATGTCCTCATATTCTTTTTTGTAAGGATGTTTTTGCTTCCAAAAAGGGGGAGATTGTTGAGGCAATAAGGTTTACCTATGAATTTTCCATTTCTTCTTGTTTTGAAAATCACAAACAACTTATCTTATGGAAAATTTTATTTTTCATATGTTTTATTGTCATAAGGAAAATTTTCTTTCCCCATGGATATTCATCCTTACCGTGTTTTTCATTGTTCAAATCTCTATCTAATTCTTTTTATTTCTATGTATAAAATTCGGTTTTGTATCTAAAAGATTAGAATATTATAAATACATAAATATAGAGAATTCTATTTTCAGGATCCGAAATCAGGTTCCGAATTCTCTGAATTCAGATTATGAACATTCTGAGTTCAGACTAAGAATTCCTATGAATTCAGACTCCAAAAATTCTATGTAAAGACTCTGAATTCTTTTGAATTCAGAATCCAAAATTTTTGTGTTCTAGTTACGAATTCTTTTGAATTCAGACTCTGGACATTCTGAGATCATAATCATAATTCTTTTAAATTTAGACTCTGAACATTCTGATTTTAGGTTCCAAATTCTTCTGAATTTAGACTCTGAAATTTTTGAGTTCATACTCAAAATTCTTATGAATTCAAGACCTTGAATTTCCATGAAATTCTGATTCTAGAATTCTATAGAATTGAGGTTCTGAATTCTTTTGAAGATAGAATCTGAATATCATGGTATTATAGACACCGAATGTTTTTATGGTTAGACTATGAACATTCATTTTTCATTACACACATAAAATTGAATTTTTTAATAAACCAATATTTTTTCTTACTCTTGTTTTAGTTATAAAATGATTTCGTTCTTTCTATTTCTAAACAACCTTTTATTGAGTTAAAAGTGTACAGTTCCCTCTGAAATTCATGGATAAATATGAATTTTGGGGGAGGGAGACGACTGTTGACGATGTGCCTATAAATAGGAGCTCATGTAATCTCATATGCTTATGGGCCTTGTAATCTCTGAGGCTACAAGCCTTGTAAGGGTTCCCCCTCATCCCATGAAATCGGGGTTATAAAAAATCAATAAAAAAATTGGATATCATTTCAACGAGCTCATTATTGTTCTATGGCTCTAGATATTACATAATGTAGATGTTTTTTATATAGAGATACTTTTATGCTTTGTGCATAATGAACATATTATTCAGAACTTATTTGTGTGACTCCAAATGTTGTTGAGTACATTCGAGGGTGTACGGGGATAGGAAGACAGAGGGGCCGACTACCTTGATGTTGAGGGCTTATGGGGATATAAAGATAGTGGGGCTGACTATGTTGATGTTCGAGGGCTTGCATGGATTGTATGAAAGATTCTGATCTTTGTATCGATGGCTTACCCTGGTGTGGGTATTATAGAAAGTCACGAATGTATAAATCATGGGACATTTATCCATGTTTGTTGGATATCGTTCTCTTGGGGTTAAAATAATTACTTCTTATTTCTTGTTTTTTTTCAAGTTTTCCACTGCATTTTGGTTATTGAGGAAAGTATAACTATCTTATACTATTTTATACTTGTATACCCTTATATTAAGACTCTATACGTTTTATGTTAAAATCATTGTTCTTGTAAACTTTTGTCTTGTTTCATTTCCAGAACCAAATTTCCAGAATCAAGATTGTTTGTAGAACATAGAGGTTTGTGAATTTACCCTGATTAACTTTGTTAAACATCATTATCATTAAAAGTTCAAAAGGAATTTTTAAAGTATACAATTCACCCCCTCTTGTATTTTGGGAATCAACATCATTATTTTGATACTACAATCAGTATCATTTCTAAACTATAGGCATTTCAACATAATAATAGAACATTATTGAAATGGAATATCAATTATAGGCCATTGAAAACAATAGAAGAATGTCAAAGAAAAATGGTTTACAATATGAGTTAAGGAAGTAATTAAATCTGAAGAACAATCTCTATGTGAGGACCATATACACATATATCGTTATATAAGGAAAAATTAATATGGCCAAAAACTAATACCATGATTGGGCTGAGTCCCAAAATTTAATATTTTATTTTTTTAATTTAAAAAAACATTTTCGTTATAAAATTAAAAGTATTTTTGTGTGAAAAGTTAATATTTTAATTCTTGTATATTTTTATGGATTTACTAACGGGTAAAACCCACATTTAACCAAATGAAATATTCTATTGAATATTTCTAGAGTTAGGAACTAAGCTACTGTATGATTCTAAGTACTATAAATCATTGACATTGTTATAATAAAAACATTAAATATATTTTATTCATACATGTGCATGTTATTTTCCCAATAAATTAAATAATACCACAATACAGCATCATATGAGAAATATGATACCATTGTTATGATTAAAATGTGAAGTTTTCCAAATGTGATGTATAAATTTTATTCCCATATTGTGTTTGTATATAATGCACGTGATAATACCCTTTTAATATTTAATTTAATTATTAGTCATTTTAAAAAAATAAATAATTAATATGCCTCAAAAGATGAATCATATGAGAAATCAGAGACCACTACAAGTTCATTGACGTGGGGCTTACCATAGGAAGGTTGTAACTTCATTAGATGTCTGATGTTGGATTAAAATTCACATGGGTCTAATATTTGGTATTTTTATATTTGTTGGGTTATTAGAATAATAATAATAATAATATTTTTTCTATTATTATTAATATTTATATTCCAGAAATTAAAATTGAATGCCCATGTTTAATTGAATTCAATTAATTTTGAAAAAACAATCCATATGGGTGGATATTTAATTACGAGGATATATAAAAAAGTATAAAACACTTACACATAAATTCTATTTTCCAGTTAAGTTAAAAAATTTGTAGTTTCAAATAATGTTTTGATTTAATTATTTAGGGTGATCATAATGACATGGATTTAATTATAATAATATAATATTGTTGTTATTGATATTATTATTTTGCGAAAATAATATATGTGTTAAATATATATCAATGTTATACTTGTGTTGGTGTATATATGTATTTACATATTTCTGTGTCTTTGTGTGTGTATATATTCAGATATAACATATATATATGATTTCAATATATATATGAGTTTTATAAATATATATTGATACATATATATATTATGTGTATATATAAATATACAAAAATGATTCATTATATAAATTTAATGAATAGTGTATGGATTTAAGGGGAGTATATATTTAAATAAAAATTCGAATGTAATAAAGGATCATGGGGAACTATATACAAAGCGTGAAGAAGGAATTTATTCCTAATCCATTAATTTTATTTACACTTCTTAAATATTAATAATTTGAATAAAATTAATTGAGAATATAAAAATCTGGGGGTGGGGGGAGGGTGCTACATGTTTTGGAGAAATTTTCTCCTCCTCATGTTTATCCTCATTTATCTTACTACGAATCTCCTCTATATTTTATTTGATTTCATTTTTTTATCCCAAATATAAATAAATAGTATCTTATATGATATTTATTGGATTGGTCCACCATTAGTGTTGTTGGGTTCGTCTCAATGATAATATTTATAAAAAAATTATGAATACATTTAAGTTTTGGTGGTGTGGTTAATGTCGAATTCTGACCATCATCATTTCCCAGCGTTTTATATGAGGTATGAATTCATTAAAATTATCACATGTCATATATGCTTTATTAACATGACTTTTTGTGTGTGTCCCTCTATCCTAGTGTGAAAACTTTAGGTAAGAATCTTGTTACATATATAGTGTTTGACGATCTTGACCTCTATGTTTGTTGCTTTCATATGGATTAATATTATAATGTTATTCAATTTTAATGACATTATATTATTCTGTAAAGTGTATTTTTATTGTATATTGCAATATTATATCTTTTCCATTTTATCATGATGGTTTATCATATGTGGTCTACATGTGATATTTGATTCATGTTTGGGATGTCCACTCGAGAGGATGTTTCAGACATGGGTCATCATGTACTTGGACTATTTTGATCTGTAAAAAGTTTCACATGATTGGGGATATCAACAAGAAGAGAATGTGTTTGTCTAGTTACTGATTTACCACCAAGCATTATGCCTAAAGTGGTATGTTTCTCCACGCATGATTCCTATGAATGTAGAACTAAAACAATAAGACATGGAATGTTTTCGGGACTTTTACAATATTTTTTTTATATTTACTTGTTTTATTTTAATGAAAAACACCTTTCTATTTTATGAAACAATGTTAACGGTAATTGGTGGTTTCCTACTTAGTATTTTACTCACATCATACTTAAGAATTTTGATTCTCTTGTAAATTTCATTAGGAGTCTAATGATGTTAACGACCCTAGGGAGGATAGTTATGAAATGTAGTTTTGTTCTGGTATCATATATAGATAGGATATGAAGGATTAATTATTTATTAATTTTAATATTCTATTTAACTTCAATTTAGAATTTATCCCACATACATGAGATAATTTATTTGTATTAGAAGTATGTCATCTTTATTATTCCAAATGTTTACTTTGATAATTCATCATATTATTTATTATTGATTATTGATCCTATGAAATGATATTTGGGGTATATTCTCTCAATAGATGGACTCACAACTTTACTACTATGTAGAATCCACTAACATATGGGGAAACATGAATGATGTCCTGAAGCATTATGGATCAAAGCTGATGGCTCAGGTTAAGATGTTACAATTCTCATCATAGAACATTCTCCACGATCTCCAATATACATTAAACTTGAGTAGGGTGTCTGTAAAAATAAATAATTTAACACCAAAACAATCCCTAATTAGTCATGTAAACAAAAGATAGTAGTAAATATTTAATTAAAATTACCAGTAACATCATGGAATAAAATATAACGGCCTATCTATAATTCAAATAAATACAAATAAAATTAACTGGGTTCTTAATTGGATGAATAACAAAGTCATTATATGAAACCATATAAATATTTATCAATTCCATATAAGGATGGTATATCCATACAGTGACCAAAATGTGATAGTGATTCATATATCATATTCCATATAATAATAATGTTGATTGAGTTATATAGTTGCTTCACCATTGAAACCAAATCCATGGGTGGGTGATATATATCTAATATTCCACTCTAGGATAATGATTGACAACCAATTTCAAAGTCTATATTGATATAATTCCACAAAAATATGATCCATTAAAGATGATATACCATCTTTATAGATTTATTTTTGTATGAAGAATCATCAATCTCAATCTATTGGGTAATGGTATACCACTATTACAATTATTCATTTTTATGATGCACCGTTGCGAAAACCCTTATATATAAATTATATAAAAAAAGAAAAATTATGAGGAATATGATGTACCACTATTATAAAATCCCAACAGTGGATAATTTCAAAAAAAAATTAGCTTCATACTGTAAGACGGATTAATGAAGTAATTTGGGTGAACAGGATAACACTAATTCTATCATTGTGCAATATATGTAACAAAAAAACCATGAAGTCATAATAAATAATTATTTATCATGTAAATAGAGCATATCAAATTTAAAATTAATTTTATAGAGTAATTTTTAAGCTCTCAACCCACTAACTAACTCAACATATCAATATCATGATTCCCTATAATTATCTACACATTACATAATGTCATACCTCAATAAAGAATAAATTATGATTATAAATAATGATATTTGGGTCGAGTCTCAAGAAGTGATCACAACTCTTGGTAATAATGAAATAGTTATATAATTAGAATCATAATTACAATTCTAAAAAACAAACATGATATTGATAACAATAAATGAATATATAGAATCTAACATAAATATTACATAACATTGTGTTTTTTTCATGAAATCAATATCTTCCGTTTATATATATATTCATGTGAATATTTTTGAAGAATTAAACTTGAACTCATACATAAAAAAATTAATAAAATTTTGACATATCTGATTAATATAAATTTCCCCATAATATACAATTATTTAAAATAAAAATTAATTATATTCAAATAATATAAACATGAAATTCAACATAAAATTATTCATTTCAATAATTCATCCTTAAACCCTATGAATAAAATTCTGAAAATGTAGAATGAGTGAAAAAATATCAATAAGGGCCATAAAATGAATATAACCATTTATTACAGTAAAAAACATATAAAATAATATAATATTTACATTTTCACTCTTTTTTCTTAGACTATATGATTTAAAACATTTCACATAAAAAATAGACACATTTATTCTAATATAAATCCATTAAAATCCATGAAAACAAGTAAAAATTCCCAATTGTGGAATTGAGAATAGTATTCATAAAACCCATTGAAACCCCTTTTCATGACAATAATAATATTTCTGTATTCAAATATTTTTATTACCTAAATAATTGGAGCACTATAATGGGGTCACAATTTATATAAGCTATAAGGGGATGAAAAAATTTTTAGATGGAATAATTATGATCCACACATTTTTAAGATATATCTAGATCACACGTGAGTTATAATGGGGATCAACCCTTTATACAAGATTTATGGTTATCATTAATATCATATAATTAGCTGTTCCCAAAACATTAATAAAACAATTTCATCATAAAACTCTTTGAAAAGCTATTTGAAACACATTTGAAAAATATGCGGATAAATATCCCTTTTTCAATTAAAATCACATATTCAATACCAAAATTCACATCAAATAAGAATTATGTGTATTTATTTAATAAAAAATGAGACATTGAGAAGGATTAATAAAATCAAATTATAAGGCCCCATCCTTAAACCTTACTTAATCTTGATTTATTACAAGATTACACATTGAGGATCTTTTCAGGTTTAGAGTTTTGGAGAATTAGATTATAAACTTACATTACATTCCACATTTTAACAAAGTGGTTACATAAAAGATATTATTCATTTTTTCCCATCAACGGAAACATATTTAAAATAATACATTTATTCTTTCTTGAAACTTTCTTGACACCATCATCATATCATGTACCTTTCCCTTGGCCTGTGAAAAACATTTCAAAAACATGGGATGAGCATAAAAAACTCAGTAAGGGTTATAAAAATATGTAAAGGAAACATGATTTCATATATACAAAAGAATGAAATCATACTTTACCCATAAAACATAGGCACTTATACATACCTCATCAAATCATGAATAAATCATAGAAATCATAAGACATAAAGGTGACTTGAGGCATTCATAACATTCTTATGTAGGGAGTAACCCTCTTGGTTACGTTTGGAATACCGACCACAGTATATTCCCTAAATCTATTTGGAGAAACCTTAACGTTTCACTCCTTCATGTTACCCAATGCATTGGAGAGCTATATCGGGCTCACCCGCACTTATTTTATCATGGAACAACCAGTCTTCATAACAATGCCCAAGAACCATAACATAATCGTACCACATAATACATGCATAAAGGAAACATAACATTTCCACATTTCAATCACAATATATCAATAAAACACATTGATATAAAAAAACTTATGAAACCATTTTCAATACCAAAATAAATTAAAGTAAAAATTTGTATTTATTTTTCTTTTAAAAAAATGGTATGGCTTGTATAGGAATCCGAAACTCAAATAATGGTCTTAGCGGCAGAGAAGTCGTTGTCGCCACATACGTACAACAACGAAAACATTCCTTTTGTCATTTAGTAAAACAATTCATATAAAAAAGATTCTTTTTCAATAAGAATAAAAGTCAATGGGGTTTATACACCGTATAAATTAAAGTTGTGTATAAAACAAAATATTCCTCAATGAATGGAGATTGAGACGGATTCCAATTCAAGGACGGTATCCCTGGTTTAAGGATAAATCAATTACATAATTATGTGTGAAAAATTAATACACCATATATAAGTGAATATTAAGTGTAAAAAAATCAGAGTTTATTCACACATATTCATAGAACGACATATTCAAGGAGTACAAGTTTATCCCAAAGAATCAATGTTGGGTTAAGAAGTTCCCTTGCAAAAATTTGACAGTCTAACGGTGTCACAACAAAATTCAGAAAATTAGTTGATGAGATATAAAAAGGGTATCTCATCACATGAACATAAAATTTAAATAAATAAGGATATATAAGAACATATCTCAATATGATATTATGTGAATTAAAAGACATAACAAAACAAGTCTTTTAAAAATAGAAGGGTGAAAGGTTCCCTTACCGACATGGGTATCTTTCGAAACATAAACCCCTTGAAAGAAGGACAATACAAAATTGATGTAAATACTCATAAATGAAATTATATTAGACAATGAGTAAAATAATGGGCAACACATACACCACTTAAAGTAAATTGTGGAAAATGTAGCATAAATCTCACAGGAATAAAAGTGAGATGAAAAATCCCTCACAAAAACTCGACAGCCTAACGACACCACATAAAACATATAAAAATGGATTGATGATATCAACTAGGGTCTCTCATCATTTTAAAATAAAGTTTACAGAAAGAGGAGTATAAAAGAACTACCCCAAACATAACAAAAAGGAGCTTAAAAGAAGTGACATAAAGGAGAGTACTTAAAAAGAAAGAGAGAGGTTAGATCTCTTACGAAACTTTGGCTGCCTAACAGCGCCACTCAAAACATCCAAAATGGATTGATGAGAGAGAATATGATCTCTCATCATATGAACATAAAAATTACAGCAATATTAATATAATATAATATCGCAAAAAAAAGAAAGATGATCTTTAAAAGGAATGACATAAAAGAGGGAACTTAAAAAGAAAGAGAGGAGTAGGATCCCTTACCTCAAGTCCAACTTGTCTTGTTTGTTTATTTATATTCCTGAATAATAAACTTTGGTAAATTTCTAATTGTTAATGTAACTTATATAAATATTATTATTCAGTTCATATCACATATTTTAATGCTATAATAATTGGTTAATAATATGAGTTCATATCAGACGTTTTTGTCGATGTTTGGTACATGAGTCAAAAATTGAACTTGTTGGAAAATAATTTTCCATGTAGTTATAGGTACATAATATCCAGAATAGTATTTATGTTTTAAATATCATATATATCTAGTATATAATAATTTTAAACTATTCCATAGCATTTGGAGATAAAAATTAAAAGCACTGTTCATGGAGATGGTAGGTCGTACGTACACATGAACGCTACTTTCATTTTTTGTCATATTAATGGAATTAAAAAAAATGAGATATATATATATATATATGTTATAATTCCCGAATTATATCCATAATTTAGATGTAATATATTACATATATATCCATTATATATATGTACTTATAATAGTACATAACATTTTGAGATAAGAAATGAGATGTACCGTTCATGGAGACGGTAAGCCGTATGTACGCATGAACACTACTTCCATTTCTATTTCATATTTAATGGAATTAAAACATAATGATACATATTTTTATTTTAATTCCAGTATGTTATCATATATAATATCATTAACTATATCCTTTATACATTCCACATATGGTATTAACGAATCAAATCACTTTGATGGGGCGGTAGTCCGCACTTCCTTAAATGAAGATATCGCGTTTACCCATAATGGAGATCATAAAGGTATGCCATAAATGAAAAATACAGAATCTTAAGTAAAACATAAAAATATTATATATCATATATAAATATAGTGTCATCTTAATGTCCACATTTGTAGGTGTTAGAAGAATGTTGAACAATCATCGTTTTGTGAGGCAGAAATTCTCCATCCACAGAAACGTTATGTTCTTTAACCATTAGATGTAGGTGTGTGTAAGTGTAGCTCTAATACCTCATATAAAAACATACTATTATATTGAAGATACTGGATTTTTTACAAAATAAATGAATAAAAATAGTTTAGGGTGTTGGAGAAGCAAAATAAAACAAAAGGACTCAAGTGAAGACATTACCTTAAAATCGGGTAACTCCCTTTGGATTGAGCTCAAAGGATTCCTTGGGAAGACTTCTGCCCAAAGTGAAGCTTCAAGGAGTTAGAGAGGGATGTGGAGATACAAAATGGTAATGTTTTGGCCGAGCCAAAGGCTTTGTAAGTGTGGGTAAGGAAGTAGAGGTGGGGGCCTTTTATAATAGGAGAGGAGGGGCACCCTTGGAAAGTAAAGAAATGTTCCTTTATTTTAAAATGAGTTTCGGATTTAAAAGTTCCCACATTGATATACATAGAGGATAAGGTGATAAAGGTTAGAAATATACCCATCCAATAGGTTTTGGACATGTTTAGGTCAAATATTTTACATTATCTTTTCATTTTATTTAAATCCTTTATTAATAAGTTAATCGATGCATCATTATGATGTCATAAATAATTTAATATATTTAATATCTCAAAATTATAAAAAAAATATCATGATGTAGGAAATATTATTAGATTTCTAATGAATATTTATAGTCAAATATCTGACTTGTAAAACCCCATATAAAAATTGTTTTATTAAAACATCTCATGTTTGTGTCATTTTTACTTTAACATTAAAAAAATGTTATTTATGTCATTTCCCAACCAAAGTGGCTCCATGGGGTCCCCATGTTTACACATGGATTGTCTTGGTCGGCCATGACACATCCAATGATGGTAGGACATGTTTCAAGCGCATATCATATTATTAAAACATTATTTTTACCTTAAACTACACTAATTACCTCTAATCGCGATTAAAAACATCAGAAGTTACTATTCACCAAAAAATTATTTTAATCCCATTGAACCAAATTTTACTTCTTAATGACAACCATTTATGTCTGATTTTTGAAATGAAAAACATAGAGGTGGTAAAATATCATTTAAATGAAAAATCAGTTTCTTAAGTACCACTTAGTGGTTTCACTATTCATCAAAAATTGATGTTTTCCGGAAAATAATCCAAACATCACCCTAAGATATATTTGATATTACAAATTCAAAAATGATGTCTATTTTACAAAATTAAAAACATATAAGCTGAATTATTTAATTTAATAAATAATTTCCACTGTCAGAGCAAATAGCGTCTTTTTATAAAAAAATAAGTATAAAAAGATTGACATTAGTTTATGTCCCATTTCAAAGTGAAATTAATTCCAATGTTCACTATTGGATTAAATTGTAAAATTATATTATAATTTTAATTTTAAAAAAATTCAGAATATAATATTATCATATAAATAAATTATATTAAAATGATGTTTTGAATTAAAATACAACATTTTCACTATTCATTAAAAAATGAACTTTATTGGAAAGATACCAAAAAGTTACACAAAGTAAATCTGATGTCCTGATTCTAAATAAGAATTTTATTTTTTCAAATATAACACATAAAATTTTCAAAATGTGGATTTAAAAGATGTTCGCCTTCAAAAGGCGGTTAATCGAACTTTTAAAGAATATTAGAATGTCTATGCTTAAAATTGGATTCATTCTCATTTTTAATCCTCTAACATTTATTGTAAAGAGTAAAAATATTTGACAAACATATATAATAATTTTGTAGTTAGTTCTGTTCATTCCCGCCATTACAACGACTAGGCGTTAACTACCATTTAAAATAATATTATCTTATTATTAAAGTGCAACGTAAGATTCCCAAGAAACTCATTGTTGCGTATTGGGTATGCCATCGAGCATAGCATCCCCTTTAAAGCTATATTAATATTTTATTCACAAATATGGATAAATGTGAAAATTTCATATTCTTTATTTTCCTAGGGTGTTACATCCTTCCCCCTTTTGGGAATTGTTTCCTCACAATTTTCAAATTGGGCTTGGAAACATCCTAGAAAGTCCCGCATCGGAACACGAGTCGGTAAAAAAATCACTTTAAAATAAAGAATGATAAGTACAGAGGTCACCTGAGTTAACCCATACAAGAATTCCATGTAAGAAAACATGGGCATTGACGAGAAAACATAGGATCATGTTCTGATGGAGAGTGATAGAAAACATGTTTAGGAGAAAGTTAACCACAAGAAAATCACAAACTTGTGATGGGTTAATCGGTATTCTATTCCCCAGTAGGAAAAGTTAATAGACAAAATTTTTGTTTTAAGTTACTTTTTATTGAGGAATTTATTAATAAGGAAACATAATCACTTATCATGTTGAATTTCAACTTTTATTAGATTCCTTACACAAACTCATATTTTCTCCAAAAGAGAAGTATTTAAGAAGACTTGTTCACATTAAGAGTACTATAATCAACTTCTATAGAATCACCTAATCCACAATAGAGAACTATATACTTCCCATGTCTTTATACTTTAACCAAAACCAAAACCAAAAATTTTATTACAAGATCAGATAATCTAGAAAAGGATAACCCTTTATAAAAATAAAATCAATTCTTAATCTCAAAAATTTGTCCAACAAAACAGAAAGTTCAATGAGGACCATTCGATAAACAATTTGTCCATAAAATTATTCAAAGTAAACCAATCTAAGATTGAAACCCAAATATTTGAAGGATTTAGTCACATAGTCTTCCAAGTTAAATCATAACATTTATCTCCAAACAACATCAGTTTCTATTAATGTCTCATATTGAAAAGTAATTAACCTAATCACATATCCTCCATGATAGGTTAATAAATTTCCATAGATAACCCAAATTCAACTTACAATTAATTCTTAAAATCATCCAAATAAAAAGAATCAGTCAAACTAACCAGGGACTTCATGTAGTCCAGTGGTAGGCGATAAATACCAGTCGCACTTTGGTTGTGGGTTCGATTCCTGCAGCATTGTTCGACGCGACGGGTTGTCACACGGTCTACGTGTTGTCCTTTTTATAAAACTCCAAAAATAACAGTAATATGTTTTAACCTCAATAGTTTCCTTATACCTCTCATTTTCATCCAAATTCTTTACGATCTCAACATCTTAATTCTTGAAGTCTTATTTCACCACCATATGATAATTTAAAATGAATCCCAAAATGAATAACATTATACCTTGATCATGGAGTCCACTCGGTTTCATCGTCATCTTGCTCACGTAGGTAGAAGTCCCAAGAATTACAACAATGATTTAGAGATCTTTCAAAATCATTTTCATCCTCCATCCAAATACACCTTGTACAACATGGGTCATATGGGTGTTCACAGAAAAACAGTTTTGGGAAAATAATCATGTATGACATATAATTCCAAAACATCTGATAAAACATGATTTCTATAAAATAGTTGGACATAATTTGAGTTAAAACTTTCTATTATTGGTCCTTTTAAAATATCATAATTTTGTGTTGAGAGACTATATTTTAAAAGCAAATATAAATAGGTTGCACAAGGGTCTCCTTCCTCAGCCCCATTTTTAAAATCATAATATGATTCAAATTCTTGTGATAAGGTAAAATATTTGAAAATACCTTTATAATATTTAGCTTTATTGAAAATATGAGAATATTGGAAAAATAGTATTTGTCTAAAAACAACCCATGATCCATGATGATAACGAGGTATAGTGGAGGTGTTTGATATCTCAAACAACTGCTTGCAAGTGATTTGTATGCTAGAAAAAGTTTCACAATCATCCGAACATGACTTTGAAATAATTATTTCAATCATGTAATCAGGAAGAGATATGAATGTCATTTGAGATCCTTATCCTTACATTTGTAACCAGCTTTACATGACCTGAAAAAAGTTATAAAACAAGGATTTACCTAACATAATATATATAGGGACTAATCATATGTCTAACAAAAACTCTTAATCCCTAAAGTTGTCTAAACCGACCTTTGATACCAACTATAAGGCCCCAGGAATAAAAATTACTTAATCTTGAGTTATTACAAGATTACACGTTGAGGATCTTTTCAGGTTTAGTGTTTTAGAGAATTAGATCATAAAACATACATTACATTCCACATTTAAAAAAAGTGGTTACATAAAAGATTGTATTCATTTTTTCCCATCAATAGAAACATATTTAAAATAAAACATTGTTTCGTTCTTGACACTTCCTTGACACTATCATCATATCATGTACCTTTCCCTTGACCTGTGAAAAACATTTCAAAAAATGGTATGAGCATAAAAAGCTCAGTAAGGGTTATAAAAATATGGAAAGGAAACATGAGTTCATATATACATAAGAATGAAATCATACTTTACCCAAAAAACATAGAAACTTTAACATACCTAATCAAATCATGAATAAATCATAGAAATCATAAGACATAAAGGTAACTTGACGAATTCATAACATTCTTACGTAGAGAGTAACCCTCTTGGTTACGTTTGGAATACCCACCACATTATATTCCCTAAATATCTTCGGAGAAACCTTAACGTTTCACTCCTTCGCGTTACCTAATGAATTGGAGAGCTATATCGGGCTCACCCGACCTTAGTTTATATCAGAACCACCCTTCTTCATAACAATGCCCAAGAACTATAACATAATCGTACCACATAATACATGCATAAAGGAAACATAACATTTCCACATTTCAATCACAAGATATCAATAAAACACATTGATATAAAATACCTTATGAAAACCATTTTCAATACCAAAAAAAAAGAAAAGTAAAAATTGGTAATTATTTTTCATTTATAAAAAGGAATGGCTTGTAGAGGAAGCCAAAACTCAAATAATGGTCATGGAGGTAGAGAAGTCTTTGTCACCGCATACGTACGACAATAAAACATTCATTTTGTCATTTAGTAAAACGCTTCGTATAAAAAAGATTGCTTTTGAATAAGCATAAATGTCAAAGGGGTTTATACACCGTATAAAAGAAATTTGTGTATAAAACAAAATATGCCTCGATGAAAGGAGATTGAGACGGATTCCCATACAAAGATGGTATCCTTGGTTTAAGGATAAATTAATTACATAATTATGTGTCACAAACGAATACACCAAATATAAGTGGATATTAAGTGTAAAAATATCATAAGTTATTCACACATATTCATAGAACGAAATATTCAAGGAGTAAAAGTTTATCCCAAAGAATAAAATTTGCGTTAAGAAGTTTCCCTGAAAAAATTTGACAACCTAACAGCATCACTAAGAAATTCAGAAAATGAGTTGATGAGAGATAAAAAGGGTATCTCATCACAAGGAGATAAAATTTAAATCAATAAGGATATATAAGAACATATCCCATCATAATAGTATGTTAATTAAAAGACATAACAAAATAAGTATTTTAAAAAGAGGAGGGTGAAAGGTTCCCTTACCGACATGGGTATCTTTCGAAACATACACCCCGTGAAAGAAGGACAATACAACATTGATGTAAATACTCATAAATGAAAGTATATAACACAATGAGTAAAATAATGGTAAGTACATACACCTTTCAAAGGAAATTGTGGAAAATGTAGCATAAAACTCATGGGAATAAAAGTGAGATGACAAATCCCTTACGAAAACTCGGCAGCCTAACGGCGGCACTTAAAACATACAAAAATTGATTGATGAGATCAAATTGGGTGTCTCATCATATTAAAATAAATTTTACAGAAAGAGTAATATAAAATAACATCCCCCAACATAAAAAATAGGATATTAAAAGAAGTGACATAAATGAGAGTACTTAAAAAGAAAGAGAGAGGTTAGATCTCTTACGAAAATTTGGCAGCCTAACGGCGCCACTCAAAACATCCAAAATGGATTGATGAGAGAGAATAGGGTCTCTCATCACATGAAAATAAAAATTACAGTAAGATTAATTTAAAAGTATATCCCAATCACAAGAAATATGATCTTTAATAGGAATGACATAATAGAGTGTACTAAAAAAGAAAGAGAGGAGTAGGATCCCTAACCTCAAGTCCAACTTGTCTTGTTCGTTTCTTTATATTCCTGAATAATAAAGTTTGGTAAATTTATAATTTCATAAGGACCTCATATAAAAATTATTATTCAGTTCATATCATATATTTTAATGTTATAATTATTGGTTAATAATTTGAGTTCATATCAGACGTTTTTGTCGATGTTTGGTACATGAGTCAAAAATTGAACATGTTGGAAAATAATTTTCCATGTAGTTATATGTACATCATATCAAGAATAGTATTGATGTTTTAAATATCATATATATCCAGTATATATTCAATTTATACTATTCCATAGAATTTGGAGATAAAAATTAAAAGCACCGTTCATAGAGACGGTAGGTCGTACGTACGCATGAACACTACTTTCATTTTTGGTCATATTAAGGGAATTAAAACAAAATGAGAGATATTTATATATGTTATAATTCTAGAATGATATCCATCATTTAGATGTAATATATTACATATATATACATTATATATATGTACTTATAATAGTACATAACATTTTGAGATAAGAAATGAGATGTACCGTTCATAGAGACGGTAAGCCGTACGTACGATTGAACGCTACTTCCATTTCTATTTCATATTTAATGGAATTAAAACATAATTATACATAATAGTATTTTAATTCCAGTTTGTTATCATATATAATATCATTAAATATATCCTTTATACGTTCCACATATGGTATTAACGAATCAAATCACTTTGAGGGGGCGGTAGTCCGCACTTCCTTAAATGAAGATATCGCGTTTACCCATAATGGAAACCATAAATGTATGCCATAAATGAAAAATACATAAGCTTAAGTAAAAAATAGACATATTATATATCATATATAAATATAGTGTAATCTTAATGGGAACCTTTGAATGTGTTAGAAAAATGTTGAACAATCATCATTTCGTGAGGCCGAAATTCTCCATCCACAGAAACAGTGTGTTCCTTAACCATTAGATGTAGGTGTGTGTAAGTGTAGCTAAAATAATACTTATAAAAACATCCTAGTATATTAGAGATACTGTATTTGTTACAAAATAAATGAATAAAAAGAGTTTAGGGGGGTAGAGAAGGAAAATAAAACAAAAGGACTCAAGTGAAGATATTACCATAAAATCGGGTAACTCCATTTGGTTTGAGATCAAAGGCTTTTTTGGGAAGGCTTCTGCCCAAAGTGAGGTTTCAAGAAGTTATAGAGGGATGTGGAGATACTGAATGGGCAGGGTTTGGCCGAGAAGATGGCTTTGGATGTGTGGGTAAGGAGGTAGAGGTGGGGGCCTTTTATAAGAGGAGAGGAGGGGCACCCTTGGAAAGTAAAGAAATGTTTCTTTTATTTTAAAATGAGTTTCGGATTTAAAAGGTCCCACATTGATATAATTCAAGGATAAGGTGATAAGGGTTAGAAATATACCCATAAAATAGGTTTTTGACATGTCTAGGTCATAGATGATACATTATCTTTTCATTTTATTTAAATCCATTATTAATGAGGTAATTGTTGCATCATTATAATGTCATAAATAATATAATATATTTAATGTCTAAAAATTATAAAAAAAATATCATGATGTAAGAAATATATTTAGTTTTCGAATTAATATTTATAGTCAAAAATCTGACTTGTATTATCCAATTTAAAAATTGTTTTAGTAAAAAATCTTATGTTTGTGTCATTTTTACTTTAACATTAAATAAAATGTAATTTATGTCATTTCCCAACCAATGTGGCTCCATGGGGTCCCCTAGTTTACCCATGGATTGTATTGGTCGGCCATGACACATACAATGAGGGTAGGGGTTGTTTCAAGCTCATCTCATATTATTAAAACATTATTTGTATCTTAAACTACACTAATTACCTCTAATCGCGATTAAAAACATAAAAAGTTACTATTCACCAAAAAAATATTTTAATCCCATTGAACCACATTTTACTTCCTAATGACAACCACATATTTCAGATTTTTGAAATTAAAAACACAGAGGTGGTAAAATTTCATTTAAACGAAAGATCAGTTTCTTAAGTACCACCTAGTGGTTTCACTATTCATCAAAAATTGATGTTTTCCGGAGAAAAACCAAAACATCAGCCTAAGCTATATTTGATATTCCAAATTAAAAAATGGATTCTATATTACAAAATTAAAAACATATAAGTTTCATTAATTAATTTAGAAATTAATTCCCACTGTCAGAGCAAATAGCGTGTTTTTATGAAACAATAAGTATCAAATAATTGACACTAGTTTAAGTCCCATTTCATACTGAAATTAATTCCAACGACCACTATTGGATTAAATGGTAAAAAAATATTGTAATTTTAATTTGAAAACAATTCAAAATATAATCTAATCATATAAATAAATTAGATTAAAAATAGGTTTTGAATTAAAATACAACATTTTTCACTATTCATTAAAAATGAACTTTATCAGAAAGATACCAAAAATTTACACAAAGTAAATTTTGATGCCCCAATTCTAAATAAGAATTTTATTTTGTCAAATATAACACATAAAATATTCAAAAAGTGGATTTAAAAGTGTTTCGCCATCAAAAGGTGGTTAATCGACCTTTTAAAGAATATTAGAATTTCTACTCTTAAAATTGGATTAATTCCCATTTTTAAGCCTCTAACATTTATTGTAAAGAGTAAAAATATTTGACAAACATATATAATAATTTTTTAGTTAGTTCTGTTCATTCCCTCCATTACAACGGCTAGGCATTAATTACCATTTAAAATAATAATATCTTATTTTTAGAGTGTAATGTAAGATTCCGAAGAAACTCGTTGTTGCGTATTGGGTACGCCATCGAGCATAGCGTCCCAAATAAAGTTATATTAATGTTCTATTAAAAAATATGGATAAATGTGAAAATGTAATATTCTTTATTTTCCTGGGGTGTTACACAATTAATTTCCATTATGGGGGAAAATGACTCCTTTTGTACATTATGAAAAGAACATTTTATTTATCATTTCTCAAAATGTTCAATATAAAACACATAAAAATATACCATTTAAAAATAACTAAATATAATGTATTACATTCAATAATATTTACCATAATTTTTTTATTTCAGTATAAATATTTTCATATATTAATTTTACAACCACAGATATAGAAAAGATGGTGTTTGATGGAAAATATTAAATAAAATTTTTAATAAAAATTTTCTTATGAATTTGGGAATATTTGAATCATATGCCCCTTAAATGAAAAAAATAAAAAATATATAAAATAAAATGATAATATTTAATATTATAATATATTATGTCAAATGGGATGTATATAAACCAAGTAAATTGTTATTAGTGTATAATATCCAAATATGCCTCAATTAATGAATATTTTGACCAAGTCCCATACCCTGAACCCAACATGTCACTTCAATCTTTATCTTACAGAATAAAAAATAATTTTTATTAATTTTCATGGTTTAAAACCGTTAAATTTTTATTATTAAATTAATTTAAATTATTTAATTTATATATTAAATTACACAATCATTTAATTTTATATTGAATGTTTTGACCACATTCATTTTATTTGTCAGGAGTTACATTGTTAGGTTAAATATAATCAAATAGATAATTACTAAATCATATAGATAATACTAATAATATAATTATTTAAATACTTATACATAAATTTTGATTCCACGTCCAATAATTAAATATTGTTTTCTATAAAATTAGTACATTATGATCAAGGATATGATATTCCATATGTCTTCAGGAGTAATGTATACATTTCATTGTAATCATAATGGAAATGAGGTAAGTAATATTTTCCATTTGATTATTGATAATAATATCTTATATCCCATATAATTTCTTTTAATATACATATATATATCATCTATGATGATGGTGATTAATAGAGAATCATATTTCCTCATGAAGGATGTAGTCCACATGTTCATGAACAATGTAACCATTTTTTAGTGAGTGAAATGGTATGAAATAAAAAGATATATCATACTTTAGGAGTTATAAAGATGTCATTAATATCATAACTGTGTTATTTATAACAAATAAATTTATTTTCCTATCTTACATTACCATCAATGTAATGTGCTAGTAAAGAAAGAAACACATCACTACATTAGGAGGTATTTCTCTGTACAGATGCCATACGTTATCATATCCCATATGTAAAGGAATGTAAAAATATATATATTTATTATAATAAGTTTAGATTTTTGTTAATGTTGTAACTATCATATATATATATATATATTTGATCCATAATCATATGAAACCTTGAGAGGAGGTAATGTTAAGGGAATGACATTTGTTCGTGAGGTGGTAGACCACTGTACAAAAGAATGATTACTTCATAACCCATTTGATGGAAGTGGATATGGTTGTAACATAATACATTATTATATCAACATCAAAGAATATGGAATATTCTAATGTTATTGAATAATAACTTTTCAATTAGAATTGAAAAATATAGATAAATCCATAATATAAAATTTCTCACTGAAGAACATTATTTATTTCTCAGGTATCCACATTATAATTGCATGAAAATAATTATTCGGTTTATTTTCTACTCCAAATAATGCTTTTAGGATTAGGGGAGAGATGTGTTAAAGTGGGATGATTTTGTTTTGTCATATTTAAAGTGGTTTTATGTTATGAACAATAGTTAATATGCGGTGACCTTTTATATATGATGTGTGTGGAAAATATGTAGAATTTTTACATGATAAAATCATACCCATGATTGTATTATGAAAAAATCCTCCAAAATATTCCATTATTTAAACTATATGATTTAATTTCCATGTATGGATATAAACTGGGTGTTTGACAAGTGTATATGTTATTTTAACCATTATATTATTAGTTTAACCCCTATAAATCCATTTTTATCATAACCATAATAAGTAATTTTTACTACTTTAGTATTCATTTTGGTAATAAAAATATGTTGAAAATAATGGAAAATAAAAATTATTTTGATTAAAAATATGGAATAAAATTTTCAAAATACCATTTACATAAGTTGAAATTTTAAATTTAAAACTAATCACCTAAAACATCCAAATCCATTTTTGTTTGTATTTTCTAATGGAAAATGTAAGTTTTATTGGCAACCATAAATTTTCAAAATCAATAACATCACCCAAATCTAAATTAAAAATAAATCACCTAATAACAAATACAAGAAACACCCCAACACAAAATTAAAATTCAAACTTGATTTTAAAAACATCAAAAACACATCGATTCATGAACCAAAACACCTTATTGGGTTATGAGATCCCAATATGTGTGACACCATAAGATATCTTCAATAACACTAAAACACATTAACTCACCAATGGTTTTCATTCTATAGATGAAAACCGATATCACCAACACAAACAATCAGTATGAATATTTCTATTTTTAACACCACATGGAACCATCAACAACAAATTTTGAGGAAGGTAATAATCACACCAATGATTTCCACCACTGCTATAAATGCAGCTCTTAAAAATTGGTCCAATTTTTTCATGATGAGGATCTAGTCCGTTTATCTGTAACTTGAACATTTTAAAAGATGGAAAAATACTTACTTCAGAATCAAAAAATGGTGAACCTTCAATAAATGAACCCAAGGAAAGAGAAAACATTTTCAAATGACAAGACTCCTATAACATCCCATAAATCCCACCACAAAATCAAAAAACCTTATTAGGATCCATCTCACCCAGCTCTCTTGGTACAGAGAAAAAGATCTAGAAGTCCAAGCTGTCCTGAACCAAATCTGGTCACCACCAATACCGGCACCAAACCCAGCCCATGAAAAGGCATGAAGGGAATTCCTTATCCCCATGGGCTGGAAGAAGTGGCAAGGAATCATTAATATTGGTTTGAGAATGATTTACCCGATTATGGATACATAATAGATCAAAAATATTTGATAAAATGAATTTGAATAATTCATTCAAACAATGTTTATAAAAAAACTGAAGTAAAAAATAATTTCAAATTCAATAAAAAAGGACCAAAGACACAATGAAATAGAAACAAAATAGACCCATGGACTCAACATGTCAAGGGGTAATCACCCCAAGCCGTCTCCAAAACTCCGCCACAAGGATGGGGACTAACACCCTGAACCTCCATCACCCTTAGCCTTTCATTTACCTGAATCAAACATAACCAATTCTAATTACACCCAAGGGGTGTAAGTAGGGTGTGAGCCAAATCCCAATAGGATACAACCCAAATAATCCAAATATCATGAAATACAATGTGAAAAAGAAATCAATTTTAATATGCAAAGGAAACCACTGATAAAATCCAAGAAATGAAACATTCAATTGAAAACAGTTTTCAAGATAATGTTTTCATAAATGCAACTTTCAATTCATCAAGTCATCGCGTTTTTCTTAAAAAACATTTCTTTGAAAACATATGGTTCAACGGTTAGTGAATCCACCAATGGTACATCATGGGCCTTACACATGCATGTTTCAGTGCCACACCGGGCACCCTCCTCATATCCATCCCAACACTCATATAGTCATGCCATCAACCATCCATCTTACCATATAACCCCATGCATGTGGATGGTAACGAAAATACAAAATGTTAAATAAAAAATTATTTCTACTTTTCAAAACAAAAATGGTTATCCAATACAACATTTTTCTCAAAACTGCTAATCACGAGATCAAAATCCAAACTCAATTCTTAAAAAAAATTCCTTAAAGACACAACCATTTTGAAAAGAACTCGCTTTTAAGATATTCACATCTATTTCAAAACATCTCATCCCATTAAAACACCCTTTGATTGTTTAGAAAATTCCATTGAAAAAACTTTTCAAAACCAACTTCAATATTGTTCTTGATTTGAAAAGGGGTGTAAGCACATGATTTTCCATTTCAAAATAATTCTGAATATTCAGTTCCACCATTTAATAAATCAAACAATTACATATTTATTTGAAAATCATTTCACAAAAAAATTACACTTCTTAAAACCAAGTCACGTTAAAGCAAAAGTTCCAAGATTTCAAAACTAAATAACACAATACAATGTAAGAGGAAACTAGTTTTAGTGGGTGAATTCGAAATATGGTTGGATGCCATGTTCAAATCACTTCCCTATCATAGATAGTGTTCTAGAGAATATATTTGGATTCAAATGTCTTTCTAGTCCCTACGAGCACACTGACACCATTAACCCAACTCTCTTATCATTTTGCCTAATCATCATTAAACTAAGAAAACCAAACCACTCTGAAAGGTCGAAAATTCCCCGGGAGACTTGAATCCCATCATGAGGTGTGTTGATTAGACACAATACTCACAACAAAATTCCATGTCCTCAAATATCCTAACTCTAGACTATCCTGACTGTTCCCCAAATAACATGACCCAAAGAGAGCGAACCTCATCTGATACCATTTTGTCACGAACCAAATCTGGTCACCACCAATACCAGCACCAAACCCCACACATGAAAAGGCCCCAAGGGCTTTCCCTATCCCCATGGGCTGGAAAAAGTTTCCAACTATCCTTAATTTATGTTTAGAAATGATTTACCCGAGTATGTAAACATAAAACATAAAAAATATTTGTTAAAATGAATCTGAAAAATAATAACCAAAAAAGATTATACAAAAAACTAGAACTGAAAAAATAAGTTCAAATGAAATAAAAAATGTCCAAATACACAATCAAACAGCATCAAAACTACCCCATGGACTCCACAAGGCAAGGGGTCATCACTCCGAGGCTATCTCCACAACTCTGCCCTAAGGATGGGAACTAACACTCTGAACCGCCATCACCCTTAGCCATTCCTTTACCCAAGTCAAACATAACCAATTATAATTACACCCAAGGGGTGTAAGTAGGTTTTTATATTAATCCCAAGAGGACACAACCCATGGATTCCAAACGGAATGCAATAAAATGTGAAAAATAAAGTAGTTTTAATATGCAAATGAAAGCAGTGATAAAATCCAAGAAATGCAACTTTCAATTGAAAACAGGTTTCATGCTATAGTTTTCATAGTGTTCACATATTTAAATAGACATGCTCGCTACTATAAATTACTGCTGGAAACTCCATAATACATGGGACAATTCTACAAACACAACGAGCCACAAAATCGGGAACACCCCGGGGCACTAGATAGTCTCGGGCCCCATTAACCTCATACCTCGGTGTAAAGTAACCAAATTAAAATCGGTTCTCGTGAACGATCCACTAGTAGAGAACATAACGATAACCTATTAGTCCCCAATAATAATCCACATAGTTTAGTTAGATTTGTAATTATATAAATTCTAGGTGACACAGGGACAAAACTCATCCGGTCCACTAGTCGTACTTGTACACATCCTCCCCACCTAGGTACCCGAGATTCCCCCTTTGTGCTCAAACACATTCAGAATTTAAAACATATCCTTTTTAATTTAAAACAAAACTACTGGTCACATACACAAAATATAGTAGCTATCATATTTTATAACACTTAAAAGACACAACAAACACTTTTATTTTTAATAAAACAATATCTCAAAATTCTGTGTTGTTTTGCAAACAAAACCCCTTAAGAACCCCACTTGTACACAATGTTCAAACTTGTAGGTAACCAAAACATTAAAGGCAGGCCAATAAATTTCAAATAAAATAAAAAATCAATTTTATGGAATCCTCATGTTATACAATAAGTGATAACCTTATAAAGCCTTTATTTTTACACAAACGTAGAACCAAAACACCCCTTTCTTTACAAACACAATTAAAAACCATTTTTTCAGCAACAAACAAAGGGGATAAAAATTATAAACAGTATTTTCAGCCTTATTAAAGGTCAATAAAAACATCTAAGTATTTATAGGGAATCCACAAATAAACCAATAAAACATTTCTTTGGAAAAACCCCAATTTCACACGAAATTGGCATTTAAAATTTAATTGCAATAAAAACATCATTAGAATGAATTTTTATAGCAATAATAAAATGATATAAACCTAAAAATATGAAAAATACAGCATGCTAATACACAAAGATTTCATCAACATTCGAATCACCTACGAAATCAAATGAAACCCTTGGATCACCGTGCGAAAATCAAGTCGCACCACCGTCACACCAAGATAGACTTATATCAAACCTAAAAACACAATAATTGACCAACAAAACCAATGGATAAACCCTAGGTTTCAACCGCTACCCCCTGGTCAATTTTAAATTCAAATAAATTGAATGAAACTTCATGTAAATGTGAGTAAGTAAGGAGGAGAGACACTTACATGAGATTCCTTGAAGATTATCCCCCAAATAACCCTTCAAAATGGATCTACATAGTTATTTTGCGAAACATGGAGGGATTCCATGGATTTTAGGTTCTAATTGGATGACTAAGGGTCAAATTTGGAACTAGAATGGCTGGAAGATAGTAATAATTTAGAGAGTTATAAAGGGAAGAACATACCTCTTTAAATGCGGATGATTTGAGAAGCCATATGAAGTTCTGCACCAAATCGCAATGGAAATTAGCTCCAAAGAGAGGGGAATGAGGATGTGATTGCGGCTGGGTTTAGTGGGATTTGATTAAACATATAATCACTGAACAAAAGTTAATATTGAGTAATTTATTAAATAAATAAAATTGATTTTAAAAATAGAAATGGGCTTCCGGGTAGGCCCATTCCCTAAAATAAAAACCCAAAGACACATTGGTTATTTATTTATAAAGGATCCTAATTTACATGATGGTGCTAATAGGTCAGAGAGGGCCAAGTAGAAATTGAAATGGATGAAAAATGTTGAAAAATGAATATGATATAAAAGAAACAAAATTTATTTTCAAATCTGGAATTGGGCTCACGGTTTGGCACAATTCATGAAAACTCACCCATTCCTCCATAAAGCATGTGAAACCTCAAAAATAAACAAATAATGGAATTTTAAAAAATACATTTAAAATAAGCAATGTATGTGAAAATTCTCCCCACCATGAAAACATTTCTCCCCAGAAAGTCACAGCATGTTCAAAGCAACAACCAAACCCATCTGAGAAACCAAGAGGTACTCCCTTGCCAGGTTTCTCCCCCAAAGGCAAAAACACCTCCAGTGATCACTGAATGAAGCAACACTCTCACAAACCAAACATACACTACATTACTGAAACAATCATGCACATTTAGGCTTTTTCCCAAATGAAATCTCCCCAAACACAATCTGAACAATACTCAATAAATTTACCCAAACAAACAACAACATCGAACGAGGTTACAATTACCCTACTATAACCAAACCATTGTGCACTATCCAATATAAATGATAACCCAAAAAAGATGTAGGTAGATAGATATCTCCAAATGATAATACCTACATCCATGATAAGACCAAGGAATAATCTGAGTGACTCATATGAAGAGAAACAAATGGGATCCCCACCATAAGAGACAGCTTAAATTTTTTTCCTGAGACAGAATCAGGACACTAAGAGGGAGAGGCCTGAATAGACTCCCAAGTACAAGGGGTATACATCAATTATATATTTCTAAAAGAATATGAATTATAACCATGGTGGGTCTCCCCACTACAAGAACTATCCATCATAACATACAAGCACGGGCCGATATAGAAAGAACCCAATATTTAAAGAGTTGGGACAGTTACATGGTTAGTCCACATGGTTTTGGAAACCATGTGCTAATAGTGGGGATCCTCCTATCGACATGGTTTTCCAGGGCATGGTTACTACTAACCAATCACAATCCATGCTCTCAACCTATCATTCTGAACTTCCAACCATTCTCCAAAGCCTCGATGAAATCCATAGGGGGGTGGAATAACATTGGGCGTTGACATGGGTACATGTCCGTCCACCTATTTCCACCGAATGGGAACAACAGAAGAAATATGGTGATACCATAGATTTAAAATCTTTTTATATTTCATACAGAGTATAGGGCATTGTAAAAGGGTTTGAATGACACTAAGATTTCCCCTGACTATGTGCCATCTTCACTCTGAGTCATATAGTTGGAGCATAAATGATTGAAGAATATTTAGCCTCGCAGTTAGGCTTTTGAAATCACTTGAACAAGAATAATTATTTCGGTACAACCAAATACTACACTTCAGTCCATAATTGGTTTTCCAAGATATAAAACATTCCAAACTCACTTTACCCTAACATGATATTTCATTGAAACAAGGGATTAGAAGATGAAAATACAAAAAACCTTGTTTGTTCGGGTGAGAAACAATAGATGTAAAAAACAACTATACTCACCTTCCTCTAAAATGGAATATTTTTAATTTTTTCCACGGGAGACATTCTTCCAGCATAACAGACACTATTAGATGATTTTATGTCTTTCACCTATATAGTCAATCGTGTACATTAAATCATAAGGAATCACCAAACATGACCATTGCGACTGATATAAAAAATGCATGTGGAGGGACCTTATACAACATCCCCAAACAACACACAATTATAAAAAGTGGCCATAGTATCCTATCGTGACCATATTTCCCAGACTAGTGGTTTTTCATGAAATCATGCTTCAATGAATCTTTGAAGAACCCAGAGGCCCCTTTAGACACCGTCGAGACACTCATCCACACTAACAACCCAAGACCACTTCCACCTTCGACAAATCAGGAAACATACAAAACTAAGGTCTCTTTAAACCTTCCACGAGAACTCTCCTGCTACAAGAGGATCTAAAAAGCAAATAAATGATTGTATTTAGGCTCAATCTACAGATCTCTAGAAAAATATTATTCCTTATATTGATGAACAGGAGGATTTTCCAGTTGAGAAACAATTTGAGTTGCACTATATTTATGCATTAACCCTTAATGGGGACACACCTTATCCAACGAGAGAACCCAAGGACCCAACCAAGTTGGTTTATTGGTCAAAAAGTGCCATAAAACAGATCCAAAGACATTATGGGACCCACCATATAGGTGTCCCGAAACATATCTCAGAGGAGACTACTAACTGGTCCTTCTACTCAGCTTACCAACCAATCACAAACCCAAAACATAGTTCAAACATAAGGGGTTCTTGGACTCAAAACATCCCACAACATCAAGATTTTCCTATAACACATAATATAAACCATCCCAATCAATTCATCAAGACATCAAGATATTATTTATAATCATTTCATTGAAAACAAACGGTTCAGCGGTTAGCGCATCCACCAATAGTACACCATGGGCCTTAGACATTCATGTTTCTTTGGCACATCGGGCACCCTCCTCATATCCATCCTAACACTCATACAGTCGTTCCATCAACCATCCATATTCCCATATAACCCCATGCAAGTGGTTGTCCACGAAAATACCCATGTTTAAATTTTTTTTCCACTTCTCAAAACCATAACGGTTAACCAACTCATCGTTTCTCTCAAAACCGCTAACCATGAGATAAAAATCCCAACTCACATCATACAAAACATTGCAGAAAGACACAAGAATTTAAAAAATAACTCACTTTAAAGACATTCACATCAATTTCAAAACATATCATCCTAATAAAATACCCTTTGATGGTTTAGAATACACTATTGGAAACACTTTTCAAAACCAACTTTAATATTGTTCCTACTTTCAAAAGTGGTGTAAGAGACCAATTTTCCATTTCAAAATAATTTTTAATATTCAGTTACACCATTTCATAAATCAAACCATTCCATCTTTATTTGAAAATCAATTCACAAAAACATTACACTTCTTAAAACCAAGTCACTTTAAAACCAATTTTACAAGATTTTAAAACAAACGTGCACAAGACAATAGGAGAGGAAAATAGATTTAGTGGGTGTCATGGAAATTCGGGTGGTGCCCATATTCCAATCAATTCCCTATCATAGAGAGTGTTCTAGGGAATATCCCTAGCTACACATGTCTTGTCAGGCCTTGTGAGCTCACTGATACCATTAACTGAACTCTCTTTTTCATTTCACCTAATCATCATTAATCCAAGAAAACCAAAGGACTCTGAAAGTTCCCGACATCCCCTATAGAGTTGAATCCCATAATGAGGTGTGGTGATCAGGCACAATACTCATAACCAAAATTCCAAGTCCCGACAATCCTAACTCAAGACTATCCCAACTGTTCCCCAAATGACATGACCTAAAGAGAGAGAACCTCCTTTGATACCATTTTTTCATGAACCAAATATGTTTGCAACCAATACCGGCACCAAACCTAGCCCAGGACAAGGCCCGAAGGGCATTCTCTATCCCCACAGGCTGACACAAGTTTTTAGGTATCATTAATTTATTTTTTGGAATGATTTACCCGAGTATGTATACATAAACAATTAAAAATATTTGATAAAATTAATCTGAAAAATTCATACCAACAAAGGTTATACAAAAAACCTTAACTGAATACATAAGTTCAAAAGCAATACAAAACGTGCAAATGCACAATGAAACAACAACATAACAGCCCCATGGACTGCAAATTGAATGGGGTCTTCACCCCCTAGCCGTCTCCACAACTCCGCCCCAAGGATGGGGACTAACACCCTGAACCGCCATCACCCTTATAGTTTCCTTTACCTGAGTCAAACATAACAAATTATAATTACACGCAATGGGTGTATGTAGGGTGTTCTCCTAATCCCAAAAAAATTGCACCCAATGATTCCAAAGAGCATGCAATACAACGTAAAAAAGAAAGCAGTTTTAATACGCAAAGGAAAGCAGTGATAAAATTCAAGAAATGCTACTTTCAATTGAAAATAGTTTTCAAGCTAAAGTTCTCATAATGGTCACATATTTAAATAGACATGTTAGATACTGTAATGTAATTCCAAAAACACCATATTAAATTGGAAAATATCACATAAAAATTGAGCTACAAAATCTGGAACACCACTAGGCACTAGATAGTATTGGGGCCCATGTACCTCATACATCGGTGTAATGTAACCATAGAAAAATACATTCTCATGAATGAGCCACTAGTAGGGAACATGTCCTTAACATAGTGGTCCCCACTAATATTTCACATAGTTTATTTAGATTTGTCGTTATCCAAATTCTAGGTGAAATGGGGACAAAACCCATCCGTTCCACTAGCCGTACTAGTACACATCCTCCCCACCTAGGAACCAGGGCTTTCCACTTTGTGCTCAGACAATTTCAAAACTTAGAACATATCTATGTTAATATAAAACACCACTAATTGTCACATACAAAAAATACAATAGCTATAACATTTTATATGACTTAAAACACACAAAAAACACTTTGATATTTTATAAAACCATTATTCAAAATCACGTGTTGTTTTGCACACAAAACCCCTTAAGAAACCCAGTTGTACACTATGTTCACAATTTTATGTAACCAAAACTGTAAAGGCAGACCAATAAATTTCATGTAAAATAATAAATCAATTTTAGTGCAT
The DNA here is from genome assembly GCA_963277665.1 of Viscum album. Taxonomy (NCBI): domain Eukaryota; kingdom Viridiplantae; phylum Streptophyta; class Magnoliopsida; order Santalales; family Viscaceae; genus Viscum; species Viscum album. The sequence continues at coordinate 890,271,416 of OY728126.1, forward strand.
CCCCATGTTAAACAATAAGTTATAACTTTGTAAAACCTTCATTTTTACACTACAGTAGAACCAAAATTTCACTTTCTTTACAAACACAATTAAAAACCATTTTTTTAGAAACAATCAAAGGTGATAAACATTCTAAACAGTGTTTTCAACCTTATTACAGGTTAATAAAAAAACTAAGTATTTATAAAGAATCCCCAAATTAAACAATAAAACATTTATTTGGAAAACCAACAATTTCACACCAAATTGGAATTTAAACTTCAATTGCAATATAAATATCATTATAACCAATTTTTTCAGCAATAATAAAATAATATAAACCAGGAAATATGATAAATACAGAATGCTAATACACAAATATTGCATCAACATTGGAATAACCTACAAAATCAAATGAAACCCTTGAATCGGCGTGCAAAAATCAAGTCACACCATCGTCACACCAAGAGGGACATATATCGAACCTAAAACCACAATAATTGACCAATAAAACCAATGGTTAACCCCATGGTTTGAACCCCAACCCCCTAGGAATTTGTAAATTCAAGTAAATTGAAAGAAACATCATGGAATGGGGAGGAACTAAGGATGAGATCCACTTACTTGAGATTCATTGATGTTCCTCCACCAAATACCCCTTCAAAATGGGGATAAAAATCGGTTTTGAGAAACATAGGGGGTTTCCATGGATTTTAGGTTCAATGGGGATGAGGAAGGGTCAAATTAGAAACTGTAATGGTGGAAGGATAGTAATAATTCATAAGTTATTAAGGGGAGAACATACCGCTTCAAATTATGATGATTTGAGAAACCCTTTGACGTTCTACACCAAACCGCGATGGAAAAGAGCTCTAAAGAGAGGGAGAAGAGGAGGGGCACGCGACTGGGTTCAGTGGGATTTGATGAAATTTAGAATCACTGAAAAATATTAAAAATCGAGTAATTTATTAAACAAACAAATTCGATTTTCAAAAATGCAATTGGGCTTCTAGGTAGGCCCAATACCTTAAAAACCCAAATACACCTTGGTTATGGATTTCAAATGGATCCAAATTTACATGATGGTGTCAATATGTTAGAGGAGGCCAAGTAGAAATTGAAACGGATGAAAAATGTTGAAAAATGAATTTGATATTAAAGAAACAAATTTTATTTTTAAATATGGAATTGGGCTCACGGTTTGGACCAATTCATTAAAACTCACTCATTCCTCCATAAAAACATTGGAACCCCCCAAAAAAAAAGAAATAATGGAAATAAAAATAAAAATACATTTAAAATAAGATATTTGTCTAAAAATTATCCCATCCATGAAAACATTCCACCCCATAAATTCACAGCATGGTCAAAGAAACAACCAAAACCAACTGAGAAACCAAGACGTAGCCCTTGATATGTTTCTCCTCCAAAGTCCAAAACACCTCCAATGATCAATGAAGGAAGGAATACTCTCACAAACAAAAAATAAACCAGTTTTCTAAAACAATCAAGCACATTCAGGCTTTATATCAAATGAAAACTCCTCAAACACAATCTGAACAAAACTCAATCAATTTACCCAAACAAACAACAACATCGAACAAGGTTACACTTAAGCTACTATAAATAAACCATTGGGAACTCTCCAATCTCAATGTTTACCCAAGGAATATGTAGGTAGTTAGATATCTATGAATTATAATACCTACTTCAAAGACAAGACCAAGGAAAAATCTGAGTTACTCGTATGAAGGGACAAAAATGGGATCCACACCATAAGAGAGAAGTTAAATTGTTTTCCCAAGATAGAATCAGGACCCTAAGAGGGTGAGGCCCGAGATGACTCCATTGTACCAGAAGTATACATCCATTAGAAATTTCCAATAGAATATGCATGATACCCATGGTCGGTATCCCCACCACAAGAACTAACCATCTAAACCGACCAGGTTGGGCCGGTATAGAAAGACCCAAAAATTTAAATAGTTGGGATGACCGCATGGTTAGTCCGCACGGTTTGGGAAACCATGTGATAATAGTGGGGATCCTTCTATCCACATGTTTTTATGGGGCATGGTCACAACTAGAAAGGAAAAAACTAATCTCTCAACCTATGTATCCAAACTTCCAACCATTCTACAAAGACTCAAAGGAATCTAAAGGGGGATGGAATAACATTGGGCGATGACATGGGTACAAGTCCCCACACCTATTTCCACAGAACGGGAAAAACAGAAGAAATATGGTGACACCAGAGGTTTAAAATCATCTTATCTTTTATACTGAGGATAAGACTTTGTACAGGGGTCTAAACGACCCCGTGATTTCTCCTGACTATGAGCCATCTTCTCTCTGAGACCTATGGCTGGAGCTCAAATGATTGAAGCTTCTTCAGCCTCATAGTTAGGCTTTTGAGACCACTTGAATGCGAATTATTATTTAGGTACAACCAAAAACTACATCGCAATCCTCGATAAGTTTTCCAAGACATAACACATTCCAAAATAACTTTACCCTAACCTGATATTTCACTGAAACAAGGGATTATAAGATGGACACACAACAAACCATGTATGTTTGGGTGAGAAACAATAGAATTAGAGAACACCTATAGTCACTTTCATCTAAAATGAAATTTTTTTAGTTTTTTCGAAGGGATACATTCTCCAAACAAAACTAAGACTCTCAGATGATTGCATGGCATTCACATTTACAGTCAATCGAGCACATGATATCATAAGGAATCACCAAACATGACCATTGTGACTGGTATAAAAATACATAGAGAGGGCCCTTATACAACATCCCCAAACAACACACATTTCTAGAAAGTGTCCACAATATCCTATCATGACCATATTTCCCACACCAGTGGTTTAAAATCAATTCATGTTTCAAAGAAACATTGAAGAAACCAGAGGCCCTCTTAGACACCATCGAGACACTCATCCACACTAACAACCCAAGACCACTTCCACCTTCAACGAATTATGAATCTTATGAAACTAAGGTATCTTTCAACCTTTCACGAGCACTCTCCCGTTAAAAGAGGATCTAATAATCAATGAAATCAATGGATGTAGTGTCAATCTACAGATCTCTAGAAAAAAATTATTCCTTATATTGATCAACTGAAGTATTTTCTAATGAAGAATCAATCTGGGTTGCACTTTAGTTATGCATTAACCCTTAATAGGGGCATACATTAACCAATGAGAGAACCCAAGTACCCAACAAAGATGGTTTATTGGTCAAAAATTGCAACAAACCAGATCCAAAAACATGAAGGGTACCACCATAACGATGTCCCGAAATATTTCTCAGAGGAGACTACTAACTAGTCCTTCTACCTAGCTTACCAACAAAACACAAACCCAAAGCACAGTTCTAATATGAGGGGTTCGTGGACTCAAAAAATCCCACAACATCAAAATTTTCCAAAAACAAATAATATAAAATATCCCAAAAAATTCATCAAGTCATCGTGTTTTTATTTAAAAACATTTCTTTGAAAACAATTGGTTCAACGGTTAGTGAATCCACCAATGGTACCTCATGGGCCTTACACATTCGTGTTTCAGTGCCACACCGGGCACCCTCCTCATATCCATCCCAACACTCATACAGTCATGCCATCAACCATCCAACTTACCATATAACCCCATGCATGTGCTTGCTCACAAAAATACAAAAGGTAAAATAAAAAATTATTTCTACATTTTAAAACAAAAATGGATAACCAATATATCCTTTTTATCAAAACTGCTAATCACGAGAACAAAATCCAAACTCACATATTAAAAAAATTCAGAAAGACACAACCATTTTGAAAATAACTCACTTTTAAGATATTCACATCAATTTCAAAACATCTCATACCATTTAAACACCCTTTTATTGTTTAGAAAACTATATTGGAAAAACTTTACAAAACCAACTTCAATATTGTTCTTGAATTCAAAAGAGGTGTACGCACACGATTTTCCATTTCAAAATAACTATGAATATTCAGTTCCACCATTTAATAAATCAAACCATTCCATCATTATTTGAAAATCATTTCACAAAAAAAATTACACTTCTTAAAACCAAGTCGCATTAAAACCAATGTTCCAAGATTTCAAAACAAAAGAACACAAGACAATGCAAGAAGAAACTAGTTTCAGTGGGTGAATGGGAAATATGGTTGGTGGCCATATTACAATAACTTTCCTATCATAGAGTGTGTTCTAGAGAACATCCTTGGATCCAAATGTCTTACCAGGCCCTACGAGCTCACTGATACCATTAACACAACTCTCTTATCATTTTTCTTAATCACCATTAAACTAAGAAAACCAAATGACTCTGAATGGTCGAAACTTCCCCGGGAGACTTGAATCCCATCATGAGGTGTGCTGATTAGCCAAAATACACCAAACTAATATTCAATGTCCCAAAAATCTTAACTCTATACTATCCTGACTGTTCCCCAAATAACATGACCCAAAGAGAGCGAACCTCCTCTGATACCATTTTGTCTGGAATCAAATCTAGTCACCACTAATACCAGCACCAAACCCCACCCATGAAAAGGCCCGAAGGGATTTCCCTATCCCCATGGGATGTAAGAAGTTCCCAAGTATCATTAATTTATGTTTAGAAATTATTTTCCCGAGTATGTATACATAAAACGTAAAAAATATTTGTTAAAATGAATCTGAAAAATTCATACCAGCAAAGATTATACAAAAATCCAGAAATGAAAAAATAAGTTCAAATGCAATAAAAATTGTCCATATACACATTGAAACAACATGAAAACTTCCCCATGGACTCCACATGGCAAGGGGTCATCACCCCCATGCCATGTCCAAAACTCTGCCCCAAGGATGGGAACTAACACCCTGGACCACCATTGCCCTTAGCCATTAATTTACCCAAGTCAAACATAACCAATTATAATTACACCCAAGGGGTGTAAGTAGGTTCTGATCCTAATCCAAATAAGATACCACCCAAGGATTACAAAGGGAATGAAATAAAATATGAAAAATAAAGTAGTTTTAATATGCAAAGGAAAGTAGTGATAAAATCCAAGAAATGCAACGTTCAATTGAAAACAGGTTTCAAGCTAAAGTTTTCAGAATGTTCACATATTTAAATAGACATGTTAGCTACTATAAATTACTGCTAGAAACACCCCAATACATGGGAAAATTCCAAAAACACAGCGATCCAAAAAATCGGGAACACCTTGTGGCACTAGATAGTCTCAGTCCCCATTAACCTCATACCTCGGTGTAATGTAACCATAGTAAAATCTGTTATCGTGAATGAGCCACTAGTAGAGAACATACCCATAACATATTGGTCCCAAATAATAATCCACATAGTTTAGTTATATTTTTCATTATCCAAATACTAGGTGAAACAGGGACAAAACCCATCTGGTCCACTAGTTGTACCAGTACACATCTACCCCACCTAGGTACCTGGGCTTCCCCCTTTCTGCTCAAACAATTTCAGCATTTTACACATATAAATTGTAATTTAAAACACCAAAACTATCAACATACACCAAAAACAATATCTATCACATTTTATATCACTTAAAACACACAACAAACACTTTAATTTTTAATAAAATAATTTCACAAAATCTCTTGTTGTTTTGCACACAAAACCCCTAAATAACCCCACTGGTACACTATGTTCACACATGTAAGTAACCATAACTATAAAGGCAGACCAATGCATTTCAATTAAAATAACAAATCAAATTTCTGGCATCTCCATGTTAAACAAGAAGTGATAACTTTGTAAAACCTTTATTTTCAAACAAAAGTAGAACCAAAACATCACTTCCTTTACATACACAATTAAAACCCATTTTTTCAGCAACAACTAAAGGGGAATAAAATTCTAAACATTATTCTAAGCCTTGTTAAAGTTCAATAAAAACAACTAATTATTTATAGGGCATCCCCAAATAAACCAATAAAACATTTTTTTGGAAAACCCCCAATTTCACACAAAATTTGCATTTAAAATTCAATTGCAATAGAAACATAATTAGAACCAATTTTTTCAGCAATAATTAAATTATATAAACCTGAAAATATGAAAAATAAAACATTATAATACAAAAAGATTCCATCAACATTGTAATCACCTACCAAATCAATTGAAACCCTAGAATCACCATGCGAAAATCATGTCGCACCAACATCACACCAAGAGGGACTTATATCGAACCTAAAACCACAATAATTGACCAATAAAACCAAAGGATAAACCCTATATTTGAACCCCTACCCCCTGTTCATTTGTAAATTCATGGAAATTCATAGAAACTTCATGGAAAGGGGGGAACTAAAGAGGAAAGACACAGATTTGATATTCGTTGATGTTCCTCCACCAAATACCCCTTCAAAATGGGGTTACAAAGAGGTTTTGAAAAACATGGAGGGCTTCCATGGATTTTAGGTTCAAATGGGATGAGGAAGGGTCGAATTGGGAACTATAATAGAGGATAGATAGAATTAATTGAATGAGTTATGAAGGGAAGAACTTACCTCTTCATATTCAAAATATTTGAGAAACCCTATGAAGTTCTGCAACAAATCACGATGTAATGTTGCTCCAATGAGAGGGGAAAGAAGAGGGGCGTGCGGAATGGTTCAGTGGGATTAGATGACACTTAAAATAGAAAAAACAATAGTTAAAATTCAGTAATTTATTAAATAATCAAAAATTATTTTTAAAACTAGAAATGGGCTTCGAGGTAGGCCCATTTGATTAAATAAAAACCCAAATACACCTTGGTTATGGATTTCAAAGGATCAAAATTTACATGATGGTGTTAATAGGTCCGAGGAGGCCAAGTAGAAATTAAAATGGATGAAAAATGTTGAAAAATGAATATGATAAAAAAGATAAAAAATTATTTTCCAATATGGAATTGGGCTCACTATTTTCCCCAATTCATGAAAACTCACACATTCCTCCATAAAAGCATTGGAAACCCCCAAAACAATGAAATAATGGAAGTTAAAAATAAAAATCATTTAAAATAATCTATTTATGTTACACGAGAAATGAAAGAGTAAACATGACCACCAATGAAATCTATGACCGAGTGAGCACCACCACCCCCTCCTGATTGCGTCGTCCATAAGCCTCCATCATCAGAACAGATAACAACGTGAAAAAAGTATAAAAGAAGAAAATATGAGAACACTATATTATCTATACTAATATACTAGGACTGAGATAATTGAAAATATAAGGAATAATCAGGTGAAAATAAGAAAACATAGTTCACACTAGGAGAGAGTGACATCTAAAAAATAAACACAAGATAGAGAAACATGGATGTTAATTTGGAGGAAAGGAAGGGAGAGAAGCCACATAAAAGTGACAAGAAGGATCACCACAGATGATGATGGTGAAGATAAGGGACAAAATCAACTTTTAGGATGGATTAGAATAGAGAAAGAGAGAAATAAAACCATGTGGGTAAAAGAGATGAATTTGAGCATATGGATAAACTAGAATCCAATATCTCCATCTAATAAGGTGGAAATTTGTGTCCCGTTTAAAAAATATTCTATTAGCCATGAGAGAGAGTGGGGTTTTCTTATGTTTTTAAATGAAAAAGATTGTAGTATATTAACTCATTGATTTATAATAATCCTTTTATGAGTTTCAATTAATATTTAAGGATATATAATCAACAAAATTAACTTAAATAAATCCTCTTTACTAATTATATTATTTAATTTAAATTGGTAACCATTATGAATTATAAAACATTTTTATGAAAACCCTATTTTTATACATATAAACAATTTTATACTAACAAATATAAATCATATTAAAAGGTAATTATGTTTATAATATATATAAAAATAATACATATTTTACATAAAAATGTTTTAAAAAAAATTAGTATTTATAAAATATAAAAAAATATTAAATGAAAATAAATTTATACGCAAATTTTCATTTTTCAATATTTATAAAAATATCATTATTTAATGAATCACTTCAAAATTAACCACAGGATAATTTTGAAATAATTATAAATATTTTATAATATTTTATAATATTATTTTATTTAAGATTAAATGATAAAAACAATATTATGTTCATAAAGTTAGAATAATCATTTCTTTAGAAAATAAATAATTTGTGACAAAGTTCTTTTCATTAAAATAGTTATAATTGTATATTTAATCAAATAATAAAAAATAATTTTCTGTAAACTATTTATTTTCATAATTTGTATAATCTTATTAATACAAGATATTCTTATATCTTGGATATAAATATCACATTAAATAATAATATATTAATAATATGTAAATTTTTTTAAACTAAGTGTTTCTGGGTACACAAAATAAAAACATTATTTCTTAAAATTAAATATGTTGAGGGATTAAATTTTTTAAAAATAATTTTGTCATCAAATATCATGATGTTATATTTTTTTTAGTCTTGCTCTTTCATGATTCATATTCTATCAAAAATTATTTTATTCTTTTCAATTATTTGGGTTTTATATACTCCCAAATAATAAATTATACCCTAATTAATTGAACATTATTGACATAATCAAAGGATGTAAACTTTAAATAATTTTTTTGTAACCCCAATTTATAAAATTGGTTTGCAAAATATCCTCTTAATAAGAGTGAAATGGAATTACATGGGTCATATTAAATTAATCATAACTAGAATTTTATGTAATAGTACATTAGTGGAATGTGAAGGCATCAAAATTGATAAAAAGAGTAAATAATTATATAAATTTATTGAGTTAATTAATCATACATAATTTAATGATAAATAAAATTTAAATGGACTCAAAAATATAAATTTTCGATGATCTAAAATACCATTTGATTCATCATATTTAAATATTATAGGATAACATTTTTTAAGTAATATTCCATAATGTAGTGGAATTATTTTAATATATAATAATATATGGAAATTTAATTCATGATAATTATCTATTTCATAAATAGAATATCATCATTTTTTATTACATATATTAATTTTTTAATTCATGCCTTAATTAGATAAATGATTATCCAAAAATATTTTTTTTCCTAAAGCAGAAATGGTTACTTTTAATGGATCATATGTTCCATAAAAGAGTTACATTCCTTTCTATAGACCTCTAATTATTTTCCAATACCAATATGGTTAGAAAAAGTGATTAATATAATAGATTATTCACTAAACATTAAAATTAATTCCACATATTCAAGATTAATATATTTTTTAAAATAAATTACTATAAATAATGTTATATTGATTAGGGAATCATGTAGTCCAGTTGATTATGCTTTCCTCTTATCATCCTTTAGTCATAGTTTCATGCCATATAGGCTTCTTATATACATGTGGTTTCTCACATCATGAGGTTTTTCCTTTTTATAAATCATGTCAATATAATTATAATATATTACCCAAAAAATCAAGGATATTCCTGAATTAAGATAAATCTGTTAATAACCTTTTACTAAGTAGTTCATTGAAACACATTTTCCAAAATATTTAATTATATTATTTGGATATTATTGTAATTTCATTAATGATATCATTAAATTTAATAGTAATCTATATATTTAAACTTATTCCATAAAACAATAAAATTGTTATTCTTAAAATATAATTTACAATAATATTATATTCTTCATATATATATATATATAAACTAAATATATGTATTATAATTTATTTTCATTAATTAAATAATCAAAAGTAGGGTGATTATGATTTTAGTGTATAATAATCCATTGAAAAATAAAAAGGCCCATATAGTTGTCACCACATCATCGGATGGCCCAACATCAACTGTAGAAGTAGAAGTTGATTTGTACACAACATTTTTTTCAAATAATTATTATTTTCACTATGTGTAAGTAAATACAGACACACATTAGCATAATTTCTCATATCATTGAACCTAAAAAATCTCACCACTGACTATGTATATGTTTTCTCACTCTTGGATTATTCGATAATCATTTAGTAGTAGTGATAGAACATATGACCCAACATACCACACTGCTAACACATTCTAGATACTAAAATACATTCTATAAAATTTATTTTACAACACATGGTATATTTTGGGGCTTAAGTCTAGGATTCCTCGTTATCGTAAACTCCATTCCCTTCCAATTATATCATTTCATACTCATTCTAACTCATGGCACCTATGTGTCAGAAAAATATCTCTAAACATTCTCAGAATATTGATAAACATTATAATAATTTTTAAATTCTCATTTTTCAAATACATTTGAAATATTAGTTTTAATAATGAGTAAAATAAATTAATTTTATTATCCATGTCAGAATAAAATATGATATGTACTTGTCCTTATTTCCAATTTAATTATCATATACAATCATCGAATATTTATCCTTTTGGATGAAATCATTGAATTTTTTCTACACACTATAAAGAATAACCATAGGGAATGTTTCAAAAAGGATAAATTGTTAAATGTGTCACATTAAATAGCATTAATATTACCTTTCTCTTTGGTATTCCTACCCAAATACCACTATTGAAAAACATCACCTTTAAATTAATAAATGGATAGAGTTTCCTTTTAGCATTCTGAATATCTCATGAGTTTTAAAACATTATTTAGAGTTGACCGATATTTTAGCTACCACGAATGAATAATGATCTATTAAATGATGGGGTATATTTCCTCATGAAATTATCCATAATATACATATTACTTCCTAGTATATTGGGTTCATCTCTAGAATATATAAACAACCACTTATTAATTTTTTCACCTTATATATCATTGAAGAAAAACTATTAGGTTCCAATTCCAACCATTATAGGCTACATATTTAGAAGGATATTTTCCTCTTTGTTCTTTCCCACTATAGATACCATGTTCATTCTATGACAATAACATTTTTGACAAACATTTAATAGATTAAGTGAGAGTTTAATGTTAAATTTATATGTTATTTAAATATTCTTATATCTTATAATGTTTGAAAGTAATCTAATTAACATTATCCTAATATAAAAAGTTAAAAAGACATCATTTTATTTATTATGCAAGAAAATGGACTTATTAATTAGTTAATATTTATTTTTATGTCAAAAATTTATTATCTTACATTTGATTATGTTATGTGGTTTCGAATTTTAGATAATTAGCCTATATAAAATAAATATTGAAACATAAAATTGAATGTTCACACTTTATAATATTATCAATTTATCCCATAATAAAATCTTTTAAAATAAATTATAAATTATTTTGATGGAAAATCGACATCTCTTTAGACTTGAATAATAATTTTCCATTACCCATCCTTAAAACCCTACAAAATAATTTCAAAACAAGGTATGAGCACAAAAAAAAATAATGGACATATAAAGAACACAATCCATTAGTCGAGTGAAAAAGGAAAATTCATATAATTTTTTACATTAACATCAATGTTTGTTTTATGTATGAATTAAAACATTTTAAAATGTATAACAAACATGAATTTTTCGTAAATAATTTCATTAAAACCCAATGAATGCAAATAAAAACCCCATTTTGGTGTTATAGAGCATCATATTAATATATCCTCTTATAAATATTTTAATTAGAGTACTTATATGTACTAAATATGATATAAACATAAACCAAGGCATTGGTGGAATAGAATGGTTCTCACTCATCCTATAAGCTATATCGATCTCACTCTTATTTGATGAGATATAATGGGGCCCAACCCTTCATATAACATATATCGGGACCAACCATGATATATAATTGGGATCCACCATTTGTATATTCTATAGCAGGATCACCAATTTTATATAATTACCATGTAATAAATCATGAATAAAATACATTCATCACAACAACCTTTGAAGAAATCTTTTAAATCAATATGAAAAATAGATTTAGACAAAAATACTCATTTATTTTAGAACCCCATTTTCAATAATGAATTACCTGCAAAATTTATAGAGATTTTTAATTTATGATAAAAATATATCATTAATAAATAAATATTGAATTAAAATAATGAACATGTAGTCATAAAAGCTTTTTTCCTCCTATATGTTAGAAATATAGCATTCATTTTGTTTGTTTTCATAATGTTCTACAAAAAACATGTAAAAATATTAATTTTGAAATATATTGAAAATAAATGAAAAATTGCATAAATTATATATTAAAAACATTTTAAATCCATTTTTTTAATATAATCATTTTTATAACATTTAAATTGAGAATAAGGAGTTGGAAGGAAAAACATTATAGGGAATTTTTTTAGAAATGTTCATTATCACATTGTAAATATTTGAATCATAAGACCCATGATAGAATAATATTAAACAAAATACCATGAGATCACATAAAATAATTAAATAAAATATAAAAATATATTTATATATACCTTTTTATAGAGTATAGGTGTATTATATTAAAAATATTCCTCAATGAAAGGAAATTTTGACAAAGTCCCTTAACATGAGTCCGACTGGTCATGAGTGTCAATATTTTACAAAATAATAAACATATGTTATTTTTTAAATATGTGAGAACTTTACTCAACTTAATTATTACTTTTATTTTACATAAAATCATGTTATATAAAATCCTTTAGTCAATTTACTTTATATCAGATGTTTTTACAATATTCACCTCATGTGTGAAAAATGACTTTGGTTTGTTGACTATGGTCAAAGTGGAAATTACATAAAAATATATAGACTAATAATCATGAAATATTTAACATAATTATAAAGTAAATAAAAAAATTTATACTAATAATAAATGTTTTTTGTGAAATAAATTATGTAATGATCTTGGAGATGGTAGGTCATATGTACACATGAGTAACATTTCCATTTACTGAAAATCACTATGGGTAAATGTTAAGTTATATTTTTTCATTCTACAATAACCATATTACGATGTATGGAATATAAATTATTTAATTATTATTATATATATCATCCATGCGGTGTGTTGAGGAAAATAAGGTTCACATCCTTTCCAGAAGGCGGTTGTCCCCACGTTCACAGATAGAACTATAATGTTCATTGAGTTAAATGGTATGAAAGAAAAATATTTATTATATTTTTAGAAAGGTAAATATGTCATAAATACCATAATTATTTCTTTTATATCAAATAAATTCATTATCAATACATGTATTACCTTATATTTAACATGTCAATCAAATCCCAATCATAACTTATCATGCGGTGGTAGTTTATCATTCTCACAAGGGAAATTATCATACCATTACAGAAAAAAATGTAAAATGGTATATATGGTATAAATAATACATATATTTAATCATTATATAAATTATATATAAATATATATACATTATATATTTCATCATACCCTACCTTGAAAGGTGTTAATAGAAAAAAATGATAGCGGTTTGCGAGGCGGTAGTCTAATATACACACATATAATGATTTTATAGATCATTGGATTGGACTGAAGATTATTGTAGGTAATTAAAATTCCATAACAACAACCCATTTCATATGATATATATTGGTTAATATATCATCAATTTTTAATATTTATTTAAGTAGTTTTAGAATTAAATAATATAAAATCACTCGTTAAAGAATGTTACATATTCGACTGGTATGCTTGTTTGTTTTTACAATAAAATCATTCCTATATATTGTTTATTAGAAAAATATGGATTATAGTATATGTGTTTGGATTTTTTTTATGTGATATAAGTAGGTAAATTCCGATAAAGAAGGTTTATTGCATAAAAAAAGATAATATGGGGGTCCTTATATATGTGAGATGACTGACACAAATGTATCTTTTTAGAAGGAATCAATCATAACAATATATATATAAAACCAAAAAGTCCCAAAATGGTCCATTATAAAAAATATTTGAGATATGGGGTGAAAAAAGACATAAAAATAATTTTTTACATGTTTCTAATTCATCTTAACCCTTATCTTCTTAGATTAAATCCTGATATATCCATTTTTCCATAACTACAGTAATTAAATTGTTCTGTTTTGATTGGTCGTTATTGTCAAAACATATTTTGAAATTATTATGTAATATATTTTAAATTGATTCAAAATATTGATTCCATATTTCCAATATTCATGTATATATGTTTTAAAATATAATTTTAAATTAATCATGTAGAGGCGGTGATAAAGCTGGTTTTTAAGAAATTTTTTATATAAGAGATTACATTATAATAACTCTATGACTAGTAATAATAATTTCAAGAATTTAAATTATTAAATAAAAAATATATAATATCGAAATTAAATTTTATACATCTATGAATATTTAATATTTTATTTAATTAAAAAGTAGAACTATTATGAATTTTATAAAAGATTAATGAAAAACCAAAATTTTCAACCACAAATCAAAATTATATTAAATTCCAAAATTAAATTTATTAAAAATTAAATAATTTGATTATATATCCCTAAAATATATTTTAGATACACATAATTATATTTAACACATCTTGGGAGACTTGAAACACTAAAAATGTTGATAATTTTTTTTAAAAAATCGTCAATTTCACTATGAAAAAATAAATATTTTATAAAAAATACATTATAAAAACCAAGTATAAGTATTTTATTATAATTTCAATAATTACATTTAGTTTATAATATTTTTTTGAATATGTAATTATTTAATTTTTAATTATGTTTGCAATGAATAACTAAATCGTTTTAATTAAAATCGTTTTTTAGAAAAAAAAATATCTTTTTCATTAAATGGTTCTAATTTTGTTTCTAAGAAAATAAAATATGAAAATTTGTTTAATATATATATTTAATAATTTATTTAATCATATATATATATCCACCATTTATATATATAGGTTATAATAATAACATTAAATAAAAAAATTAAAAAATTGTCACGTTTCGGCTAAACTCAATGTTGTGTATAATGAAATATAAACAAAATGTTTTATATAATGAATGCTATTGATGGATTAAAATTAATTTAAAAAATTCTTTTTTAAAATATCCAGCTATAATATTTTCTTCTAATAATGTATTTTTGTGTCCTTTGTAATTTCAAAAATAATTTTTATCATTTAAAATATCAATTTGACACACTCAATGGTCATTTGAAAAGAAAATGAAATGAAATGTATATAATATATTGTAAATGAATAAATTCAATCAAAATTTTATTGAATTCACGTAAAGTAATTCTTCAAAAAAAATATTATTCATTACTCATAGTAAATTACTAGAAAGAAATAATGTGACCACCTTCGTAGGTCTAGTATTTTCCTCTTAATTGGATAATGTAGTTCAAATTGGCCAAAATCCATCAAAATCATATAACAAAATAACATACCATAATTGATACTTATAAAAAGATTCGGCATGAAAAATATGTGAAAAATAAATATTGGTAAGAGGGGTTTTTGGCCCAATCGTAGAACTCTATTTTGATAAACACATTATGATAAAATCATGAATAATTATGAACTAATATGAAAGGTTGGGGAACTAAGAATGGGAAGAGGGAGATTCCACACAACTTACCATTATTTAATTAAGGTGATATACTACTTTATGAACATATTAAATACATTTATATATATATAATTATTATATTATAAATATAAAACTATGCCCTAGTGGAATCATATGACCTCTATAATCGAATTAAAATGGGATATCATGGTGTTTATTCAACCCCAATAGAATCTTACTAATAGTTACTATAAACAATAACTTCCAAAAATGAACTCCATGGGCCCCCACATAAAATTCATTGGGAAATGTACTCGTAAACATATATATCTATAAAACATGACCCCAGATTTTTTTTAACCTCTTAAAATTATTTAATAGATAAATATAAAAATTATTAAACAGAAGTATAGATCTAATTCATATCATATATATATTCTGAATACTAGAGCCTCCCAAATATATAATCTTTTTCCATGAGATTCCCAAAAAATGTCATTAGGCATCCTTAATGAATCACTCCTTTCACCAGGCTGACATATTAGAATAATGCTCCAACATCTACACTAAGATATGATTGTGCTTCTAAAACACCATTTATGAAGTTGTTGATGTCCAAATAATTAATATTTCATGATCATTTTTATTTAATTATTATATTCAAAATAGTTTTTTATATAAATATACAAAAATTTTATCCCTATGATGTATGAGAAAATATATAATTTAGGAATTATTATATTCAAGGTAAACGTTAACAATATATAAACAATGGCCATTGAAAATAAATACTGAAAAATTATTTTTTATTAATAAATTTACATTTTTCCTATATACTATACATAATATATCTCTTATTCCATGCTAAACTTCTATGTAATTCTTATTTTGATTTTGAAATTTCTCATAATTCTCAATGAAATTATAAAATATTTTTGTTTTGTTTTTTAACCTTATATCTATGGTAAATAACTCATTACTTATTATCCATGGTTTGTGTCTATTTTATCATTTATTATAACAAATTTCATATTTAATGTGATCAAATAACATAGATCTAGTGATATTGAATTTTTTGTTCTGGTGTTGTGTCATACATGATCCTATAGATTAATGTGAATGTATTTTATAGATATTTAATAAAATAATTTAATTAAATAGTACTACATATTTAATACTCAATAATTAATTTATTAGATAATTTATTATCAAAATTGAATTAAAATAATAAGAATTAATCTATCTATTAATGTAGGGTTTAGATACCTCTCATATTTAGATCATATATAGGATACATTTATTGATAGTCTATATATATATTATAAATAATTTTTCATGTTATATATACTATAGACACCCTGATTTTTATTACATAACTATTACATCATTTCAATGATAAACAACATTATAGTATTACACATGGAGGATCCAACGGGTTTGTTTCTTGGAGAAACTAGGACCATACAAAACTATCACAACATCAAGCTTAAACATTCATTTAATTTCTTATTCTCTAGAATCTTATTGGCACTTGTCCTCTCTTTAGTACTTGTAGCCACTTGAGGATATTCATCAAAAGGGGTGAGATAAAAGCCCAGTATGAGGATAGATAAGAAAAATATAGCATGGAGTGAGCATAATCATAACATATGCAAAAGATCAAGAACATGAGTGGTGTATTAATAAAAGACATGAAATGTGGCAATGCATAAAAATGAAACATCATGACTTAGTGGTTAAATACCACACTTTATTGTGAACCAAGATTGCATCATGTTTACACATCATTTCAAATTTACTCATGAGATTCATCACTTTACCCAATACGTTGGAGCGCTGTATAATTCCGGGCGCACCCGTCACATTTAAATATTCATATTGCGCAATATAATTCTCGACACACATGTCACATCATAACATTAACATTTATCATGAATGCCACAATGAACATATAGAATAAATTAACATAACTAAACCATGAAAAGGAATGGGTTTCATCTCATAATAACACATTCATAAACTTTGGGTTCCCCAAATAAAGAGGGAATAACATACTTGATACAAGAACCGAAAATCTTGAATGAGAAGTAAAAGATGAGTTCTTAAAAGAATAGTCCTTTTGGAAAACTGATTGTTTGACATAAACAGTTTCGGGAAACATTTATATCCCAGAAAATATAATACAATGATTAAAAAATGATCTTTAAGGAGTAACCATATCAAAAATGGAGTGAAAGAGGGAGAACCTGAAGGAAGAAAATTGGGTTCGAGATTTCCCCATACCTTGTTTCTGAATGCTTCCTTCTCTTTAATGTATTGTATAATGAAATTATATTCATTAATTATAAATTAAAGAAAATTTTATAAATAAATAGTGTTCATTCTGGTTTCATTATGTAATTTTATGTTTCTTTGGATCACTTATAGAGTTTAAAAACATTGTTCGGGGATGTTCGTTTTTATGGTTTTTTCTTGGGTGGTTCACTTGTATTCATAAATTGATGTTCGAGTAGAACAAGGGGAAACATACAGAAATGATATTACATGTAACTAATGATATTACAGGAGTTTGAGTAATATTATGATGAATTATATTAGATCCATGTGGATGAATCATTTGAAAAGATTTAAATGTTGATTATTTGGGTTAATTTGGGCGGTTTTTCGATCACAACGAACTTGTTTTAACTTATCACTTAGTTATAAGGTCATAAGTTAGTTCCAGAACATTAAATAGGACATAATACATATAAAATATTCTGGTTCAACCATAAAAATGGTTTCAATACCAGATCATAAGGTAAAAGTGAAATAAGAAAGCATGTTGTTCTTGAAGGTGATAAATTAACACATCACGAACAACGTTCAATTTAATAAAATAAAACGAATAGGGAAATGGGGTGTATGAAATAATATCCCATTATTATCATAAAATTACATTATATGTATAATACTATAGTTACAATAACATTTGGATGACGATAGGTGGGAAGAGATCAAGAAATGATCTTGAACTTGAAAGAATATTAAAGGAGAAGACAGAGAAAAATTGCCTATAGAATCCTTCTTTTGAGAACCTCCTTAATGGCCTAAGAATGGCCTTTTGATGAGATGATCAGCTCTTGGACGTGGGGGAAGGGCTAGGGAAGGTGGTTGGGTAGATTATAGAGGAGTATTGGAGCTTGAGAGGTGTGAGGATATGAGGGTGTGAAGGGTGGCTTTTATAGTGGAGGGGAGAGGGGTTTCCATAATATAAAATTCATTAGTATATGAATTTTCCTTAAAACAAGTAATAGTGAGTCTTGAATGTCCAAAAATAGTAATTTTATCATGTTATCCCGAACCATGTGGGATTACATTAGAATAACATCATCGATGACGCAATTATTTGATTATTTAGCATTTATTGTAAATTATCAGATTCTACTATTCATAAAAATTCATGTATCTCAGAAAAATCCCAAAAATTTACCCTTACCATTTTTCGATGTGAAGAATACAAAAATGAATTCCATTTTTCAGAAATAATTCTCTAAATATAAATAATTTAATGTTTAATTAAAATCATCATTTACTTAAAAAAACAGTTTTTAAGATTAAAAATGATTTTATAGTGCATTTAAAAATTACGTAGGGTCTTATAAAATTATATTAAAACTATAAGACATTGATTCAATAACGTATGAATACTTTGTTGGGAAATTTTTTTTTTAAAATTAATTAATTATTTATTTATTACTTACAAAATAATAAAATGTTTACTAAGGTCAAATTATCACTTTCTATGATGTCTAAATTCTATTTAATTATTCATGGGTAAGGTTATTATTATGTTGGATGATTAAATATTCATAAGTTTAATATTAATATACATAAGGTTAGGTTACTATTCATAAGGGTAGGTAACTATTTACCAAAAATTATTTTTTGATTTATTAGACTCCAAAAATCATCTTGAACACAACCATGTACATCAGATTTTCAAAATTCAAAACATAGAAGTGACAAACTTATTTTTAAAGGACACTTATCTCTTAGTATTTTATTATGTTTTGTTTTCATGTTACATTATTACATATTTATAAGAAGGGAATTTCCATTGAAAATATTTGGGTCGTTACAATCTTCCCCCCCCCCTTAAGAAATTTTGCCTTTGAAATTTTACATTACCAAAATAGGTAAGGGTACTTCTCCTTATTTGCCTCTTATAGTTTCCAAGTTTCTTCCTCAGACTTACGGTTTCTCCACAACACTTTGACTAGAGGGGTTGACTTGTTGCGTAGAACCTTATCTCTCTAATAGAGAATATTTATTGGATGTTCCTCATAGGAGAGATCATCTTCCAGCTGCACCACCTCTATGTTAAGTATATTTGAGGGATCTGTTATGTACTTTTTTAGTAGTGATACATGAAACACATCATGAACATTATCCATATTTGGTGGAAGGGCAAGACGATAGGCCATGGCTCCTATGCGGACAAGGATTTAGAAGGGTCCAATATACCTTGGGCTTAGCTTCCCTTTCTTACCTAATCACATGACTCTCTTCCAAGGAGATATTTGAAGGAAGACATTATCATCATCATCGAACTCCTAGTCCCATCGACAGTTGTCAGCATAGCTCTTTTTCCGACTTTGAGCAGCTTTGATGTGTTTCTGGATGATATGAACCTTCTCTATCATTTCATGATCATGATCTTGTCCAAGTAGCTTTCTTTCTCCAACTTCATCCCAATAGGTTGGAGTTCTACATCACCTTCCAAAAAGAGCTTCATATAGAGCCTTCTGAATATTCAAGGGTAATCTTTTATTGTATGAGAAATCAACAAATGGGAGATATAGATACCATCCACCTATAAATTCTAGAGAGTAGTCTCTTACATTATATTCAAGCGTCTGAATTGTCCTTTCAGATTGGCCATAATTTTGGGGGTGACAGGCCATGCTGAAATTTAATTCAGTAATCAAAGCATGTTAAAGGATCCTTCATAATTTATATGTGAACCTTGGATCATGGTCAAAGACAATTGAGAGTGGATCATCATGTAGTCTCACGAGTTCCTTCACATATATCCTTGCAAGTTGTTCAAGTGAGAGATCTTCACGAATAGCGATAGAATGGGTAGTCTTTGTGAGTCGGTCAACCACAAGTCATATTGAATTATTTCCTTTTGACGTCTTCCGGAGACCCATGAAAAAGTCTATAATAACATTTTCCCATTTCTACATGGGTATAGGCAATGGATGCATCATACCGTTGGACTTTTGTCCCTCAAATTTAAATTGTGGACATACCAAGCACCTTGATATATATTCTTCAATCTGCTTCTTCATGTTATCCCACAAAAAGTGTTCTCAGAGATCACGGTACATCTTGGTACTCCCAGGATGGATAGAGAATGTTGAGATATGTCCATTGTCCAATAGACCCATCTTTATCCTGGGTGATGAAGGCACACAAAGTCGTGTTCCAAATCGAATCACACCATCATCGTCGATATGGAACTCTTGCATATTCCCTTACTTAACTACATTCACCCATTTATGTATCTCCACATCATCACTTTTTTTTCTTTAATATTCAACTAGATGGATGGTTGCACAATAATTTGGGCAACGTAGGATGTATCCCCTGAATTATTATTTCCAAATCCATTCTTTGCATATCCATTAAGATAGGGTCTTCCTAAATCCGCATCATGGATAGAGTAGCAAGTTAATTTCTACATAGAGCATCAACTACCTTGTTCTCCTTTCCAGGATGATAGTGAATAGATAAATTATATTCCCTGATTAGCTCTAACCATCTCCTTTGATGCATGTTGAGCTCCTTTTGTGTGAATATATACTTTAGGCTCTTCTGGTCGGTGTATATGTCACACTTCTTGCCATAAAGGTAGTGCCGCCAGATTTTTAAGGCAAAAATCACAACTTCCATCTCCAGATCATGTGTTGGGTAGTTTTTCTCATGGATCTTCAACAATCGTGAGGCGTAGGCCATCACATTTTAATTTTTCATGAGTACGCAACCCAAGCCTTTCTTTGAAGCATCACTGTATATTACAAAACATTCTCTACTTTTTGGTAGTGTGAGTAGAGGTGTTGTGATCATCAATCTGTATAGATCCTTGAAGCTTCCTCACAATCTTCTGTCCAGACATACATTACCCCTTTCCTTGTTATCATAGTTAGAGGGCTTGAAATTCGTGAGAAGATTCTCACAAAACATCGGTAGTACCCTACTAATTTAAGAAAACTACAGATTTCTGTGACACTAGAGGGCATGTTCCATTTCTCAATCACAATTTTCTTTGAAGGATCTACAGAAATTCTCCCACTTGTGATCACATGTCCCAAGAACATGAATTTCTTCATCGAAAAGCCACACTTTCTGAACTTGGCATACAACTTCTCCTTTACCAATGTTTGCAACACAAGTCATAGATGTTCTTCATGTTCCTCCTTGCTCTTTGAGTAGATGAGAATATCATAGATAAACACTACCACCAATTGGTTGAGGTATTGTCTAAAGACTCTATTCATAAAATCCATGAATATTTATGGGCCATTAGTAAGTCTGAAGGGCATCACCATAAACTCATAGTGCCCATAACTTGTTCGGATGGAAGTCTTATGAATATATTCCTTCTTCACCTTTTCGTGATGATATCCAGAATGAAGATCCACCTTTGAGAAGTATTGAGAAACTCTTAACTAATATAAAATGTCATCAATCCTAGGGAGATGATACTTGTTCTTTATGGTGATCTTATTGAGTTCCCGATAATCGATACACAACTGCATTGTTCCATCCTTCTTCTTCACAAAGTGCACTGGTGCACCCTGATGTGATACACTAGGAAGTATGAACCCTTTGTCCATATGCTCCTGCAGCTACTTCTTAAACTCCTCAAGTTCGAAAAGAGCCAACCTATTGGGACAGTTCGAGATAGGAGTATCTCTAGTTATGAGTTAAATTGAGAACTCTACCTCACAATCTGGGGGAATTCCAGGAAGCTCTTCTGAAAATACATCGTTGTATTCCCTTATAATGGGAATTTCATCAAGGTTGTCACTTTCCTTAAACTCAACCATTTGTGCGAGGTATGCGTCTTCATAGGGAATCAACACCCACACCATTGTAGGAATTTTAAATAGAGATTTTTGATCTTCCTTGCATTTATAGAGAAGCATGAGATAGTTCAGATTAGGAAAAGATATTTCCTTTTCCCGACAATTGATATGTGCTCTATATAATGAGGGAAAATCTATTCCCATTATAGCGTCAAATTACACCAAGGGAAGTATTACGAGATTTTCCGGAATAATCATCCCACATACACCAACAGGAGGGGAGTAAAACAGTTGGGTTGCAATGATTTCACCACTTGGTGTTTTTACAGATATTTCTACTTCAAGGTTTCGAGGCTTCGATTATATAGTTCTAGCAAACATTCAAGATATAAAAGAATGCATAGAACTAGAATAAAATAATACGTTTTCCATTCATGTGTGAATAGGAAATGTACCTTATATGACTTCATTATCATGATCCTCCTCCGCAGTGGTGATGGCAAAATCCTTCCCTTGTTCCTTTGTATTTGGTGGCTACTGATACAGATTACCCTCAAGAACTCAAGGTTTAGTGCACTAGTTTTCATAGTGACCTATCTTTCTATAGTTGTAGCATTGAACCATGAGTGGTTCTTTCCTTTAATCAGCTACATTATCCTTCCTTTTCATGTCTTTTAGACACTATTGAGAATTATGTCCTTCTTTCCCACACTTGAATCATTTCCCCATACATTTGAGGCAGTTCCCATGGTACAAATTTACACATTTTTGGCATGTCGGTCGCTGATTTTTCTTCCCACCTTTATCATTAGATCCACCGGCTTGAAACACCATCTTTCATTTCCTATCACCATAGTCGTGGGACCATTCTCCAAACTCCATCTACACATTGAGGGAACATCAAACAACTTCGTCATAACTCCCAAAGTCTCAAATTGCAATATCTTTTATAAGGTGTGGTTTTAATCCTCTAAATAATCTATCAATTTTGCTATCATTTTTGATAACAAAACCCGAAGCATACCTTGCAAGCCTTGTGAAATTAGATTCATAGGTTGTGACATATTCTCCTTCTTTTTTCTTGATCTCTATGAATTCTCTATCCATCATTGTGCAAAGTTATTATTGGGTATACTTATTAAGAAAAATTATCTTAAAGCCTTAACATTCCATCTCTTCAATTTCCTCCCTTGTCTTGGTGTTCTTAATCAAAGCCCACCATTGATCGGCTTTTCCATCTAGATGATAAACAGATAGGGTCACCTTCTTCATCTCAGAATAGTTATGAATAGAAAAGATCTTCTCCATAGAGTTGACCCACTGTTCCGCAACTAGTGGATCAGAGGATCCACTAATCATCAGAAGTCATTGCCGCATAAAATATTCGATAGCCAGTTGATATCTCTTTGGTGAAGGAGGACGTTCTCCATTATTATGGTTATTGTTCATAACCTGAGACAATTGGGTAAGTATTTCCATGAAGTTAATAACTCAACCACCCAAATCATTTGGGATGTTGTTCAGGTAATCGTTGCATTGGCCCTCACATGAGTTTTTGGCCTGATGTCTCCTGGTTCCCACCGTATTCTAAAATAGAAAAGGTTAGTACAAAACATAAGTAAAAAAGTCATGAATAACTTATTCATTTTATCATTTTATACCAAAAACATAACATATGTGATACCTACGTAAATAATCTTGTGTGCATATTTTTACTTAGTCTCATGGTGTATGTTTTCCCTAGGGTTCACTAATCCTAATTCCAAAATTAAATAAAACTTGCCTCTGATACAAACTATAGCGACCATGCCTTTTATTACATTACTATTACATAATTTCAAAGATAAAAAACATAATAGTATTACACATAAAGGATCCAAAGGTTTAGTGTCTTGGGAAAACTAGGACCATACAAAACAATAACAACATCAAGCTTATACATTTATTAAATTTCCTCTTCTCTAGCATCTTATTGGCACTTGTCCTCTCCTTAGTACATATAGAAAATTGATGATATACATAAAAGTGGGTGAGCTAAAAGCTCAGTAAAAGGATAGATAAGATGAATATTTCATGGGGTGAGCATAATCATGACATATGCAAAAGATGATTAACATGACAGGAGTATAAATAAAAGACTTGAAATGTGGCAATGCATAAAAATGAAACATCATGTCTTAGTGGTTAACTACCACACATACTTGTGAACCATTATAGAATCATGTTCACACATCAATTTACATTTAATCATGAGATTAATAACATTACCCAATTCCTTGAAGTGCAATATAATTCCAGGAGCACCCGTCACATTTAAATATTCATATTGCATTATATAATTCCAGGCTTACTCTTCACATCATAACATTATCATTTATCATGAGTGACACAATGAACATATAGAATAAATGAACATAACAATCCCATGAAAAGGAATGGGTTTCATCTTAGAATAACACATTCATAAACATTGGGTTCCCAATATAATTAGGTAATAACATAATTGAAACAATAATCGCAAATCTTGAATAAGAAGTACAAGGTGAGTTCTTAAAAGAAGAGTTCTTTTGGAAACCATTTTGTTTCACATAAATAGTAGTGGTAAACATGTATATCCCAGAAAAGAAAATACAATGATGAAAAAATTATCTTTATGAAGTAACCATATAAAAAATGTAGTGAAAGAGGGAGAACCCGAAGGAAGAAAATAGGGCTCGTGATTTCCCCTTAACTTGTATCTGAATGCTTCCTTCTCTTTAATTTCTAGTATAATGACATTATATACATTAATTAGAAATTAAATAAAATTTTATACATTAATAGTGTTCATTATGGTTTTATTATGTCATTTTATGTTCCATTTGATGACTTATAGAGTTTAAAAACATTGTTTAGGGATGTTCATTTTTATGGTTTTTTCTTGGCTGGTTCACTTGTATTCATAAATTTAAGTTCAGGTAGAACATAGATAACATCCAGAAATGATATTACATGTCAATAATGATATTATAGTTGTTTTAAGGATCTTATAATTAATTATATTAGATCCATATATATGAATCATTAGATAATATTTAAATGATGATTATTTGGGTTATTTTGGGCATTTTTTTGATCACAACGAACTTGTTTTAACTTATCACTTAGTAATATGGTAATATGTTAGTTAAAGAACCATAAATAGGGCATAATACATATAAATTTTTTTTTCAACCATAAATTTGGTTTCATGAATACATATGATGGTAAAAATGGAAGAAGAAAGCATGTCGTTCTTGAAGGTGGTAAATTAACACCTTAACAATAACATTCTCTTCAATAAAATAAAAGGAAGAGGGAAAGGGTGTTGGATGATATAATATCCCATAAGAATCCTCAAATTACATTATATGTATAATACTGGTGTTTAAATACCATTTGGATCAAGATAGGTGTGGAGAGATCAAGAAATGAACTTGAACTTGAAAAGAAATTAAAGGAGAAGAGGGAGATAAATTACCACTTGACTCCTTCTTTTGAGAACCTCCTTAAGGGCCTAAGCATGGTCTTATGATTAGAAAAAAATCTCATGGACGTTAGGGAAGGGCTAGGGAAGGTTATTTGGAATATTATAGATGAGGCATGGAGCTTGAGAGGTGTAAGGAAATGAGGGTGTGAAGGGTGGCTTTTATAGATGAGGAGAGAGGGGTTTCCTTAATATAAAATTCATTAGTTTATTAATTTTCTCTAAGACAAGGAATAATGATTCTTTGATTACCATGAATAGTAATTTTAACAATTGATCCCGAACCAAGTGGGCTTACATCAAAATAACATCATCAAGGACTCAATTAATCCATTATTTAGCATTTTTTGTAAATTATCGGAATCTACTATTCATCACAAAATGAAGTATCTCAGAAAAATCTAATAAATTTACCACAACCATTTTCAACCTGTAGAATCCAAAAAAAGTCCAATTTTCAAAAATAATTTTATAATTATTATTAATCAAATATTTAATTAAAATCATAATTTACTTAAAAAACAGTTTTTAAAATTTAATCTAATTTTATAGTTCTTTCATAAATTACGTAGGGTCTTATAAAATTAACAAAAAACTTTAAGACATTGATTCAATAAATTATGAATACATTTTTGAGAAATATATTTTATTTTAAATTAATTAATTATTTATTTATGAATTACAGAATACCAAAATGTTTACAAATGTCAAATTATCACTTTCTAAGATGTCTAAATTTTATTTAAATATTCATGGGTAAGGTTACTATTATGTTGGATGATTCACTATTAATAAGGGACACATTACTATTCATAAGGGTATGTTACTTTTCATAATGTTATGTTACTATTCAACAAAAATTATTTTTTGTTTTATTAGACACCAAAAATCATCTTGAACACAACAGTGTATGTCATATATTCAAAATTCAAAACATAGAAGTGAAAAAATAATGTTTAAAGGTCACTTATCAGTTATTATTTCATTATGTTATGTTATCATGTGACTTTATGAAATATTTATAAGAAGAGAATTTTCATTGAGAAACTATAGGTCGTTACATATACATTAATTATATTCCACATAAATATCTTAAATTTCATTGGATCGTAACAAATATTTATATAATGAGAATATCAAGTGATAAAAATTATAATATTATAGTTTCATTCATTAAAAATTTTAATCTTCTTTATTAAATTGTTAGAAAGGAATTCAATGACAAATTGATGGTTATATTATTAGTTTACAAAAAGAGATTTTATAATTTATAATTCATGGAATTGAGGGAGATCCCCCTATCAATTTATTAAACCATGAAATGATTACAAAATAATATTAAAGTGTATCAAAACGTTTTATAATGAACTAAATCTATTAATACAATTGATGTTTGTTATCATCACCTTCACAACAGTACTATGAAAAAGAAAATAATATATGGATCTATAGAATGGTACAAACTACCATAATGTCCATCCACATAACAGAAATAATAAATTTTTTATATCATAAAAGGGAAAAACCTTAATTAAGTTTATAGGATTTAGATAGAAACTAAAATTTAATGATTAATAATTATCAAAGGAAAATTAATTGATTATATAATTCAGTATAACTTAATTTTTTAATTATAATAAGAATTTTGTGATTTAGCATGAAATTAGAAGGAATCGATTATGAAAAATTATATATATAATTATATAGATTAATGGGATGGTATTCTTCAGAAAACATGTGGATAGATAATTAGTGAATCAATGGCACTTATAGAGGATGTAAAAATGTTAGATCTTATTGAATACACATAAAATTGATCATTATTTGTTTTTTAAAACATCACATCTTAAAATGATAGTTTCCAACTAAAATTAAAAAATATCAGTTGAAAATGGTTTACGTCAATTACAATGACATTGTTACTATTTATTGATATTGTGATACTGATTATGTGACACATGAAAACACATTTCCATCAATATATAATAGAAACTCATAAAATGTAAATTATCTTTGATTAAATCTTATTTTTAGGGTCTTAATTAACTTATTTATCAAAAAAATAATGTCTTTATCGAATTGGCGATTTTATATAGTAATAAACAAGAATAAAAATTATATTTTATTGAAAAGTATTTATAGTACTAATTTACCCACACTGTGTTTTCCTTTTATTTATATGGTCCTAATAATTTTTATTGAAATTTATTTTTTCCCTCATGGATATTGTGTTGAATTA
Organism: Viscum album; assembly: GCA_963277665.1. Taxonomy (NCBI): domain Eukaryota; kingdom Viridiplantae; phylum Streptophyta; class Magnoliopsida; order Santalales; family Viscaceae; genus Viscum; species Viscum album. Next base: position 890,299,714 of record OY728126.1, read on the forward strand.
TTTTTAGGTACTTTTTAATAGTATTTTTTATTCTTATAGCACCTTAATTCTATCAATAACAACATAAATAAAATATCCTATTGAAATTAAATTATTTATATAAGGATAAGGTAATTATTTTCATAGAAAATTTAGTACTAGGAATAATTGGACACATAATTAATGAATTCATACAAATTTTAGTATGTGTGAGATATTATTTGATAGACATGATGAAAAATAATTTTAAAGGAAAATAACCTAATAAATTGGTTCTTAAACACAATAATAAGGCAAAAAAATGTTGATGGGGTTATAAAATATAAATGATACATTTTAATAACTTTTTATGATTCATTAAATTGATATAAATGTGGATATTTCTTAAATAAAATTATATTATGCTAAAATTTAAAATATATCAACAGTTGTTGATGAAAGTGTGGATAAAATTTACATGGGTGAGTTTTATTTGTATCATTGTATATAGATATAAATATAAAATGAAAAACCTCATAATATTGATAAAAATAATATACACTCTTAATATATATTATTATGTGAAAAATTATTTCACTTCAAATCATGATATAGATATTTTAATGATTGATAATGTATCCAAAATCACAATTTCTGTTAGATTTTTAAAGAGACTATACATTGAAAATAAATAGAAGAAAACTGAAATGGATTTCATTAAAATGTCCCAAATCATTGTGATTAAGGATACGAAATGATTTTTTTGAAAAATATTATGTTTTAAAAGATTATTGTATGATTCATAAATAGATTATTTCTCATTCCACTATGTAATATAGAATGAAAAAAATGAACGCATAGGTTTATGTTTCAATATTAATACTGAAATAGTTGAGTGAATGGATATTAATTGAATAATTTATTTTAGAAACCAATAGAAGAGGATTACAATTATTATTCAAATTTAAAATATAAAAACCACAATTTAGCTTCTAATAGTTTTGGTTTAAATATAACAAAATGAAATTTAAATTTAATAAAAATACGATATAAGATAAATTTTATTTCTAGGAAATAATCGTCAATAGGTTGTGTTGTCGAGGGGATTATTATTTTTGAATTTTTTATTTTAAAATTTTAATTTTGTAATGTAAATAATGAATGTGATGTTTGTTCCAATGATAAATAGTTAAAGTAATTTTATACTACTACAATAAACAAACATTCATGGTCGGTTCTAGTATAATAATCCTTATATTTAATAAAATTTTTAACTATTCGTTAACATAATTAAATATTCTTATGAATAGGAACTATAAAAAATACTTTGGTATATGATTCAAAATATGATAATTATCATGATTATTGATATGAAAATATTAATGATTTGATATTTTAATAATATTTTATATAAATCATTCATTGTGAACCTTGATAAATAATTGGTATAGTAAGAATATGAGTGTATTTAGATAATTTTTTCATTTGATTTATAGTAATTGAAGAGGCACATAGTTTCATTTAATAAAAACTATAAAATGTAAATATTTTCATAATTTAGAGTTATCCCTAAACATTTCCCAAGAAAAAAATTCTATGAGTTAATATGTAACTTAGAATAATAGTTTGAAAAATAAATAAAAAATATAAGGGCTTGAAAGACATTATCAAAGATATTGAGTTATGTAGAAATGTAATTTTAGAGTAAGAATGTTTTATTTATACATTTGAAGATTAATATGTGGACCTATGATGAGTAAAATATCACCATTAAAGAGTATTTGATAACCATGTAAATGTATTGTCAGACAATGGAAGAGTGATTCATCACTATATAATAGAAACCAAATATGTATTAAAGAGTAATTACAGTTTTAATGTAAAGAACCCAAGGTCATAGAAAAATAATATGTATCCTCAAATGCAAATAGGATTATTTTTTGATTTTATAAACATGAATTTGAAATAACATAATTATAAATATCCCACTTTTTACGGAATACCAAGATCATTATAAGGATAAATAATAACATCAAAATATTGATCCTATAAGTTCATAAGAATGTGTACATTACTTCTTAAAGATTATTTTATCAGTAAGAGAAATTTTTATTTGTACTATAAAATATCAAAATAGCATGAAATAAAAGGGAAGTATATAAGGGTGAATTGGTACCTTCTTTATGATCATGTTGTGGCCAAAACATAAAAAATATTATTGAATTTATATTAATGAAAAAAATAGTTTTATGAATTAATTTTTCAATAAAATAATTAATAGGATGCACAATATTGGTTATAAATTTTTTAAATTCCAACATGAGATCATGATTTGTTGTGATACCTTTGTATAATTAAGAAACACAATGATGGTAAATTTAATTTAAATGGAAGAGTTTTTTTATGTTGTTCCTGTTTTTATTTTGATACTAGAAAAAATACATGAAAGATAACATTGGGATATAATTAAAGTAGATACATATTTTATAATGAAATTTAATTTCAAACAAATCATGAGTTTTGAGGAATGATTTAAATAAACTAATGTATCAGATATATGTCTTAATTTAAATGGAAAATTATCATCAAAATTTGAATATATTATCCCGTATCAACATATATTTTTCGAGTTTCCATATTTTAAAAACAATGCCATTTCATAAATAAAAATCACATGAAATTTTGTAATTATAAATATTATAGAGAAACAAAATGAAAACATTTTATGCCCTTCAAAACATTTATGAAAATGAAGGACCCCAAAAAAAATATTGAAAAAAAATTGCACCACTTAATAATAGAGAAAAATAATGATTTTGAAGAAAGTTTTTTGTAGACTGGAAGGATTAGAACTAATATACCCAACTATTTAGAGGATCAAGAAACCAACCAATCATTGATGATCTTGGGAGACCTAGTATGCCTATTTGATCTAGTTTTAGTCATTATTCATTGATTTTGTTAAATATATGATAATATAAGAATATATAGATCTAAAATGTTCATAGAATATTTTTTAAGTCATGTTTTGCAATAAAAAACAATATTGTTTAGAAATATCTTAAGAATGAAGACGATTTTTTCTGTAAAATGTGTGATTAGATTTTGATTCATGTGTAAAATTAAAAGTATCATAATGTGAATATTTTTTGGTTAGATTGGTAATATGTCTATTATAACCAAATTATTTTATTTTTAATAATATATTATTAATGATCCAAATAAATCATATTAATGAAAATACTCTCACATTGACGGAAATGTTTTTAAGAAAATTGTGTCCTAAGGTTTTTTATTTCTTACTACAATTATGTGAAATATAGTAACTAATGTGACAATGGATCTTGACTTTAATTTGAAAAATAGGGTGATTTAAATTAAAACTAAAATAATAAAATTGAATCAATAATTCACTTGACACCAATTTTTAGTGGTACACAACTTATCTTGGACATATTGTTTATGGGGATAATTAAATAAATTAATATAAAACTCAATAGATGTGTAATGATTATTTTATGGATAAATAAATATTTACTATTGATTCCACTTATGATGTTAACAATGGAATAGATGTGTATAAGCATCATTATATAATTAAATATCATTAATTTAGGAAATGTTTTTTGGTTTATAGTAAGAATATATTAGATTAATAAATCAGATAATTGATCAATGAAAAAATTAATTAAATCATTGGATTTAAAAATGAATACTATGGGGGAAATATAACTATTAAGTAAGATTTTTACCCCCAAAATTATTTCATATTAGACGAATGAAACAAAAAATAATATGAACCCACCTTTATTTATGATAATGGAAGAGGTTATGAACATAGATAAAATTCCATAGAGGATAAAAATTCACTCAAAAATGTTTTTGTTGTTTTTTTTATATTTAATAATGTACTTTTCAAATCAAAGAAATCATAATATTAAGATATCAATGAAAATTAAATTTATTATGATGGTCAAAAATTTATTTTTCCATAATATTCAGACCAAAAATAAATTGTGTAAATTTTGAGATATAGATTCATGAAATGAGGATCAATTTATTTTTTATAAAAAATATTCCTCAAATTGATTAATAATGTAAAAAAAGTAGAAATATTAAAATAATGTATTTGTAATAAAAAATAGGAAATGGAAAATAATAAGTGAAATGAATTTTAGAAGTGAAGCTATGTTATATATGGTAATGATGAATAATAGTAGAGATGAACACACTAGTAGTGAGAAATGAAGATGATATTAACAAATATAATTTATATACAATGAGAGGATTAATGTTTATTGTAAATTAAATATTGTATAATTAATTTTTTAATTAAATATTTTCACGGACAAACTGACCTTGGGCCGACCCCTAACTACCACATGCCAGCCACTAATAGGCATGGTGTTGGCGACCACCACTGAGTAGGAATATCACATAAATGTGGGGTATTATCCTAATGTAAATATATAAATGCACACCTATTCAAGCCCATATAATGATGAAAATTAAAATGACTGAATCCAATTCATGTATGCATTGAAAATCCCAATACAAGAGTATGATAGAAATGAATTTTAAATGGAAAAGAAGAAAAATAGAATCTCCCATAAATAAATGAGTATAAATTTATCCAAGGTCATAGAGCATGATCAAATATATGAACCTAGAGGACACCTCAGTCCTAAAAGATCGCACGATGCTCCATCTATTCCCTATCCTCCAAAAACACAATTAAATGGTTATAGGTTTGAATAAGTCATGAAAAGTGTGTGAAATCCCCCAATAAGTAAAGATTCTAACAATAATCAAAAAGAAAAATCAAAAAAATAAACACTATGCATCAAAAATGGTAATCATAATAAAATGTTTAATAATAAATATATAATAGAAACTCCAAAATATAGTCAGGAAGGACACCGCACCACGAAGCGGTCACAACTAATTTTTGACATCCAGATTCTACTAGAATAAACACTCATTGTGGGAGAATCCACTCCACGAGCCATGATATCACCAGAAACACTCAATAAACAATTCAAGAACAATGGGGGCTCCCCATAATTCACACTATTATGAAAAGATATGATACTCAGGAGGGTTGTGTAATGATCCGAACTCCCGTATTATAGAGATGGTGGTAGTTTTTTTAAATCAGTTAATGGTACAAAAAGGCACAATTAAATAGAGAGAATAATTTAGTATTTTTGGAATAATAGAAACATACATGAATATTACATTACTACCTGAAATAAAATACTACTTTGGAACTTTATTTAAAAAAAACATTATTTTATATACTTTAAAAATTATATTAGTCATAATATCTTCATTGAATCCTATAGAAAAATGAAACATAAGTAAGGGGTGATCGGAAAATCTAATTAAGGGTATGTATATAATATAATCTATCATAAATAAGAATAAATATTTATGTCAAGGTAAATAAATGAAACTCATTCCATTAATCAAATAACATGATCATAATATGACATTCATTAATATATATATCAAATAAATCTATAAAAAAAGAATCTAGAACTTATAAATAGATATTAAAACAAATCAGATAATATCATTTCAACTGATAACTGATCATATAATGATAGAATGTAAAATTCCAAACATTATAAACATATTTTCATTGATTTAACCAAAACAACATACATAAATGCGTAAATCCTCGACCAAAACCAAAACTAGATTATCTCATGAGACATATAGAGGTTTTGAGGGCATAGAGTGGGCCCCCAATAACATACTAAAGTTAATTAATTCTTCATATGAAAGTGTTGAAACATAAAAAACATAAAAATTTAAATTTAGATACTAGCATGTTAAATGTGAATACTTTCCCCAATCAATATCCATAATCCACCAAAATTGCACATACAAAGTCAAAATGATCATAAACCATTCAATAATATATGGTGGATGGTATCATAAGTGGTAATACTATTTTAATCATAAGACTAAAGATATTTTGTTTAAAGTTATTCAAATACACTAATATAACAAATGAATAATTCATGAGATAAATACCCTTTATTACATTGAAATCATTTATTAAAAAAATTTGAAATTATAAAAGAAAAAAACTCCATTGAAAAGATACATTTAACATGTAATTTTATCAAAAAAAATTAGGGCCTTATTATAGAGAGAAATCATATCATGTAATAAAAATTTAGAAAACCTTCCGTACATATATTTTTATAAAAGCTCCAATGATCCTTGTTTTAAAAATACAAAAATATTCTTTTCCAATAGTTTGTAAACAGTAAATCATAGCTAAAAATTACATTAAATATCAAAGGAGAATATATGAAAATTGGAATCTCATTTTTATAATATAGAAATGAATGTTAAATATATTTTTTGAGACATAAATAGAAACAATCCCAAATAATTATGAGATTTAGAAATAAACCCTTACATTAAGACTAATTTCATCTAAGCATGTCTAAAACTCATATATATATTTTTTCAAACGTATTATTAACATATTTTAGAGTCATTTTATACTTTATAATATCCCATGTGATCTTATTTTATCATTTTACCTCTCATATATTAATAAAATTCTATTCTATTGATTATTTCACTTTTTTATATTCTTGTTTTCTCATATTATTGTCTTGAATGTCCGATTTCTCATATTTAGATTATAGATACAACAAACCCAAAACAATTTTAATATCATGAATATTATATTTAATAATTAATTTTTTTTATAACTATTCATTAATTTTTAACATATAAAATGAATCGAATCCCTTTATGGAGAAACCAGGTTGTACATACTCATGAGTGACGATGAAATTTCAAAATGGTTGAAAGGGTATGGAAGTGGATGACATATTAATTTTATAGAAAAAATAGTATGTAATAATTATAATATATATTTATTATATACATTATTATAACCATCCATGTAATGTTCAAATTCCTAATGAATCACACCGCTACATTGATATTGTATGACGTATGTACAAACATGTGGGGGCTTTATTTTTATTAGAATGGTTAAAAGAAATAATTTTATTATTCCATAATAATAATAACATCCCAACATAATTATCCAAATGGAGTTATTTTATGGTTTTGTAAAAACACCTCAAGTTAAAATAAAAGAAGAAATTAGTTTGAATTAGTCGGTAAAAAAAATTACCTCCTCTTCGGAGGACTTCCATCCGATATTTTCTTTAAGGATTTAGGGATAATTTTTTGGAATTCCAGTAACTCCAAAACATGGATATGGTATTTTTAATAGAAATTTTTAGAGTTTGGTTGACCTAGAAGAATCAATGTGGTGTGAATAATTGATGAGGAGACGCCCTTTTATAATTGGGATGATGAAAACTTTTGGGATTTCAAAAAAATAATAAAAAATAATAAATTCATTTATTATTAGAAATTCCTAAAATAGGATAGGTATTACAGGTTATGATATATTAGGGTTTTTATATTATCATTATATCAAATTTAGACATGTGTATATTTCATTTGAAACCTTATATTCATTATTAACTACTTGGTTGATTATCTGTCACCTTAAACTTGGTAACAATTATTTTAATTATATTCGGTTAATAGTGTTTCTGAAACTAGAATAAAGAACTATAAATAGAAAATTAATGATAATATCAACTATAATTCATTCATATTATAGATTTTTTGATTATTATTAAAATTTAATAATTTAATACCATATTATTTTGGTAAATAATCATTAATGTAAATTTTGTCACAATTTCATTAATTTGACATGAAATTCATCAAGACAATAGTGGAATTATAATATAAATATTGAAAATACAACTAATATATTCTTTATATGATGAAATTTTTTTAGATCCAATAACTTGTATATATTATATAAAAATGAATATTTTTGGAATCATTTATTTTATTTTTCTATTAAATAAATAAATATTAATTTTGTATTGTAGAGGAATTTAATGAAATTATTTAATTTTAAACATTATAATCAAATTTCTACATTTAATATAATTTCATTAAGAATAAAATAAACATTTAAGTTCATTCATATTTTCATTTTTTCCTACATGGACAAAAAATGATAAAAAAATATAGAGAGAGACATTTTATGACAATAATTTTTAAAGAAATATATAAGTCATTTTCATGGACATGTGTCCATTAAATAATTCCAATTATATATTTAGGTTACAAGGGTCGAATTTCATTCATCAAATATGAATCTGGATTAATTATTATGGACATATCTCTTATATATTACAAAAATTATTATGATTTCCCCTTTACTAAGGTGTTTAATTGTACCATGGTTACTATTCACTTTTTCCTAAAACAAGTGTCAAATTTATTAAATATGGTTCTTCAAATAACAAATAAGGAATTCAATACATATAAGTGGTAGAAGTAAATTTTATACTCAGTTTGAAAAGATGATAAAAACCACATTTTAGAACATCTATTTTTCGAGATTAAATATTATTATTTCTAATCATATGCTTTGTAAAAAAATCAATATTAATGTTAAAAATATAATTAATGATATATATATATATATCAATAAGATCATTCATTAACATTTACTAATATAATTTATTATGATATAACTATATTGAGCCCACAAAAATAATTTTTTCAGAGTACAAGTTCATTTATTATCATTATGATATCTCTTAATTTTTCAATTGATAAACATTGAATTGTATTATCTACATGTATAAAACATATATAAATATTATTTTATATATTTTTTACAAAATTATTCATTTTAATTTTGGAATACTTAAATCTTATGTTAAAATGGTTACATAAAAATTTATCACAAATTGTTTGAATTTCATATGGCATGCAACACAAGCTATTGAATATATTGAAAATATGTAAAAAGAGACATAAAATAACATCATGGAATGTTACATTATTAAATCCTACATAAAAATAAATCCTCATATTACTCAATAATTTCACCTCATAATTATATTTTGGATTTAATTTTTCATAATTTCCCAAGGAACCCACATCGCTTATTATATTTTATGATTATTGAAATTTACCTTAACTAGATGAGTTAGTGGATTCCCCAACACATTTTGTATTATTTCAATAACATTGATAATCTCTTAACAGTATGAAAAACAAGGTTCAAATTTTTTTCATTATAAGAACATGGACTGGTTTTTGAATGTACATCCTTAATAAAGAGATGTTTAATATATCATTTACTTTATAAAGGCTAGGAGGAATTTCTAAATGATAAGATAAAGATCAAATTATTTCCTGAAATTAAAAATGATCAATGTATCTAGTTCATATTTTTCTTTTCATTATGAATCTTATAACACCCTTCCATGGAAATAAAATCAAGATAACATATACTCCCATTTGAAATTCCAAATCATTCCATCAGTTAATGGAATATAAAATTTTTCCACATTGAGCTTTTATAGTACGTGTTTGTATAGTATTTACCATCACTATTTCCACTATATTTTCATGGAATAAAATATCCATTAACCACCATCATCCCAATAAGATGGTTCATGTCATCTTCATTAATATGAAATTTCATATAGTTCCATTTTAATACATAAATGGATGTTTTTGTTATCAAAAAATTAATACAAAGTTAAATACTAATAAAAAATACCTTGAAAGTCATTTGATCAAAACCAAAACATATCATCTAAATTTTGGATAGTCATTTATGACTACTCTTTAGTTTGAGGGTGATAAGATGTTCCAAAATGAATTTATATCAATGGACTTCTATATAATTTTCTTAAAATTTGATGTAAATCATGGATCATGAACAAACAAAATTTAATTTTGTCAACCATGAATTATTATTTCATCATTAATATATAGTCTTTCAAGGTTCCCCAGAAGAAAATCCACACTAATAGTTAATAAATGTGAAGATGTGGTAGGCCGATCTACAATTACCCATATATCATAATTCATTCATGGAGTCTTTATAAATAGAGTGAAATAGTACATAACAATATAATTACATATTTAGGTAGTAATAGGAAGTGGTTACATAAATACTCACGAATGATTCCTATAAACCTTAAATTGCTGAAAAACTACGAATCTTACTAAATAGTCTTCAATTTCATGATTTATATTATCCGACCAAAAATTTTATTTGAAATAATTATCCATCTTGGACAATCATGGCTGTTTATAAAAATTTAAGCTATGATCATCATCCAATAATTCAATATTTATCTCGGGTGTAAAGCTAACACAAGTCATATTTTCAAATTCCAAAATACTATCCTCATAAATGATGTCTTCAAACTTTCCATTATTTATGGAATTAATTTTCTTTTGGGAATCCTCATTATTAGACTAAATTTTTTTAATCATATACAACATATATTGGTTTGAAACATTTAATAGAGCATTGATTTTCATCTTTGATAATAATTTCTCTATAAATCATGAATAGATCCATGAAAACTAGATCACAATAAATCATTATTTTGATTAAAACTCTATGGTTATTTCTACTTAATGAATATACTGCATTGTTTCCATTCTGTGGGTGGTAGATTACTGAAAAATAAAAATCTGTGATTAAATCAACGTATTGGAATTACCTATTGTTTAATTATTTCAATGAAAAAATATTTTTTATACTCTTTTGATCTAAATATATAAAACATACTTCACCATAATTATAGTGTATTAGATCATGACATAAATTTTAATAGAAGTTAACACAATATATTGAGTTGGACAACTATTTTAATGAGTCTTCTCCTTCATTATTTTATATGAAAAACCATTATCATTCATCATAAGGGCACAACCTATCACTCGCTTCAGTGCACCAAATTATATAAAAAACCCACCATTTATTTATGGTGGCGTCAAAATCATATCATTTAACATTCTTCTATTGAAATCTTCAACAAATTATTCACATTCCTTTTTTCCATAACAAATTAACCCCTTTACATGTGTGCTTGGTTAGTGGGCTAGGAAGCTAGGAAATATTTTGAACATAATTTCGATAGTAACCTACAAAACCAATTAATCTATATTCTTCACTTGTGTACCTTTTGTGTATTTCATTAATAGATTTCAATTGTATTCAAAGGATAAAATATGATTCCATCATAAATGATAATATGAAAAAGAAATTAATTTTTTTGAATACATAATTAACAAAATATAATTATACCATATAAAACATTCCTTCCATGAGTCTGTAGAATGATATTCATGTGGTTTTAATGGTGTTCATATCATTTAGAATACAAAATAGTATATAAATTAATAACAAAACATTTATCATTATATTCCTTTAATACTATGTTCAATTGATCCATAAAAAATAAGGGTTCATTAAACATTACAAAAGGCATTAACATAAACTCGTAATGTCCATAACATATCAGAAATGACTTTTAATAATTTATTACTTCCATAATCACAATATATTATATCCCTAATGAAGTTAAATATTTGAATAAATATTAAGCTCCATGATATTGGTAGAATAAATCATCATTATGAGTTAGGGGATTATTATTATTTACTATAATATCATTTATTTCCTTCAAATCATTGTAATTCCTCATTAATACATCAATATTTCTAACAATAATAATAGGGGCTCTCCAAGGTGAATAATTAGGGTGTATAAATACCTTAACACTAAATTCCACTATTTTTTATTTAACACCATTTACTCTAATTTTTCATTCTATAAGGATTAAATTATATTGATATTATATCCTGCGGTAAATCAAAGAAAAACATAACATCATGCTATGGGGATTTATGGTCAATCTCTTAAGAAATATATCAATTTATTTCTATATAATAGATTAATACTCAATTTGTGATTATATTTTTCATCCTTATATGATGATTTCTCTTAATCCCTAATAATTTCATACAATATATATTTAGAATGAAATGATTATGTTTATAGTCTAATCATATAGAATTATAACTCATCCTCAAAAATCATAATTTCATTCCTCATGAAATAAAATTTATCCTCATTTTTTTATATATAGTCTGAAAAAGAATTTGTCAAACTCCACCATTGGTTTGATGATATTGGAGGAAAATAAATCACATTAATGTGGCATAATGAGAAATATCAAACACAAATTTATTGTAATATGAATATAATTGGATGTTATGACTGAAAAATCTCTAATTAAACCAAATAAGAAAACTATAATTGTCATGTAAAACAAGGCGGATAGATAAGAACTCGATGATGCAGAATAAAATAAACCATTTTAAAAATATTAAAAGATAATTTAAACTACCCTACACTACATCATTGGGAATTTCAATCTAAACTACTATGGTCAAATGTGAATGTCCATGATCCATTGAACTTTTCTGGAGAGTGTTTCATTAAGGATAAGGAATTTTTTTCATATTATCCAATCTCATTAAATATGGAACACAAAATATTAGCAGATAATTTATATGCCTTCCAATCCTAGGCTTGGTGTCCTTTTTTCTACGCACATTCAAATATTTCCATTCCCAATACATGTGTTCTATGTTGATTACATCCATATTTTTTGCATGTTAAAAAATACACCCTTCTCTTATTACTATTTTCTTTATTTATAATTTCAGAGTACTCATTATTACTATTCATATCATTATTTCCTTCGATTCCATATAAATTGAAGATGTTTTGTTTTTTTATATAACATGATTTGATATCCTCATAAAATGAGAATGAATACTATAATAGTTCCCTTTGATTAATTGGATTAATACAAATTAATAAATTGAAAATATTATTTTTTTGGATTTTATATATAGACAATTATATGATTTGATATCCTTGAATAATTGGCTTCATACATTAAAACATACTAAACTTCATACTATCTCAGACTAAAAAAATTTCTCTTTATTTCCACAGACTATTATCATGGGAAATATCTTTCAATGAAATGTTTCATAAAATCCTCTCAATCATCATTTTATATTTACTCCTCCTCTTTATTTTTTTTGAATCAGTGATCATCATTGATCAACATATATATAAAAATTGTAAAATTCCATTATAACCATATCCCTTTCATTACATCAAATTTAAATAAATATACTTCATAATTAACATATCAATTACTCTCCCACAAAAGGACTTGTGGTCCCAAAGAATAATGGAGAGTGATTTCACATGATGTGGTCTAATATTGTTACACCGTGTTGTGGATAAATTTTCTCCTTAAGAGTAAGTTGTTTTTCTCAAGACATATATAATTTATCCTAGTATGTCTATAAGTTGTTTATATCTAGTTAAATCTCCATATCCATCACCATTATCCTTCCTCTGTGGGAAATCCCAATATGGAATAAGTGGATTGATAATCCATTAATTTTTTAGGGTAGGTTCAATTTTTTGGAAATAGAATATATGTGTATATATTATGAACTAAAATGAATAAAATAAAACAATTAAATCCACAATAAAAAATTTAAAATTTATTTAAAAATAATTTTAAAATGAACATTTTCGTTAATTTTGGAATATTATCAAATTCCATTGGCATGAAAATACAGGATCTAGACCATATCTATTATCATTTTCCAACAGATATCTCATCAAATAGTTTTCAGGTGTCTAGGGATTAGCATCTAACCCAACACAATCTTTATATCTGTATATTTAATACCAAATTAGGTCAATATTTCAAAAAAAATAAAACTAATCATATTATTAATTGTTATTATTTATACATCACCAGTGAAAAAATTTCACAATCACCATGCACTGAAAATAATTAGAACATTTGTAGGGTAAAAACCATTTTCATCATTCAATGGTGCATTTAGATTTCTAATAGTGTCCCCTATTTAGGATTTATTGCACTATTTTAGGAAAACATTGTGAATTATTTTTTATATATTTATTATATTTCATTCATTTATTATAGACAAATCATGCCTCATAATCAAACACATTATAAATAATTTGAATCTCAAATAATCCATATAATATCCAAAAATAACCATTGGAAATATGATTCATTTCATTCACCTGACCATAGAGATATTCAAAATGAAAATAGATAAAACTAATAAAAATATGAGGATACTAGGATCACATCTGGTTCACCCACTTATAGATTATATCATGGAGATTCCACTATTTCAATGGACAAACACAAGAGGGATCAATTACTATCAAAGGATCATATCTTACATATCTTTTATCACAACCATGTAGTCATCCATGGTAATGATATCCTTAATGACTAACACTGTCTAGTTGATAACATGTGATAGGTAGAGCATGTATAACCACAACTTAAACATGTGTAAGAAATTATATACCTTGTCTAACTAGACAACAAGATCTAAGTATTATACCTCCTTTCCATATATATATTATTTGAAAAGGAAAAACTAATCTCATAGATATGTTTGAATCCCAAAAAAATATCCATTAAACATCATGAGCTGAGATCCCTATTAACATGTAGTCATCCTCAAAAAACACAAGAGGTATCCATCATTTGTATACAAAAGACTTATAATGGATATGTGCATTCTACATATTATCTTGGATTATTTGAAAATTCTCAGCTGTAGATCGAACAAACATTGGGCCAATGAGTGCTGACTCGGAAGGATCATTTCTTAAAAAAATTAACATTCAAGGTAACTCATACAAAGCCTCCAATGGTTCCATAACAATGGTGGAATGGTAGATTTTTTTGTACGAAGACTCCAATAAAGGTATATGATCCTCCAATAAATGAATAATGTCTACCATTTAAGACCATAACATATCCTATGATACCTTAAAATTTCACTAAATCATTCATTTATTATAAGGTGAAATGATATTCTTAAGTGTAACAGAGTATTGAGGGCCTCTTGAAATCACATCCATCAAAAATACATGAACAATGTGTAATGGTATGAAATGATTATTGAGGGAACACTATGGAGTAATATTATTACTAGAATGTAGAATAATACCATACTCTCTACAAAACTATACTATGAAATAATTATGATGTGGGACAACATTGTATATCATTCTATAGTCACCCCAATGGATTCATTACCCTTATACATATGTTGTAACCATATAATTAATTCCATGGGTATCCTATCCCACTTCCCCACTTAAACCTCATGGTTTTGAGGTAAATCCATTAGAAACTAGTACACAACCATCACCTTATAAAACATGATGCATCGAGATAAAAACTATTCAAATCCATTCTATATTCTTTTCCACAAAAACAATAATTGATGTTATAAGTACATATAATCCTCACCATGATGTGTAAACAAATGGTATAAATTAAACTATTACACTACAACCTCAGATAACATCCATATTACCATCGTTCATACCTTAAAATGGGTAACATGTTTCCCATAATTAGATTATACAACATGTGCATGTCTAGTGGATATATGAGTATATAGGGATTAAATATTAGTATCTCTTGATGATAACTCCAAAAATGCTAAATATCTATTTGGGCAATAACCATCCACTAATGAAATGAAGCATCATCAATCTCATAAATCGAAAATTACAACGTGATTAACATAACATTCACATCAGACAACTATTAAGAATGAGATATCATAATAGATAAATCATCCACCACATTCCCCTTTTGAGGATTATACATAATCTAAATATAATTTCTCTAGAGGAACCCAATATATGACTTCTATCTCAATATAAGATCATTATAAGATAACATATTCAAGAAACTCTTATATTCCAAGTATATGATAAACTAGTAAATTATTAGGTAGTATCTCAATATCATCAATACAAAGGCTATCAATACATGTTCAAAATAATTGAGACTATAATTATGCTCACGTTTTTAAAAAGTTCAAAAAACATAGAGAACCAATAACTACCCATGCTTCATAATATAACCATGATTGGTCATTGATTCATTATAGAACACTACATACATTACATGATCCCCTAGAAATATAAATATATGAGAACTATTAAATATTTACCTCACCTTTTTAATGAACATATGAATCATTTATATCCACATTGATAGATTCCCCTTATGTTTCAGGACATTAAAGGTTTTCTCCATTCTTGATAAATTGGGTTCAAACCCCTAATTGTACCTTGCCCAACCAAAGAAACTCTGCACCTCGGTAAGACCATTGGGTGGATCCCAAACAAGCACTGAATCAACCAGAACTGATTTAACTACTACATCTACCTCATATATGATGTGTATGTGAAAATAGACCTATCAAATCTCTGATAGACACTTTGAGAGATTCCTATTATGTTGGTGCTCTCTATGTGTGTCCAAGACCATTCTGAACTGACTCAAATTCACGTCCTAAAACATCTAATATAGTAGGATTTCATTGATGAATGCCACCCTGAACCTGTCTTGTAATTGATAAATGATCTTATTCATAAGTACAATGGACAGTATTGGGGAATCAATTTTGTTGAATGACATCAGAAAGTACTCTTAGTGTCCATTGTGACATCTGAATGACTTAATTGGTATGTCCAAATTATATAACCACAATGGGTGATATCCTAATCTAATGCCAATCATAGAAAACCATCATGCCCCTCTCAACTGATCAAAGATAAAAGCGATCTTCTATAGTGGATACATATTATTCAATATCACATATATCAATAACATGTAATCCTCTCATAATACCAATCACTTATTCACCATCTTGGGGAACAACATTGGGTCTTACTAGGGAAAAAATGTCTCAAAAAAGACTTTATCCATCATCTCTTCCAACTGCACCATCAACTCATGAATCAATATAGATTCCATAAAATATGATGATGAAAATATATAGACCAGACAAGGATTCAATAAAAAGATGAATTCTAGTTCTCAAGAGGGTGTTTAACATAGTATGTCCTCAGAAAAGACGTCCTTGTATTCTTCAACCACAATATTAAAATGATATCCTATTGAATCCAATTTTCTAAGTGTTTTATAGTAAAATAGATATATATATGATAAAATATCATAGTCGCGTGCTCTTCATTCCCCTATATGTATTCATTTTTTTCCCACAAATGAAAAATCTCATCCCACCACTATACACACACTCCATCCTCCATCAAAAACAATCAATCTGAGCGTGAACTACGGATAGCGTTTCTATAACTAACATGAAATCTTATGGCCTCATCATTGCTAGAAAGAGGTCCCATTCAGTAATTAATCTTTCATGAGTAAGAAATAACTGTCAATAAAAGTACATAATCAATGATTCACCTTCTATCAAATTTTTGAACTTCAAGGGTAGGTCCAATGGATCAACTTGAATCTATTTGTCTCGAAAATGATAATCAGAAATAAAGGAATGGGTCACACTAGTTTCTATTAAAACTTTTGATAAATTAAGAATTAAAATTATCATAACTCATAAGAACAATGTATCCTTTGGGTAATATGCCTTCATTAAAAGATACTTTCCTCATCAATTTCCTTTAGTTCATTGAGCCTAGTGTGGTCCATGTGGGGGTGGTGATGGTAATTGTTCAATCCATACACCACCTCCTAAAATATTATACACACTATTCCACTAGTTATTCCATGAGGAACATAATTTTCAAACCAATCCTTTGCCTTGAGGGTCCCTATACCATCTCTCAGTCATCTTTATGACAGATCAGACAATCCCATTCCATATTTCACCAACTGTCACATGAAAAACACCTCCTACACCTCTATTGATTCAAGCCATCCCGAGATCCATTCACCTCGGAACCTATGTCATAGAATCACCTCTTGAATCATATGACCTTCTATAATCCCATTTATTAATGCCAACTACTATGTTCAGAGCCCATAGATCTTTGGTTCAGGGAACCATCGCATACTGTTGGTGCCTAATTAGGCAATAATCTCTCCACCTTCATGGCTAGCTCAAGCACCCTGTCATTGGTGGGAAGGAAAAGGGATTCCAATGAAGAATTATTGTCATAATTAAATACAAATTCAAAGGTATATTATTAAACTAAAATATATTGAACCTTGCTTATGGATTATGGGAGGATATTAGAATACCAATATGAGTAATAATATGTTGTTAACCTATTATACTACATTTGTAGAAGCTCTTGTATGTACATTGATCTCCATATGGTATGATTGAACTCATTCCCAACGAAACAATCATAGTCATACAAGGAGATATGTTTAACATAATGTAATCGAGTCACTAAGATCCACTATCTCCCACTAGATCTCCAATTAAGACTCTCTATTGGGAATACCAGATTATCACAAAGCGTTCATGAAAATAATAAAATGAATGTCACTACCTATATAATTCCCTCATAAATATGGGGTTCGACATCTCCAAAAAACCTAGTAGTTCACTATCTTATAAATGTATGTAGAACAATCATCTTACAAGATTCCACAATTTTTATTTATAGTGAGTGCCACTAAAAAATGTGTTGTGGTATATATGTTAAAACACTCAGTGGTTCTATCTCCAATAAACACCATTGTACCAATTTTTCATCCCTCGATAGATCATCCTCGTGATCACATAGTAGAATCAGGACTTTATATCAACATAAATGAATCCTAAAATAAAACACATTGTACAATATATAAAAAAATTATATCTTGGAAGATGTATCAAGAAGTACAAGGAAAAGAAAACCCATTCCAATATGATGCATTAACAATTTTTTCCCTATATCAAATATTTATATCTATAGTGTCCAATGGTAGGTGATAAGATCCCTATTTTTTGAATAATTCTACTACATCACCAACACTAGGGTCCCAATCTTAAAATATTAACTCAAGAGACTAAAAACTATTTCTCCAAACAAAGCTCACTAGCTATGGTCCTATGGTTGAACCAACTCCTCTGATACCACTCTGTCAAGTGTCGTCCCCCTAGATTATGACAAGTGACTAACCCTAGCCCACCTCTAATAGGTTAATGGTTGGATACCATTGTCATCTACCCACATCCCACTAATGGGAGGCGTTAGAATAACGTACATGTTCAAATGCACACATCTATAAGACTGTACAATGAAAAAATTTAAAACTATCGAAACTACGTCATGAATACATCTATAATCACATAAACGATGTATGGTAGTGATGTCATAAAAATGGATTGGGGTATTAATTTAATCCAAAAAAACTATAAAGTGTCCATCATTCAAAAAGGTAGAGTACTATGATCAAATGTATGATCCAGGAAAACACCATTATTTTCAAATCTGATTATATGATACACCTACCTCATGTCCTTTTATGACACAATCAAGAGTTACTTCCTTATCATAATATATGACACATGTAGTAATATCCAATGTTGGGGTGACAATAAAAATACATAGTATTACACTAAAAAATGACATAAATAAATCACCTTACATATTTATAAAAATATAATTTATAAAAATAAATGTATTACAAATACACACAAATATACTCTAGAAGGACATTGTGCCACAAGAATCTCACAACCAACTACCATCCTTAGTATTCTTCTAGGAGAAATGTTCATTCTATAAGAATCATCTCCATGATCCATTATATTAAAAAAGACACTCAATAAAGAGGTCTAATAATTGGGCCCCACCCAATAAACCTCATTGGTCTCAAAAGATCATGATATCATCATAGGGTTACATGAGGAAATGTTGTGGGACACCACAAACAAAATCTAGATCAACCCACTACATAAGAGACCATATTCCAATGACTCCACAAACTCAATTTATATGGTCACTAAGGTAGTGGATAAATTCCCTTCTCATGCATATAACTCTAATTCGAAAAACCCCACCAAGGGTATAAAGTCGATTGAGGATCACTCTCTAATCTCACAGAGGGACACGAGTCAGTCTATCAAAAACTCCTCCTCTCGAGGGGATCACAATATTGTGATGTAGATGAAATGTAACATTGTACCCTTGAGAGAATGGAGGAATGGAACAAAAAAACCAATAATAGTATAGAATAATCATATGAAGGGGTAAAAACACCCTTGAAATGTAGAACAAAACATGTACTAGGTGTAAATTACATGTCATTATATAGTCATGTATGATGGTTTATTAAGGCATGACATGGCATTTAAACCCCATCATACATAGTGTAACATCCATGTTAATTATAGAAAAATAAATTTTCATATCTATTAATATTTATGAATTATAAATTTTTTTATATTAAAAGTTTCATGTTCTTTAATACCGTACTCGAAATGCAACAATCTGTTTCTCAAAAATATTACATTGCATTGAATACAAGTTTATACTGAAAAATAGTATAATAATTCTATAATTATTTTAAACAGTAGTTAATGTCTAGTCGTTGTATTAGTGGGAAAAAAACTAACTATACTAGGATTAAAAATATTTTTAACTATTTTTATGTTTATCTAATATGTTTTAGAAGCTTAAAATTAGAGGAAACCAAATTTCAAACAAAAAATACTCCTATATTTTTAAAAGGTAGTTTTACCTGCTTTTAATGGAGAACACTTTTATATCTATTTTTCATCTCTCTTATTTTTTATATTTGATAAAATAAACTTATTCTCTATATGTGTGTTATCAAAATTTATTTTTCTTCTATTTTTTGTATTTTTTGATATAATTCATATTTTAATGAATAGTAAAAAATACAGCATTTTAATTCAAAACTGATTTTTGTCTAATATAATTATTAACATACATTATCATATTAATTAGTTAAAAAGTCTATTTTGAATAATTTATAATCTAAAAATAAAATTATTGTCATTGTACATAATTTCACATTGAAATTAGAAATAAACTTGTGTCAATCATTAAATAGTTTTTGCATTTTATAAACATGTTTTCTTATTTTGACAACATGATTTGATTATATATTAATTACAGAAATGTAATGGTTTTGAATTTTAAAAAACGGGATCCATATTTGGAATCATAATGTCCAAATTCTTTAAATAGGTACCTTTAATTTTTTGGCATTATGTATAGTAAATTTAGTAATTATTTTTATTCCCCAAAGATAAAGTGTAAATTAGGTAAAAAAGGTAAAAATAAAATTATAATAATATTAAAATACCCTAAAATGTGTCATAATAATATTGGATGTGTCATGTGAGAACGTAAAAATTCATAGGCCATACTTATAGCATTTGGGAGCTACTTGGGTGTGGTAATGAAATGTTATATTCATTAATTTAATGTCATGAAAAATATAACATATTCATGTATCTTAAAAATTAATAAATTTAGATATGGAGTTATATAACTGATATATTTGACAATAATAATTAATTATAATGAAAATAATATTTCCTACATCATGGTTTTTTTATATAATTTTTAGATAATAATAATAATTTTTTTTATATATTGATAATGTGGTGATAACTTATTAATGAAAGATTCTAATAAAAGAAATTATAAATATTAAAATAAATATTATTTGAAAATTTTGATTCCATAGATAATTTTTTTGAATTATTACAACATTTTATATTTTAGTTAATGTAGTTTTTTTGAATGAATCATGTAGTTATGACTTTAACAAAAATCAATTACCAAATAGTGTCAAATTTGAAAAAAATGAGATTTTAAAACAAATATAGTTTTATTAAATGATATAATAGTATAAAATTGTGAAATTTTTCAACTAACATAGACAATGTTACAAATCAGATAAATGAACCATTTTAGGTTCCCTTGTCATTTTATAGAAACAATATTAACTATATAGTGTAAAAATAAAATAAGACTTGGTAAGAGTTGATTTATTTAATTAAGGGTAAAATCCAAGTTATATTGTTACATTTGTGATGTAAACAAGTCTAAAACCCTTTGTAAGTGAGGATTTTGACCAATCCTGTAATTTCCTCTAAAAATATCTCTTTGGAGATACTACAATTACAAAATAAATTTATAATAATATAATATTTCAAGACATTCCCAAAGTGCCACTCATCCCACTTATAAAAGGCCATCATATCTAACCACTTACTCACACCTCTCACACCCCTTGGATCAATATAATTCTACTCAAATAATATCCCAACATCCCTTACTTCCACATGGAAGCCATAACATTGGCATAAGGAAATTCAAGAAATCCATTTAACTCAAATCAAAAGTTTTCACCCGATTTAGAGATAACGTCTTCTCTCAAACTTCATTTATTTATCGTCCTTCTCCAACACCTAACCTATATTTTTTACATTATTTAACTAAAACACATGTATCCTCATCATACACCATTATTCACCTTTAGTAAATGTTTTTTAGCAGTGGTGTATTGAAAACCACCACTAAACATATTTTTCTTTACAATCACGACCCCCCTAACTCCCCCGACTCCCACAACACCCCCGACCGCGACCCAATGACCCCCCCACAACGCCCAAAAAATCTCAGGTGTCACCCCATGAACCCCATGACTCACAAATACCTCTCGACCCTTGGTGACCCATGCGTGCCTGACGACCCCATGACCCCATGACAACATCCACGACCACTGGAAGCCCTAGGATACATCAATGCTGATGACCCCCACGACCTCAGTGACCTCGATGACCACAGCGACCCCCGTGTCCTTGGAGACCCCCGCAACACCCTCTAATTCCTTGATACGTCTCACCATCTCTCACCATGACTTGCCACCCATCGATGTCGGTCAGTACCTTCACGACCCCTCTGTATAGTTATGTATACCTTTTTGGTGAAGTTGACTAATGATTTTGGGATTTTTTGGTTTAATATTAGTGAAATTACAATCCACAACATTAAATTCAAGTATCCATTACACTAAAATAATGCAAAAATTTGACGGAGATCCATCAAGTAACATATTTTGTGCTAAATCGTGAAATGTAGATTGTGTATGAATATTGGTTCAAGAAATTTAGCATGTTACAATGGTTTCACTTTATAATAGTGTTGGAAATTTCACCTAGTTTGAAATAAATCACTGCGCCATTTTTGAATATTCACGATAAAATGGCATGGGTTAGAGATGGTCTTCATTGTTTATTTTCAATATTAATTGTTATGGTGTGATCATGCATTTATAGGTTTCCTTTGTGGAGAGGTTGTGGGTTTTCTCATGATTCATGAAATTTCAAACATTGTGGTATGTGATTCTATAATTTTACATTATTAAATGAAAATATGTTTTTTATGTGCTTCATAATTTTGTTTTATGAGTTTCTTTAATGAAATGAAATAATGTTTTAATAGGTTTTGTGGTGCGTTTGGGCTGAAAGATGATTTTGGAAATGAAATTGGTTAGGTTTCATGTGTGCCTTCTTTTTTATGCTTTTGAAAAGTGTTCAATGAATTGTGTAAATATTAGTAATTATAGATTGATTACTGGGTATTGAATAAATGATATTGGGCTATATCATGATATTCGATAATGATTTCTTCTCAAATGTGTTATGAGAATCAATTGTTAATGCATACTCCACTATATAAGAGGAAACATGTAGTGATATCTCATCTTCTATGTTATGATTTACTGTGATTATTTATATATAAAAATTTAATATCTCACTCTTTAATACCAATGTTATGATCAGTGGATCATCTAGATTATATTATGTTTCTGTAATCATAAACTATAATATATGTTTGGTCATATCAGATTACATGTCTTTATATCATGACCTGTGATCAAATCTCATGAATCCATGAAATTTTTAACATGTTATTTATTCAATGCTCATGTTTACTATATTCTTATAATCTCAGAATTAATGTTATATTGATAAGTTTTTGGGATTGAATATTTTATTTTTAGTCCATAAATCTATGGAATTAATAGGATATCCCAAATTCTATAATTGATAAAAAATTAAAGAGAATTTGAAAATATATTCTAAAAATATTAATTTTCTGTGTTATTCCTAGATCTATTTTAGAAAATTTAATACACATGATTTCTTTTATCTTAGGAATATCATGTTTCCATTTGGACTGAAAAAAAAAATACCTTACACATAATACTTGTATTAATACACCCTAGCCAGTAATCTTTTCTCATAATGATTCAAAGCGTGTTCAACAACATGTCTCCCCTTGTATTTTCTAATTTAGTGAGTCATTGTTAAGGTAGGTGTTGTTTTCCTTTTCATATTTCTAAAATCTATTCAATTATTGTACGATTTACTGCCCCCTTACCTTAGTGATATCAATGTTATGTCATTATCCATTTTTTCATCCATTTTTCTGTAGAGTGACATACAAAAAACTACTAGGACGAGATCCTTGTTCTCCTCTTCTTCTATAGATATTTTTAATTTTCATGCTTCAGTTTTCTAGTGGGTGGGTTCATTATTTACTATATGAAATTATATAAGAAACCCTTCTTTATTATATTTATATTTTTTCAACTAGTATATATGAATTTGGTTCCCTATTTAGTAATAGTTATGTTTTTTAATTGTTTTTAATATTTGTATAGGCACACTGTGATATACATGTAAAATAGATAGATCATATTACTAAGACATAGACCTCAGTGTTCTGTGGGTTTGGAAGAGTTTTTATATTTTTCAATTTCCAATGTATTCATCAAAGGGAGAATAAGATTTCCTTGTCCTAATTATTAATTTATCAGATGGATGAAGAGATATAAATTTTATAATCATTGAATATTGATGTAGTTACCTGCTCAATATTTGTGTTGGATTTGGCATGGAGGATAGAATGTTATAGAAAAGTAGAGCAGTACTGTCAATCAAAATAAAGAGCTCCCAACATCATTGAAAATGGAAAATGAAATACAGAACCTATAAATGAATCATTCCGCATTGCAAGACACTAACATCAATATAAAAATATATCATAAAAACAATATGAGGGTGCTATAAATACCATCATGACAAGTGATGTTTTTGAGACTCTAGGAAAACTAGATAAAGACTGTTACATATCATTGGATCCTCCTCTTGATTCTCTGGAGACAATTGTAAGAGAAAAAATCATTTAGAAAAATAATTTTAATGTTTTAGTTGACATTGGAAATAAATAGTTTATAGTAGATTTTTGAAATATTGAAGTCATTTTTTATGATGAAGTTGTATAATATCAAATTCATATGTGGAATTACAAATAAGACAATGTTCATGATATTGGAATTGTTGGGTGATTCATTTCTTGAGGAAATCCTCCTTGATTCTCTATATGATATGAAATAACTTGTTAACAGCCATGGTCAAAATTATGATAAATTACATGCATGTCCCAATTATTGTATTCTTTATTGGCGAGAGGATTCAAGTAGATAGTATTGTAAAAAATGTTATTCTTCTATATGCATGTAAATGGGTTATATTTGAATTCTGAAACAACATTCTACCGTAAATAAGAAGAAAATGAACACCCCTCTAAAGGTGTTTTATTAAATTACATTAAATTCTCAATTTCAAAGATAATTCATGTAATTGAAAACTGTTGAACACCCGATGTGACATTCTATAGATAGTAACAATGGTAGGTTAAAGTCACATCCATGATCTTCAAAATCATGGGATAAATTTGATTAATTACATATAAACTTCCTAGATGATCTTAGGAAAGGTCAATTGTGATTGTTTTCTGATGTAGTCAAGCCATTTCAGACATTGAGTACTAGTTATAGCTTTTAACCGGTTATTTTGATACCTTACAATCCGCATATGCGGATGTATATAAAAAAACATCTTTTATCATTTAGATTATTAATTGAGGGAAAAAATTTCCTAGAAATTATATTAATGTATACTTATATCTTTTAATTGACCAATTAAATGAGTTATAGAGAAATGGTATTGAGATTTATTATTCTTCTTCTAAAAGAATGTTCAAAATTCACGGTGATCTAATATAGACCATTAGTGACATCCCTAGACTTGGAAATTTATCTGGTTGGAACACATTCATGGGTCTGGATTGTTCTATTTGTAACATTGATCTTCAGGAGTGTACCCAGAGGCCCACACTAATTCCCTTAAAATTTAAAAATGCAAGGCTTACGATTCTTAGTGGTAGTTAAGTGGTCATAAATTGATAGAATAACACCTTTCATGGTATCCCTGTACCTTCATATCAAACCCATCACATACAAATCCCTTCTCTATTCCTGATTCCCAAATAAGTGAAAAAAGAGTCATGAAGCAATTCTAATGTAATATTTATATATTATAGGTTTATGATTGGAATATATAGCTGGGTTATATTAGGGTGGGTGGTCATGACCATAAGTATCTTCACTTGGCTAGTAAGGTGGATTTCAGTTACCCCTGAATTGATCAGATCCACATGCTCCATTACACACCACACCACCTCATCAGGGTGAATGTGAAAGCCTAACATGGCATGGACTATCCTGATGATATTCATCCCATATATATTGAGTTATTTCAATATCCCACGAAGATTACTAAACATTCTTTGAATAATCCCATTATCCAAGGATTCTACGAAAATGACATTGCTAAAGATATCCACATGGCACAAAAACTTTCCTGAACCATAGAAAAATGTACTCATAGACTACCAAATACGGATCTCCTACATCATAATATCACATTCCCAATAGTTTCAATCCTTTATATGATTCTCTCCGTAAAAATTCCACTTTTTCAATGTCACGAATTAACTAAAAAATAGATATATAATTACCCATTGGGATGACTCTACCTCCCTAATGAGAGCCACATGTACCAATACCTTTATCATATTTTCGTGGGGACACACCATACTCAGCCTTTCAATTCTTTCACTTCAACATCAATCCTAATAAACATTATCTCCCTACAGTATTAGTACTCATGGATAAACATGTAGGCACAAGTTGGTGGTGGAAGCTCTTGTCTCCCTTTTCACATCCTAATTAATAAATAGGTGCCATATAATCCTCATTATTGACGGTTGAAATTTGGAAAAGAGAAAACTGTATGCAATTGGAGACAGTTAGAACATGCACATTAAGTAACTTTTCAAACTGATGTGGATTGTATGGATCACAACTAAGATAGCAATCTTGATTCACTACTAGTACACCACCTCATATTGCCTTGAGGTATGACCATTTCATGATGGTCACTATAACATCAGTAGTCACCATCCCTGTTGGGAGGGGGAATGGGTTTAACATGATTTTTTTCTCTTGACGTGGCAATTTTAATCACATCTATACGGTCCTACATGAGTAAGAAGCTTTAGGCGATGTTCCAAATTGTTGGAGAGAAATTGGTGCAGGGTGGAGAGATGTGGCCTGAACAATCAGATCCCCCCATGTGAGATACTAAATAGATATATAAGAAGTGAATGGGTGTTCATAAATTGACCAATGTTTTCCCTTGTCTTCTCTAATATAGCACATTGTTTAACTACTCAAGTATAGGAACATCAAGATTAATGGGCTACCCTATATCAAACATCATCCCCTTAATAATTGTCCTTAACCCCACCCCCATGTGTGAATCCCTCAAAGGATGAATCCAGCAATAGTTCATCATTGAAATTTACCCCATAAGCCTGAATGTGGGAGAATTAGACATTATTTTATATCCCTACAGTATCCACTATCTCTTTATTAGAATATTTATGCATATTTTCTCATTCCCCATTCGAATTCAAAATGGAATGTGTTTTACCACACAAATAGACTTTTATCTATCTCATTTAAGTAGTAGTTCAACTACTTCTTAAATGGGATGTCCTTTACTCATAGGATGTTGTATTTATACCTTTCCACAAATATGGAAATGGATATAGAAGTGTGGGAATGTTATCCTAGTCCCCCCCCCCCACACACTCTATTGGGTGGAACTCATCATACATCAAACCTTGAATATGGATCCCAAAAAATTGGTAAATATCCCATAAGAAGAAATAGTATGAGTTATTGAATGATTATTACATGTCCCTTATGACTTTATTATTTAAATGGAATTGTTATGCCCTCCATGAAATTTGGTTCTTCTTTTAGTACTCTTATAGTCGAATATTTAAACTACAATGTGGTATCCTATAATATAATTTTTCTTTACCCTACTATATTATTTCTCAATATCAAATGTTTCCAAATTGAATAAGTGTGTGGATTTGAAATTAATTTGTCTTATGAAAATATTTTTTCCTTGTATTATTTTTGACGTTGGATGTATGTACAAGTAAAATTGGAACGTTATATTTTTTTGGAACTATTACTAGGGCTGCAGAATCAGCTGCATTTATTTTATAAATCTACCTTTAGGAACTATTTAAAACACCGATAAGTAAATTGATGATATTTTCTGGTGGTTTTAAACAACTCTATAATTTAGTATCTTACTAACAATAGTAGTAAAAAAAATCACTACATAAAATAATTTAGCGGCTATTAAAACCACCATTAGACAGTTTTCATTTTTTGTTTTTCTTTCACGGCGGTTAGTCATGGGTTTAGCAGCTGTTTTCCAGAACGAAGAAAATTGCATCAGTTTAAACTGCTATGAAAAAAAAACATTTTTCTAGGTAAAATTCCGCTAAAACCATAGCCAACCACCATGAAATGATATATCTACAATGATTTCCAAAAACCACACCCAAATTGAAGAAATTGTTGTGTATTGTATGCCGACACAAATTTTGTGGTAGTTTTTGGGGAACTGCCACAGAAGCATATGTGAGTGTATTAAATTGCTGATATTTGGTGATTTCCAATAGTTTCAATATATTATAATATTTTTATGTAATGGGTTTTACCTAAAATGATCGAATCCTCCATATAATTTATATAGAACATATTGTTTCTATGTATGGCGAGAAACTGTATCATGAAAAGATGATTATTCAATTTTCTCTTACTACCTCTCATGGTGGCCATTATGAAAGAACTATATTTAAATATGATATATATTATATTTATATTGTCTCCATTATTCATTAATATTTATTATAACATGTCTTTATGCTTTCTTTAATGTTTTAATATGATAATTTCATTTTGGAATGAGTGGACTACCAAATTCTCAAAGTGATATGACTCTTTCATTACATAAAAATAACATATAAAGGATTTTATTAATGAGAATATATAAAATATATAACATATATATTATACTGAAAGTACAATATAAATATGTTTTTATTATGTTAATATGACAAAGAAATGAAATTATCGTTCATGTGTATTTATGGCCTACCGTCTATATGAATGGTACATTTCATTTTTATCTCAAAATATTATGGACCATTCCAAATACATATATATTGGATATATGAGATATCTAATTCATGAATATCATTCTATAGGTCATGGAATTATGAAAACATGGGAAATTTTTATCAAAATAATTTCAATTTTTACTCAACTACTAAACATCAACAATACATCTGATTTGAAATAAAATAGATATGTAATTTTTTTAACACAGTAATAAGTGAAATAAAAGAAATAATAAACGTTAAAAAGGCTCTCAGGCCTGTAAAAATTAGACTATGATTTTTATTTACGAACGAAAATATTTTATGTGATGAGTAGAAATCATGGTAAAGGAATTTGTCTCAATATCATTTAATTGAGGAATATTTTGATGTTATACACCACCTTCTTTTATATGGTGTATAATCAATCCCTTTGAAATTTAATTTTGATTAATTGTTTTCAAAAGGAATAAGTTTTTTTATGATGTGTTTTACTAAACTGAAAAAAAGAATGTTTTTATCATATGTCGTGAAAATGATTTTTCCATCTCCATGACCATTATTTGGTATTTGGATTCCTCTAAAATCTGTAATGTTTTTAATGTAAATTCAATACCATATTTTCATTTTCATTATTTTGGGTTTTAAAATGTTTTTGAGAATTAATTCATTATAACATGAAATGATATCAAATGATCATAATTTGTAGATTTAATTTTCCAATATATATGTTTTTTGTGTCATTATTATGATATTTTTCTTCGGAATTGCTTATGTATACATGTAATTCCATGATAACCCAAGGGCGGGTGATCCCGAGATAACTCTCCAATGCACAGGGTAATTAGAAAAATGTAAATGTTGAGGTTTATTCTATGATATTTAGGGAATATATTGTGGTTGGTATTAGATATGTAGCCATGAAGTTTAATCACATTATATTTGGGAATGCTACAATGTATATATGATATGAATTCCCGAAGATACATTTATGATTTATAATTTATTTGACTCTTAAAAAAATCTTATTATTTCATTAGTTATGTTAAAGAGTTTATGTTTACAGTTTAAAATAATGATTTTTTGAATATGTCTTCAAGGGATTATAGTATTCATGGACTAATATTATTATTCCTTATTTTATATTCCTTACTGAGCTGTTTATGCCCATCCAATGTTTTTAAAATTCTTTCCAGGGGGTATAATGCTGGTTAGGAGAATAGAAGATGGAAAAAATAATTTTATAAAGATATCAAATCATGTTTATCATTCAAATGATTTATATTTTGGAAGAAATAGATATTTTCTAAAATTATATCCACTTTTTATAAATTTTAGTTTTATGCAACATCTATGGCCTAATTCCCTAAAAATCTAAACATGAAAATATCCTTAGAGTGAAATAATGACAAATTATTGACCTATATCATGATTATGTAACGATTATGGTTAAGGCCTTATATTTGGTATCAAAGGTAAATTTAGATAACTTTGGGGATTAGGATGAACTCTTAAGAGATAGTTATATAATATGATTATATAATTTTTTTGTTGATCACGAGTTCAATGCCTTAGAAATTTTATTTAAGGATTTAGTTTCAAAAAAAATTACAATATTTTTGGACTTGTATATTTTTGAGGATGTTATGGGTTATCACTTTTGGGGATGAAAAATTAAAGGTATATAATAACATTTGAGGATAAAATATGTTATGGTTATTTTGAGGAATTTATAAAAATTTGATAATGTTATAAAAATTATATAGTTTTTTAAAAAGGATCACATGCAGACCATGTAATGCCACGTAATGTCAAAATAGGCTGTGGGAATCGAACCCACAACTGGAGTGTGATGTAAATCTATCGTCTACCACTAGCCTATCTGAAGTCCCTAATTAAAATGACTAATTATTTTTATTTAAATTATTTTATTAATTAATAATAATTTGATTTGGGAGAAAAATATTTTATCAAATGGATATTCATAGTATTAGAAAATGATTTGGGGATTATGTGATAAATTATATTTTGGAAGATGTTTAGTGATTTATGAAATTTATATGATTAAGGTAAATAAAACTCTATGGGATTTTAATTAAGTTTTATGTTTGAATAATATTATGGAAGATTATTTGATTTAAATTGATGAATTTTGTGAATTAGGTTATATATGGAAATGATTAACCTATCTTGTAGAATATATGATTAGGTTACCTACTTTTCATAATGACACATTAAAAGTTATCGAATATATTTTAAGATAAATGATAAAAAATTTCATGCAGTACTATGTTATCAAATTTTAATTAGTTGTGGATTTCAAAATTAGTTTCTTTTTTAAATAATTTTAACAAAATTGTTTTTATGAATATTCTAATTTGAACATTAGGTATTACAATAAATGATTAGAGATTTAATGTAGTACATATTCTTATTAAGGATTATTATTTTTAGGGATTATCTGAACTTGTAATATCCATTTTGGTTTTGGTTAATGTTTCAAGATAGTAGAAATTTATTGTTAATAACTAGAGGATTAAAAAGATAATTCATCCTTAATACTAATACTTTGGAAAAAAAGATGACTATGTTGTGGAATTTCATTAAAGGATAAAACCGTATTCTTTATTTATTCAAATTTTCTTATATTCTTATTCTAATTTGTAAAATAATTCTTGAACATTAGGAAATGTACCATAAAACCATAATGTTTTCTGTTTACATTTCCTACAAAGAAATCGAAGGTAATTTGAAAATCACAATTTTGTTGTTTTCTAATTGTTAAATTTCTCTTGTTCTTTTTGTTATATCACTCTCTATCAGAATAATATGGTTTTTTCATCCAAATCTAAATTTTCCAACATGTAATCTTTTTTTTGTTATCTCTGGTGACCTTTTTTACTTCTTTTTCCTTCATTTAAAGCGATATTTTTATTGACACTTTTTTTGAATTGGGATTTTCAATGAAGATATCGAGCCCAATTTTTAAAATTATAAGGACACAATTTCTATAAGGAGGATGATAAAATATCCCAGTTAATTATAGAATAAAACATTTTTATATATATATTAATATTTATGAATATGATATTAATTTTACATTAAATGGGGGAACTATGTTAGATAGAGTACATGACACATACTAACAAGTTTCCCCAAAATCATTCGTTGAAATCAATATTGAGTTATAATGAAAAATAATACAATAATAAAATTCATATTTTAAATAGTAGTTGATGCCTAGTCATTGTATTAGAAAGAATAAACATGAAAAACTGTATTTTTATTACACATTTTTTTTTAAATATTTTTACATTTATCCTATAAATTTTAGTGGCTTAAAATTTGAAGAAATACAATTTCAAATATAAAATACTCTTATATTATTAAAAGATATTTTTCCACCTTTTGATGGAGAAATGTTTTTAAAACTAGTTTGGTTCACTTTTATTTAACATATTTCACCAAAAATATCTTACTTAGAATAATGACATCAAAAATTATATTGGATGAATTTTCAGTATTTTTTTGATAAAATTCATATGTTAATGAATAGTGAAAAATAATGCATTTAAATTCAAAACTACATTTTCTTTCTATTTTCATTATTTAGTTACGTTATCCTAATAAATGTGTTTAATGTGTAATTAGATTAATTTTTTATCATTTAATTAAATTATGGTCATTGGATGTAATTTGACTAAGAAATTTGATATTAACATGTGTCAATCTTTTAATGATTTTATCTTTTTTCAAAACTTGTTTTCTCGTTTTGACAATGGGATTTAATTTTAAATTAATAACTGGTGCTTAATGGTTTTAAATTGTGAAAAATATATTTCAAATTTGAAATAAAATGTTTCAAATTGTGTAAATCGGTACCTTCAATTTTTTACATTGTTAATAGTAAATCTATAATGTTTTTTATTTACCACAGCTAAAGGGTAAATTAAGTAAACCAGGGTAAAAATAATATTATAATAAAATAAAAATACCCTATAAGGTATCCTAATTTAATTTTATGATTCATGGGTGACCAAAACAATCCTTATCCAGAAAATTTTCCATTTCAGTGCCACATTGGTGTGATAATGACATGTCATAATAATAAATTTAACCTAAAGAAAAATATAACATAAACATGTATCTTTTTAACAATAAAATTTTTATATAGGGTAATATAATTGATATATTGAAATATATATAATCATTAGAATCTAAATAATTTTACTACAACATGTTATTTAATTAATAATTTATATATATTAAATAAAAATACCTTGATGTAGTAACATATTTTGATTAGACGATAACATGATGTAGTAACTTCTTCTTCGTCGGGTTACTCATTTTGATTCAAGTAAAACAAAACTCATGAATTTTTTTCAACCAAAGTTAAACTTCATGATTCCCTCCCCTACTCCTATAATCCTTACCTTGGGTAGAAGGATATTAATGAATTCTTTTTGACTCAAATCAAAATGTGTTACCCGATTTAAAGGTAACGTCTTCTCTTCGGCTTCTTTCGTTTATTTTTCTTTAACCAACTCCATAAACACTCTTTATTCGATTATTTTATAGAAAAACCAGTATCCTCAATATACTAGAATGTTTTTTATGTAATAGGTTATACATACACATAAACACACCTTCATCTAATGGATATAAAACATATTGTTTCATTGTATGACGAGTTATTGCCTCACGAAACAATGATTGTTATATTTCCCCCAACTACCTATATTTGTTGCTATTATGATGTATATTTATTTATATATTTTATATATTATATTTATATCATCTCTATGTTTCTGTAATTTTTATTATATCATACCATTGTTCATTCCATAATGTGTAAATATGATAATTTCATTTGTGGAAGTGAGGACTACCTTCCCCTCAAACTGATATGACACGTTCATGAAATACATGGAACATATGAATAATGTTGTTACTATAAATATTTAACATATATAATTTAGATATTATACTGAAATTAATTTATACATATGTTTTCATTCTTTTGATATGACAATGAAATGAATGTAGTTTTCATGTGCACATACAACCTACTATCTCCATGAATGATATATTTCATCTATTATCTCCAATTATTATGAACTATTATTAATACATATATATAGGATATATATATATATATTATAATTAAATAATTATTATTATTTTGGGGATAATGGAATTATGAGAGCATTGAAAATTTTAATCAAAATAATTTTATTTTTGACCCATGTACCGAACATCGACCAAATATCTGTTATGTACTAAAATAATTATGTAATTTTTATAACAACATAGTAAGTTATGTAAATGAAATAATAATCTTGAATAATGTTCTCAATTATGTATAAATTAACCTATGTTTATTATTTAGGAACATAATTATTGTAGGTGATGAGTTCGACTCAAGTTAAGGTACTTTGTCACAATATCCTTTCATTGAGACATATTTTGATGATATACACAACCTATTTTTATAAGATGCATAATCAAACACTTTGACATTATATATCATTAAATGTATTTCAAATTTAATATATTTTAATATGAATCATTTTACCGACAACAAAAATGAATTATTTTTAAATATATGTGTTGAAAATAACTTAACTGTAGTGATGACCATTATTTGGTATTTGGCATACTCGAAATGTCATATTGATTTAAAAGAAAAGTAAATATCATATTCCCTTTTTAGGTATTTTTGTATTGAAAATGGATTGGAAAATAAATTAATTATATCATGGAATTATATCATATAATTTCAATCGATTAATGTTATTTTTCTTTTATTCATGTTTTATGTGTTATGATTATGTTATAGTTCATTGGAATTGCTTATGTAAATGGTTAGTCCTGTGATAAATTGTGGGTGTGTGAGACCATGATAGATATCCAATGCATTGGGTAATGAGATGTAGGTAAACGTTAAGGTTTCTCCTATGGGATTTAGGGAATATAGTATGGTGGGTATTCCAAACATATTTATGAAGGTTAATCCCTATGTAGCTGTGAAAGCAACAATGTAAGTATGATATGAATTCCAATATTTAACTTTATGATTTATGATTTAATTGAGTTATACAAAAAAAATATGACTTCATGAGCTATGTTAATGATTTTTTGTTTTATGGGAGAAATGTAGGATTTTGTGAAAAGAAATTCGGGGTTTAAAATATTCATGGACTAAAAGTTTTATCTATTATATTATATTCTATTCTGAGATTTTATTAATCATCAGATGTATTAGAATCTCTTTAAATGGGAACCAAGGATTTGTAAGAGAAATAAAGAAGTCGAGATGAATTTTGAAAAGAAAAAGAGTGATTATATTTAAAAATGATTTATATTTTTAATAAATTCATACTATTTTAGTTGTATCCACTTTTTATAAATTTTAATTTTATTTAATAGATATGGCATAATATTCAAAATAACTAAACCTGAAAATATCCTTAATGTGAAAAAATTTCAATTTATTTACAGAACACAATATTATGTAATTTTTAATGTTGGGGACTTATAGATGGCATCAAATGTAGATTTAGATATCTTTAAGGATTAATATGTATTCATAAGAGATAAATATATCAGATGAGTTTATAATTTTAAGGTTGATCAAAAGTTAAATGTCTAATAAATTCCTTTTGGGAATTTATGTTTAAAAAATGTTAACTTTATTTTTAAAGATTTATATTTTGTGATAGTTATGAGTTAGTACTTTTGGGGAAGAATAATGAAAGTTGTAGAATAAAATTTTAGGCTAAAACATGATATGTTTATTTTTTAAGATTTTATCTCATTTTTTTAATGTTATACGAATTATATAGTTTTGAAAATTGGGAAACACCCAGACTACATGACAACCCTAAAGACTAAAAAAAGAAGTGGGAATCTAACCCACAACTTGAGTTCCACAAGCCTTTATTGCCAACTACTGTCCTACAGAATTTTCCAAGTTAGTACAACTAATTAATTTTAGAAAAATTATTTTTTGGATTAACAATAAGATGATTTTGGATACATATATTTTATCGAATGGATATCCTAATTTTTAGAAAATGATTTGGGGATTTCGTGAAAAATGATATTTTAAAGACGTTTATGATATTAGGAAATTTATATGATTAAGGTAAATATAACAATATGTACTTTTAATTGAGGATAATTGGTTGAATTATATTATGGAATAATATATGATTTTAATTGTGTAAATTATGGGAATTAGGTTACATATGAAAACTATTAACATATCATTGAAAATATGTGGTTAGGATAATACATTTAAGTATGTGGAATTAAGACAAAGTGATTTTATTTAGAGATGAATGTAAATTTTTATCTTAGAAGACTATGTTATCAAATCATTATGTGTTTTTGTTTTCAATCATCGTAGGATCATTTTGAGGAATTTTAAGGACATTTTTTTGATGAATGATCTATGTTGAACTTTGGGTATTACAGTTGAATTTTGGAGATTAAAAGCAGTCCTTATCCTTATAAAGGATTATTCTTTTTTAGGGATTATATGAACTTTTAATAAACATTTTGGTTTTGTTAAATGTTTGAATATACAATAAATAGATAGTTAATCTTTTTTGTATCAGTAAGTTGATTCATCATGAATAGTTTTCATTTTGTAAAGAATATGATTTTTTCTTTGAATTGGATAAGAGTAGTAAAATATTTCCTCAAAATTATGAAAAGGACCATAAAACAAAAATGTTCCTTATTTACAATTCCTACTATGAAATAAAAGAATGCTGAACCCATCAAATGTTTTTGGATTTCTGATTGTTTATATATGCTTGATGATGTTTTATAACACTCCCAATCTGAAAAAGATGGTTAATTTTTATTCTATATCCATGGTTTCTAACATTTATTCCTATTATGTGTTATCTCGAATAACCTTTTCACTTAACTTTATTTCTTTTGATGTGACAATTTTATTCACACTTTTTCTTATGTGGGGTCTTCAATGAAGTTAACGTGCCTGATTTTAAAATTATGAGAAAGCAATTTCTATTAGGGGGAATGATGTAACATCCTGGTCAATTATTGAATGTGAAATTTTCATATCTCGTAATATTTATGAATAATATATTAATTTTATGTTAAAGGGGACATCAACATCGAAAGAATTCTTTTTACGCAATAATGGGTTGCTCCAAAATCTTACGTTTCTCACAACACTGAGTTATACTGAACAATAATACAATAATACAATTATTATTTTAAATTTTATTTAACAATTAGTGATTGTATTGGAAAGAATAAACTGAACTAAAAATATTATGATTACTCATATTTTTTCATTGTTTATAAATTTATACAACAAATTTTAGAGGTTTAAAATGAGAATAAATCCATCTTTAACCCTTAAATACTATAATATTTTTAAAATTTAGTTTTACCACCTTTTGATGGGAAACCGATTTTAAATATAGTTTTCGACTCTATTATATGTTATAAATAACAAAATAAACTTCTTATTTATATGTAGGACTTAAAATTTTATTTTGATTGAATTTGGGTTATTTTTCTGATAAAATTAATATTTTAATAAATAGTAAAAAATACTGCATTTTAATTCAAAACTGCATTTTTGTCAAATTTATTTATATAGATACATTAGCCTATTAATTAGTTTTAATGTTTAATTGTATTATTTTTTATAATTTAATTAATATATTATCATTACAATTAATTTCACATTGATATTTTATATAAACAGTTGTCAATATTTTAATTGTTTTTTTCATTTTGAAAATTCATTTACTCATTTGGACAACAAGATTTAATTTTAAATTAACTTAAAAAACATTTGGTAATTGAATTTGAAAAAAATGGATTTCATATTTTTATTCATAAGGTTCGGATTTTTCAAATAGATACCTTTTAAATTTGGATATTATGAATATAAACATCAAAAAAAAATTTATTTACCATTGTTGACGAGTAAATTAGGTAAATAAGAGTAAAAATATTATTATAAATACAGAAAAATACCCAAAAATGTGTTTTAATCTTATTTTATGATTCATGGATGACAAAAACTATCTCTATGGAAAAAAAATTCATTTTAGAGCCCCTTGTCTGTCATAATGACATGTTATAATAATTAATTTTATATAAAGTGAAATACAACATAAACATGTATCTTCTTATGAAAAAAATTAATATGGGGTTATATAACATGTATCATGGACAATAATATTAATTAGTGATATAAAATTATTTCCTACATCAGGGTAACTTATTTATAATTTTTAGATGTTAAATAAATAAATTTATTTATAGCATAATGATGATGTAGTGATTACCTTATTAATGAAAGATTCAAAATAATGATATAATAAGTACTAAAATAAATATAATTTGAAACATTTTATGCCATTGGAAAATTTCATACATGATTATGAAATGTTTTATTTGATTTATTATATTTTGTTTGAATGAATAAATTTTTTATAACATTAACAAAAATCAATTACTGAATAATATCAAAATTGACATAAATGAATTTTTTTTATAAATATTTTTCTAAATGATATAATAGTTATAATGTTTTTTGATTCAACCAAATAACATATGTAATGTTACAAAATTCATTTATTATCCACTTGAGGTTCTCTTGGTATTTTATAGTAACTATATTAACTACAAAGTGTAAAAATACAAGAATACATGGTAAGTGTTAATTTATTTATCTAAGGGTTAATGCCAAAAGATATAGTTAAATTTGTGTCCTAAACTTTTCAAAAACCTATTGCTTATAAGTATTATAACCCAGACTCATATTATCATATAAATATATTACTTTGAAGCTATTATAATTAGAAAATAACTTTATAATAAAATAATATTTCAAGACATTCCTAAAGTGTATCCCCTCCCTATTATAAAAGGCCACCACCTATACCCACTTACTCACACATCTCAAGACCCATACCTCGCACAACATCTTCCTAAATAAGCACCTAAAATTCATCCCTACCACATAGAATCCGTACATTGGGAATTAGAAAAATCAATAAAGGCTTTTGACTCAAATCCGATGGAGTTACCTGATTTAGAGAAAAAGACTTCTCTCAAGACCATTTTACTTATTTTCCTTCTACAACCCCTTAACTCACTTTGTTATATTATTTTATTTCAAAACCAGTATACTCAATATAATTCAATGTTGTTGTGTTAAATTTTTTACCTATAGTTACACACTCTGCCATCTAATTTATATAGAACATATTGTTTTTGTGTACGGTGACCTACCACCTCATAAAACGGTGAATGTTCAATTATCTCCTACCACATATTATGTTATCCATTATGATTGAAATGTGTTTATATATGTTATATATTATATTTCTATTGTCATAATGTTTTTTTAATTTTTATTATAACATACCTTTATGCTTTCCATAATATGTTAATATGATAATTTCATTTGAGGATGTGTAGACTATCACCCCCCAATGTGAAATGACTCGTTTATGCAACACATGGAATGTATAAAATATAGTGTTAATGAACCTTTGTAACATATATAACATAAGTATTATAAAAATTTTATAATATATGTATGTTTTCATTATATTAATATGATAATGAAATGAATGTAGTGTACATACATACGAAGTTCCTACTGTATTAAAGAACGCTATATTTTATTTCATATATACAAATATTATTGTCAATTTAAAATACATATATATTGGATATATATGATATTTAAGTCATGAATAACATCTTAGATATTATTTAATAATGAAAACATGTAAATTTTCATCATTACAATTTTATTATTGACTCATGTACCAAACATCGACCAAACATCTGATGTGAAGTTAAATAGTTATGTAATTTTTATAACATGGTAATATATGATATACAAGAAATAATGTACTTAAAAAGCTTCTAAAGAATGTATAAATTATCCTATGTTTATTATTAATTAATATAATGATTTTACATTATGATTCCGAATCATGGTAAGGAACATTGTATCAATATCCTTTATTAATGCTTATTTTGATGTTATACACCGCCTTCTTTTGCATAGTGTATAATAAACCCCATTGACTATTTATCACGTTGAATGGTTTTCAAATAGAATATTTTTTTATATGATGATTTTAAATAAATAAAAAATGAAATGTTTTTTTAATATATGTGACGATAATGAAATTTTGGTCACAGTGACCATTATTTTTTTTTTGGCTACCTCTAGCTGTTGTAATATTTTTAAATAAAATTAAATACAATATTTTCATTGAAGGTATTTTGTTATTTAAAATGATTTTATAAATGAATTTATTATATTATTAAATGATATCATGTGATTTCAAAATGGATATGTTATTTTTCATTCATCCATGTTTTATGTTTTATGATTATGTTATGCTTCTTGAGAATGGGTGACATATACAGGTGGTTCGGAGATAAACTGAGGGTGGGTGAGCATGTGAAATCTCTCTAATTCATTGGGTAACGAGATGGAGGAAAAACATAATTTTTTCTCCTAATAAGTTTAGATAATATACTATGATTGGTATTCCAAACATAGCCATGAATTCTCACACTATTAATCTATGAAAACTACAATATATGTATGATATAAATGAAAAAATAAACATTTTATGACTTATGATTTCCTTGTGTCATTAAAAAGTCTTTTGATTTCATGAGTTATGTTAAATAGATTATGTTTTATGGGTGATAAATATGATATTGAGAAAAAAAGTCATTGGTTTAAAATATTCTTGGGCTGACAATTTTATTCCTTACATTATATCCCATAGTGGGCTATTTATTCTCATCCCTAGTTTTTTACATGTTTTCCAGGGGTTTTAAGGATAGGTTAGAGAATGTAATAAGTAAATAATAATTTTATAATGAACATAAATCAATTTTAACTTTATGAAGATTTATATTGTGGAAGAAATGGATAATGTTTTAGTTGTATCCACTTATTATAAATTTGAGTTTTACGTACTAGATAAGGCCAAATTCTCTAAAACTATCAAATTAATAGATATTTATTGTGAAATAAATTCAAATAATTGACGTAATTAATTATTATGTAATGATTAAGGTTTGGGCCTTATAGTTGGTATTAAAGGTAAGTTTTGATAACATTAAGGATTAGGATGTCTTTTTAAGTGATAGGGATATCATTTGAGTTTATAAAAATCAGTTTGATCTTATGTTCAATGTCATCAAAATATATTTTGAGGATTGATGTTTAAATATTTTGTAACATTTTTAGACTTATATTTATGAGGTTGTTATTGATTATTACTTTTAAGGATAAAAAATGAGAGGTCTAGAATAACAATTGAGGCTAAAACATTTTATGGTTATTTTTTTGGATTTTATCTCATTTTTAAATGTTAAATGAATTATGCAGTTTTTAAAAAAAATAACACATAGAACATGGTACAACCCATCACATCATAAAATATTGTGGAAATCGAACCCAAAATATGAGTACGATGGGAATTTATCACTACCCCTGGCCTATATGAAGTCCCTGGTTAGTATGACTTATTCAATTTAATTAATTTATTATATTTATTAAGAATAAGTTTATCCGAGAGACACATATTTTGTCAAATTCATAATATTAGTATTGGAAAATGATTAGGTGATTATGTGATAAATGATATTTTTGAAGTCATTCAATATTTTACAAACATTATAACATTACAGTAAATAAAACACTATGTGATTTTAATTGTGAAGCAATGGTTCAATTATATTATGGAAGAATTTATTATTTTAATTGTGGAATTATATGATTATGTTAATTTTTTATATTAGTGACATATCATGGAGAATATGTGATTAGGTTAATTAATTTTTTGAATGA
This sequence comes from Viscum album, assembly GCA_963277665.1. Lineage (NCBI taxonomy): Eukaryota > Viridiplantae > Streptophyta > Magnoliopsida > Santalales > Viscaceae > Viscum > Viscum album. Next base: position 890,341,737 of record OY728126.1, read on the forward strand.
GACCTTCAGAGTGATCAACTTTATTTAGAAATACATTTTATAATTTTTCTTTTATGATTATATTATCAAATTCATCTATGTTATGGGATCCAATATTAGTCAGATTATTTGATTGAATTTTAATGACATTTGTATACTGAGTGGCATATGTTGAACTTTGGGTATTACTATTATGCTTTGGAGATTAAAAGATTTTTTTCTCCTTATAAAGAATTATTCATTTCGGGTATTATCTAATATTTTACTATTCATTTTAGTTTTGTTTAATTAATCTGGATAGGATAAATATATAGTTAATATTTTGTAAATTAATAATATTTTTCATTCAGATTACTCGTCCTTTAGAGAAAAAGATGTGTTTGTCATGGAATTTGATTATAGGATAAAACTCTATTTTTCAAGTAAATTTCCTTATGTTCTTATTCTAAGTTGTAATATAATTCCTCAAATTTCTGAAAGAGTCTATAAAAAACATTTCACATTAATTTTTTATAAGTGTAATCAAGTACCGTTTAACACATCACATTATTGTGGTTTTATGATTGTTACCATTCTTCGGATCATGTTTTCTATCACTCTCCATAATAATTAGATAGTTGGCCTTTAATTCATATCCATGTTTTCCTACATAAAATCCTAACATTTTACATATTTTGTTACCATTTTTCATCAATTTTATTCATTTAAATTGATATTTTTACAACACTTTTTTCGATGTGGTATTTTTATTGAAGATACAGAGCCTAATTTTAAGATTTTAGGAATCCAATTTTGAAAAGGTGGGAGGGATGTAACAACCCAGTTAAATAGAGAATAATAAATATTTATATCTATTAATATTTTTGAATAATATATTGATTTTATTTTAATTGGGACACTATCTTCGATAGCGTTCTCGACACGCAACAATGATTTTATCTGAAATCATACATTGCACATATCAATGAGTTATACCAAAAACTAATACAATAATACAATTATTATTTTAAATACTAGTTATTACATAGTTATTGTATTAGTGGTAATGAATATAATTAACTATATTATGATTACTCATGTGGATTAAATGTTTTCACATTTATCTAGTAAATTTTAGATGCTTAAAATGTGAATTTTTTTTAATTTTCTTCGTAAAATACTCTCATGTTTTTTAGATGGTAATTGTACATCCTTTTGATAACGATCCCATTATAAAGCTAGTTTTTCTCTCTTTTATAATTTATATTTGACTAAATGAACATTATATTTATAATAGGTACATCAAAATTTATTTTGGGAGAATTTTTTTTATTTTTATTATAAAAATCATATTTCTACGAATAGTAAAATATACTGCATTTTAATTCAAAACTTCATTTTTTTCTAATTTATTTAAACACATAAATTTTTCTTACAATTGTATTCAATTTTTATTTGGATAAAGTGTGTATAATTTAATCAAAAAATGGTCATTGTAAGTAATTTTGCAATGAAATTTGATATAAACACGTGTCAATATTTTGATGATTTTTACATTTTAAAAAAAATAATTTTCTCGTTTTGACAATGATAATTTATTTTAAATTAGAAAATGCTACTTATTTGTTTTTAATTATTAAAAATGGATTCCATATTTTGAATCATAAGGAAAAATTCTGTAAATCGGATCCTTTATTTTGGAAAATTGTAAATATTAACTTTAGTTAATCTTTTTTATTTACCACAGTTAAAGGGTAATATAGAGAAATAAGTTTAAAAATAAAATTATAATAATATATAACTGTGCTAAAATTCATCCTAATATTATTTAAGGAGACATCCGAGACTAAAAAAACCTTATTCTGAACATTTGGCATTTTGGAGCAACTTGGTTGTGATAATGATAAGAAATAATAAAAAAATTAATGTAAAGATAAATTTAACAAAAATATGTATCTTGATAATAAAGAAATTTTAATTTGGGATTATATAATAGATCTATTTGACTATAAATAGTCAATAAAAATAACAAGAATTTCATACATCATTGTATTTTATTTATTAATTTTAGATATTAAATAAATAAATTTATTAATGACACAATGATGATGCAATGATTTCATTATTAAAAAATGATTAAAATATATATTATTATAAATATTAAAATAAATATATTTTGAAAATTTATATTCCATCAAATTTTTTTTGGATTATTATAACATGTTATTTATTATGGAATGTAATTTTTTTCTAATGAATCAAGATTTTCTGACATTAACCAAAATATAATATAAATAGTGTCAAAATTTACAAAAATGAGTTTTAATAAAAATACCATTTTATTATATGATATAATATTAATAAAAAAAAATATTTTCCCAAATTAATTATAAAATGATTGAAATGTCATTAATTATCCAATTGGAATCATATTGGAATTTTATAGTTACTATATTAACTACATAATGTAAAAATACAAGAAGACATGTTAAGAGTTAATCTAATTAACTAATTTCTAAAGCCAATAAAAAAGGTTAAATTTGTGACCTAAAATTTTCAAATACATGTTTTTTGAGAGTCTTGCGATCCATAATCATATTAACCTATAAATATAGCACTTTGGTGATATTATAAAACCAAAATAAACTTTATAATAAAATAATATTTCAAGACATTCCAAAAGTTCCCCTCCTTCATCTTATAAAAGGCTACTATCTATACCCACTTACTCACACATCTAAATAAAATGGGCTCATCCAAATTAAAATAAAATTAGCTACCAACATCCCTAAAATCTTTATAGAATCATTACCTTGGGATTAATACAAATCAAGAAATCCATTCAACTGAAATCAAAAGGAGTTTCCAGATTTAGAGGAAACGTCTTCTCTCAAGATCCTTTCATTTATTTTCCTTATAACACCCCCTAACCCCTATTTATTAAATTATTTTATAACAATACAAGAATTCTAGATAAACTATTATTTTGTTATGAAATTTTCTAGACCTACACTTACTCACACCGCCATCTAATGGATATATAACATATTTTTTATTTGTACTGCGAGTTGTTGCCTCATGAAACAATGAAAATTCAATTTTCTCCAACCACCACTCATGGAGAAAATTACGATAGTGATTTATTTATATATGACATATTTTATATTTATATTTTCTCTATGATTTTTCAATTTTTATTATAACATACCTTTATGCTTTCCATAATGTGTAAATACGATAATTGCATTTGAGGAAGTGAGGACTACCACCCCCTCAATGTGATATGCCTCATTCATTCCATACCTGGATCGTATAAAGGATGGTGTTAATGAACCTATGTGACATAGATAACAAATATATTATACTAAAATTATTATATACGTATTTCACCATTATTTTAATATGATAATGAAATAAATGTAGTGTCCATGCGTTTGTACGACCTTACATCTCAATGAATGATAAATTTCATTTATATTCCATAAATATTTTGGACTATAATAAATAAAAATATATATATATGATATTTATATAAATAATATAATTATATAGATAATGTACTAATGACAACATGGACAATTTTCCATAAAACAATTTCATTTTTAAATCATGTTCCAAACATCGACAAAATATCTGATATAAACTTAAAAAGATATATAATTATTATTACATTGTAATAAGTTATATAAAATAAATAAAAAACATGAATAATTTTCGCATCGAGTTATAACTTAACGTATTTTTATTATTCATGAACATAACAATTGTATGTGGCATGTCAGACTCATGTTAATGGACATTGTCTCAATCAATTTTCATTGGGGCATGTTTTGATGTTATATACCACCTTATTTTATAAGGTTTATATTAAACCACTTTCAAATATAATTTCATTTAATAGTTTTCAAAAATAATATTTTTGTATATTAATCGATTTACCAAATGAAAAATTGGAATTTTTTTTATTATACATGGGCACAATGACCTTTCCATCACTATAAAATCTATTTGGTATTTTGATTCATTTACAAGTAGTAATGTTTTAAAAAAAAGTAAATACCATATTTCATTTTAAGGTATATTGGTATTGAAAATAGTATTGATAATTAAATGATTATATCATGATATGATATGTTATGATTTCAATTTGGAAATGTTTATTTTATTTTATTCATGTTTTATGTGTTATAATTTTGTTATGGATATTGGGCATTGGTTATGTATATGGGTAGTTTTTTGATATACCAAGGCAGGCTGAGGTAGTGATAGCTCTCCAATTAATTGGGTAATGAGATAGAGGTAACTGTTAAGGTTTATCTTAATATATTTATTGAATGTATTTTTATGGGTATTCCAAATGTATCCTTGAAGGTTACACCATATATAGCTCTGAAATCTATATTGTAAGTATGATATTAATTCTATAAGTTACCTTTATGATTTATGATTTCATTTATTCTTGCAAAAATCTATTTCTTTCATCAGTTAAATACGATTTTATGTTTTATGGGGGGAAAATATTATTTTGCGACAAAAACTCATTGTTTTAAAATATTCATGGACAAAAGGTTTTTTTTCCTATTTTCTATTCCATACTAATAATTTTATGATAATACCATCTTTTTAAAAATTTTACCATATATTATATGATAGTTAATAGAAATGAATAAGTCAAAAAGAATTTTATAAAGATAACAAATCATATTTATCTTCAGAATGTTTTATACTTTGTAAGAAATGGATAATGTTTTAGTTGTAATAAATTTGTATAAATTAGAGTTTAATGTTGTAGTTATATCCTAATACTCTAAAACAATAAACCTAAAAAGATCCTCAATGTGAAATAATGTCGAATTATAAGAATAAGTCAAGATTATGTATACATAAAGGCTTGGGTGTGGAGTCAATAAGGTTTTCCTTATGACTTTTCCATTCCTTCTTGTTTTGAAAATCACAAACACCTTATACATAAGAAAATATATATTTTACTTCTATATGGAAAATTCCCTTCACAAAGTAATTTAACCCTACCATATTTTCATTTCTTATATCAATATTTTTCTTATGTATAAAAATCGGATTCATATCTAATACCTCGGAATCATATAATACTTAGATATGAAGCATTATGTTTTAGAATCTGAATTCTGGATATGAACTCTAATGAAGTTCCATTTGGACTTCTGGATATGAACTCTAATGAAGTTCCATTCTGAATTCTGGATACGAACTCTAGTGATGTTTCATTCCGAATTCTGGATACAAACACTAATAAAGTTCAAATATGAATTCTGGATACTATCTCTGATAATGTTCCACTCCGAATTATGGATAAAAACTCTCATAAAATTTCACTCTATATTCTGGATACAAACTCACACAAAGATCAACTCCGAATTATGGATAAAAACATTTATGAGTTTGACTCCAAACATCTACTAGTTCGACCCCAAACCTCTATGAGATCAACTCTGAACTTCTACTAGTTTGAATCTGAACATTTACGAGTTCGACTCAAAACTCTGTAAGTTCAGATTCTGAATTATAGTGAAACCAGACTCCAAATTTCCTTAGAAATTCAGACTTTAGATTTCTACAGAATATAGGTTCCGAATTCCTACAAAACATAATCTGAATATCTCTTTATTATAAACTCTAAATTCCAGTTTGGTTAGACTCCAAACTTTTATTTTCTTACATTTAGAACTTTAGTTTAGTTATTCTTACACTTGTTTATTAAAAATTGATGTCATGCTTTCAGTTATTGACTAACTGTTGGATGAGTGACACGTGTACATGTCCCTCTAAATTCATTGAAAAATATGACCATTGGAGGAGGGAGCCGACCGTTGGAGCTTCTCATATAAATAGAAGCTAATTTGAAAGTCGACAATAACATTCACACAACATGTTCTTAAATTCTATTGAACTGATTTCTAGAGAGAGAGGCTCTTATCAACTCTCAAAGCTTCATGCAAAAAGTTTGAACATCTTGTTCAACCCTTTCCTTGTGCATATTTTCTTCGTGCGACTCCAATTGATGCTGTGTACAATCGAGGCCTTCCACTGATAGAAAGACAGAGTTCCAACACCTTGAAGTTGAGTGCTTCCTTGATACGTAAGACAGAGGTGCCAACTACTTGATAGTTGAGGGCTTGCAGGGATGGAAAGACAGACTCTGATCTTTGTATCTAGGTCTTACCCATGTGTGGGTAAGACAGAATTTCTTGAAAGTATAAATCAAGGGACCTTTATCCATGGTTGTTGGATACCCTTCTCTTTGGGTTAAAAGAGTTATGTTTTGGTACTTTTAGTTTTACTACTTGTTTTCTGCTGCATTTTCTATTTCTAAGGAAATTATAACTTTCATATACTTCATTACTTGTACTCTAATTTAGTTATATTCTATACGCTTTAAGGTAGAATCTAAATCATTGTGACTTTTGTTGAGATTCATTTCTATAATCACTTTTCTAGAATCTAGAATGTCTTTCGAACTTATTGATTTCTTGTGAATTATCTTGTTTAACTTTTTTAAACATAACCATCCTAAAAAATTCTTAAGGGAATTTTTAAAAGGTATAATTACCCCCCCCCCCCTCTTTTATCCAAAAATCTCTTTCTTATTTTGATCCTCCATTTGGTATAACAGAGAATATCATAATCAGACTCATACCATCCTAAAAAATGTTATCAAAGGAGGTGAACTCATAACCAATACCAACTAACACTTGGTAACAGATATTTAGTTCCATCTAAATTAATCTCACAATTAGATTCCGATGTTTTATCTTCTGCCTTATATTTTTCAGAATTGTTAATTCAGATTCATATTTCCAGATTCATATTTTCAGGTTCATACATTTCCGAATCATATTTTGGATTCACTTTTTGATTAGAGATACTATTTTTCTTTCTTACAATATTTTCATTGTTTACACACTTTTTTTTCATCTAACAAGTTTGTGTGCCAAAAATTTTCTTAAGGATAACAGGTCTAAATGTCGGTTCTATCGACAACTTAAATTCAACCAGACCACCCATCATTGATGGTAATGATTATGAATATCAGAGAGATAATATGATTACTTTCATTATCAATACTGGGGTAGATAAATTTTTCATGCTTACCGGAGGATACAAAATTCCGGACAAGGATGTTAGTGATTTTACTAATCATGAAAATCATGAATACCAACTGAACTATATGGTACACAATACTTTACATTGATCAATGACTAGGAATATATATAAATAAATTTTGACTTATGAAGAAGAAAATTCTACATCGAAGAAACATGATGTTACACATTATTGTACATCTAATGTGATTGAGACTAGAAGATCCATGTTTAGAGCTGAGTATCATGGTTTTAGTTTTCCTTATGGTAAAACCATATACAAAGTACAACAGGGATTCATGACTATCGTGAATATATTCCATTCTATGGGAGAGAAAGGTCTATTTGATTGTTATCTTCTTAAAAAGATCATAGATATCATGTCGAATGAGTGGGAATCATAGAAGACATCAATTGATGAAAACATAAAGGTTACTCAAATTTCTCTTGATAAACTATTTGGAACTCTTCTTCAACATGAAATTAGAATGAAGTGAGATGCTGTAAACATAAAGAAAAAAATATAAATGGTAGTGTTTATTTTACTAAAAATTCAAATAATATGAATGATAAGACTCTTGAAAGAGTTACTATATCCAAATATAAGAAGGTTATTATCCAATCTGAATCTAGTGAGAGTGAAGTCTCAGAAAATGAGTTAGCTAATCTTGCTCGAAGGATGAACGAGATAGCTAGACAGATAAATTTCTAATCCAATTATAAGAATAAGGAAAGGAAAGATAAGAATGATTCAGAGGTCACATTCTATGAATGTAAGAGAGATGGATACATAAGACATGATTTCCCTATGCTAAAAAGAAAATAATGGAATGAGAGGAAATTTGAATGGAATAGGAAGAAGTATTACAAGTCCAAAGCTAAGAATGTTCTAAAATCTAATGACACATGGAGTGCCAGTGGTGATGAATCTTCAGATGAATCATCAGATGAGGAATCGTCTAGATAGAAGAATATGGGTCTTATAGCTAGGCTACCTATTGTTAATCATTTCATGATGGCTAAGGTACACAATGCCTAATCATTGACCAATGATTCTTTAAATTCTAATAATAGTAAATTTTATAACTCTTCCTATGAATAATCTTCTTTTGATAAAGAAAATACATTACCTACCTATGAAAAAGTTTCTAGGTTTGCTAAACATTTTGATATTGAGAACTCAAAACTCATGAAAAAGCATGATAAGGAAAACTCTAGGAATACTATTCTTACTAAGGAAATACAAAATCTTTCTAATGATCTTGGTAGGAAAAATGCTGATTATGAATTTATTTCAAAAAATATTGAGGAAATATGTTCTGAGAAGAATAAACTTTCAAATAATATTGAAAATGTAATTTCTAAGAAAGATGTTTTTGAGCCTAGGCCTACTTCAAATGCTTTTTAAAACAAGAACCTTGTTATAAAACAAAAATTCAAAAAAAAATTGAGGAAGTGTTTCTCAAACATTACCCCAGGTAAGGAAAATATTGATAAAATGTATTCAAAATTATGACCTCAAAAGAATACTTTTGGTTTTGGTTACACAAGTGCTAATTCGATTTTTAGTAATAACTACTTTGTTCCTCATCATGCCCCATTCTGTACAATGTCTCAATATGGTGGTCACTAGGAAAAAAATTGTTCCTTAAACAAACCCCAATCATCAGGATTTCATATAAATTATTTTTCTAAGAAGATGTGGGTACCCAAAATTTTTCTTTCTGACATTTCTGGATCCAAGAAAGTCTGGATTCCTAAAACCTAACTTTTTATTATATTCATGAAATTATGGAATGTACCAACAAAAATACTTGGTTGATGGATAGTGGATGTTCTCTGCATACCACTGGTAACAACAACTATTTCAAAAAGATTATCAAGATGAAATAAAGAAAAGTAACTTTCGGAGATAATGATTAGGAAAAATTATTGGTATAGGTAACATCGTTATTTTTGAAAAAACATTGATTTAAAATGTTTTATTTGTTAATGGTCTTAAGCACAACACCATCAGCATAAGTTAATTATGTGATGAAGGCTTCCTTGTGAATTTTAGAAATGATAAGTTCTTAGTACACAATTCCAAGGAAGAATTTATTCTTTCTACACATAGTTAATAGAATGTTTACACACTAAACATAGAATATCTTAGGAACCAAAACATACCATGCCTTAGTGAAATGGAAGATCATTATTGGATATGTCATAGAAGATTAGGACATTGTAACCTTAGTAACTTATGAAAACTTTCTATGAATGGTTTTGTTAAGGATATACTAGACCATATATTTGATTCTTCAAAAGTATGTAAACCGTGTAAATATTGAAAGCAACATAAATCATGTTTTAAATCAGTTGGTGAAGTCTCAAATACATATGCATCACAGCTAGTATATATTGATCTTTTTGGTCCTAGAAAAACTGGAAATATTGGAGGAAAGTATTATGTATTTTTCTTGGGTTGATGATTACACTATATTTACATGGTTCTATTTTCTAGCAAAGAAGTATGAAGATTTTTCTTATTTCAAATGTTTTAGAGCCCACGTCAAAAATGAGAAAAACCTTCCATTGAAAACTATTCATAGTGATCATGGAGGAGAATTTCAAAATTATGATTTTGAAACTTTTTGTTGTAGAAAATGTATTACTCACAACTTTTCAGCACCGAGAACACCTAAAAAAATGTTGTTATTGAAAGAAGAAATAGAATTCCTCGAGAGATAACTAGAATCATGTTGAGTGGGTATTCTGTAGCTAATCATTTTTGGGTTGAAGGTGTGAGTAATTCTTGTAATACTATAAATATAGTTTTAATTAGCCCATTTCTTAATAAAACCCTTAATGAGTTATGGAATGGTAGAAAACCCAGACTTTCCTACATTAAGGTTTTTTGGTGCAAGGTATTCCTTCTGAATACTAAAGATAACTTACACAAATTCGCTCCAATATTTGATGAAGTAATTTTCTTTGGATACTCCACAGCTTCTAAGGCTTATAGAGTTTTTAACAAAAACACTTTTGCTATTTAAGAGACAATACATGTCAAATTCGATGAAACTGATCCTTTTGTTTTCAAACAGCCCCATGCTATATCCTCATATGTGTTTCCAAAAACTGATATTCAACTATTGATAAAAGATTCTTCTGATAAGGAAAATTTTCAAGAAGATTCTTCTGAAACATTTACCCTAGATGATTTCCTACACTATGTTGATGAACAGGTTTTAAAAAACCCAAACCAGTCATTTCATAAGAATCATCCCAGTGATATTATCATTGATGATGTGAATCAACTGGAATGGACTAGAAGTTCCTTATTAAATGAAGTAGAGAATCTAGCATTCCTTTCTTATAACTAAAAAGCACTGATGAAGATTTAGGTGATGATGATTGGATTAAATCCATAAAAGATGAACTAAATGAAATCTAAAGGAATAATGTCTACACCTTGGTTAAAATACCTAAGAAAACTTCTGTAATTTAAGTAAAATGGGTCTTCAGAAATAAATGTGATGAAAATGGAATCATCGTATGAAATAAGGATTGATTGGTTGCTAAAGGCTATAATCAACAAGAAGGAATAGACTATGAAGAAACCTATGCTCCAGTAGCTAGACTTGAATCTATTCGTATTCTACTTGACTTTGAAACATTCATCAATTGTATGCTTTTTCAAATGGATTTTAAATGTTCTTTCCTGAATGGTTATGTTCAAGAGGATGTTTTTGTTGAACAACCTACTAGATTTGAAGATAAAAAACATCCTGATCATGTTTTTAGACATACCAAGGCATTGTATGGCCTTAAAAAAGCCCCACATGCTTGGTATGATAGACTTAAAGGACTTTTTCTTCAAAATAACTATGTTAAGGTAAATGCAGATCCAACCCTTTTTGTAAAGAACGATAAGAAAAATGTTTTTATTGTTCAAATTTATGTTTATGAAATTATATTTGGTTCAACGAAGAAATCTTTAACTGATTCCGTTGCAGATCTAATGAAATAGGAGTTTGAAATGAGTACGATGGGTGAGTTAACATTTTTCCTTTGTTTTCTAATTTCTCAAAAACCAGAAGGAATCTATATATCCCAACGTAATTATATTAAAGATCTTCTTAAAAAGTATGGGTATGACCACACTAAGAGTATAAGTAATCCTATTGGCACCTCAAACACAATGATCTTGATGAATATGGGAAACTAGTATATCAAACATCTTTTATAGGTATGATAGGAAGTCTACTTTACATGACAGCTAGTCGACCAGACATGATGTTATCCGTATACTTATGTGAAAGATAACAATCTAATCCTAAGGAATCTCATTTAAAGGCATTGAAAATAATATTTCACTACTTAAAGGGAACCATGGATCTAGGACTATTTTATACTTCTGGAAATGATTTTGTTTTAAAGAGTTTTTCAGATGCTGACTTTAGTGGATGTATAATGGATAGAAGGAGTACATCTGAAACTGGTCATTTATTAAGAGATTCATTATTTTATTGGTCTTGGAAGAAGGAACACCCAGTAGCACTCTCCACTGCTGAAGCTGAATATGTAGCAGCTGGAAGTTGTTGTGCTCAAGTGTTGTGGATATACTAGATAATCACAGATTATGTCCTGAGTTTCACTAAGACTCAAATTTTGTGTGATAACACAAGTGACATTTCCCTTAGTAAAAACCATGCACATCACTGTCTTTCAAAACACATAGACATTAGTCATCACTTTCTTAGGGATCACACACTCAAAGGAGATATCATTCATCATTTTATTGGAACGCAAGAACATCATTTTGACATTTTCACAAAATCCATACCCTCCAATAGATTTGGATACATTAAATAGAAGTTAGGAATGATAATCATAAGGTAATAGTCCTTAATTAACTTCTTGTTAAACCAATATCCATACAGTAATAAACTCATTTTTATTGGGGGAGTACATTTTTTTGTTAGTATTTCAAAAAAAATCATTATGAGCCTTTCAATATTTTTCGGAATCGAAATTTTCGTAATGATGTTTTCATACTGGAAATTTTTGGAATGAAGGTTTCGTACTGGAAATTTTCATAATGAAGTTTTCGTACTGGAAATCTTCGTAATGAAATTATCGTACTTGATATTTTTGTAATGATGTTATCGTACTAGAAATTTTCGTAATGACGTTTTTGTACTAGAAATTTTTATGTAATGAGATATTTTGTAATGGGAATTTTTGTACTTATACTTTTTATACTAGAGTATTGGTACTGAAATATTTTGAAATAAATCTTTTTCGTAATAAGTTTTTCGTAGTAAAGTTTTATTCAAGAAGAATATCACCTATTACGAATAATCTTCCTAGCCAATCCGAAAGGTATGACATCCTTACTTGAGTTTTTGTAATCATTTTTAGTTTCCGATACTTTCTTTTTCTTATAAAATTTCTTGGATTTTCTTCTTCTTAAATACGAATGCTTTTTTAAACCTCAAAATATTGGATTCAAGATTTCATTGTGGGTATGTTTTCAACCGCCAGATCAGATCAGAGAGTTTTTTAAACCATTAAATTGTTTTGGAAATTGAAAGGTCACAGCCATTGCCTATATAATGTGGACCTCCATAGTTGTCCCACATCCATTTCAAATCCCCCGCATGTCAAATCTCTATCTCAATTCATAAAGCCCGTTCTAAATCCTTCAGTTCTCCTCTATTCCGAATGTCTGTTGTATCCACTTCCCAAGATATGTCTTCAATGAATCCAATATCAAAATGGTCAGTCTACAGGGAAAGGATGGTCCATCCAAACATTTTCATTGAGTTTGATTCTATAATTTCAAATAATATCAAACTCAATGGATGGGAAGATTTCTGCGTATCAAAACCAGGGGGTCAGGATGTTGTTTATAGATATTTTATTGTAGAGATTAATGAGTTTGTTTCCTTCTATGAAGAATATGGCAGAGAAATATTCTCTTTTAAGAGATATGGTAAGACTTACAAGCATTCTTACTCCAAGGCTACAAGCTTTCTGGGGATGGCATATGATGATGAAGCAGAATTTTGTTCACAAAAAGTTACCGGATGTGAAAGGAAGTTTCACCAAAGTGAGGGAAATATAATTCCTTGGACATAAAAATGACAAACCAATAAAGATTTCTCATATTTCCACCAACAACCAGATTCTGCAGTTATGGGTTCAAGGGTTTTTCCATCTGAGAAGAGGTTATAAGGATAACCTAAAGAAAATTTATATTTACATCTTGTATTTCATGGTAAATCTACGAAAGATCAATCTAATAATTCATGTTCTTATTATAGTTCAGAACATCAAGAATGGGTCTTTGAATGATCAAATCATTATGTATCCTAATCTTATCTCCAAGATCATTATTTGGTGTCGTGATTCTGTCACGGTTGTTTGCACCTCCATGCCAAGAATTTGTAAGATGATGATAATAAGTGATGACACCTTAAAAAGAATGAAAGCTAGTTTTTCAAAAGAGTTAGGTGAGTTTTATGATCTTCTAGAGGAGGAGGCATAATTGGTTCCGGAAATGGTAGATAATGCAGATTCATCTAAGAAGGCATGGAAGAAGAGGAAGCTGAAGCAAGTGGTTGCTGAAGGAAAGACCCCTATTGCTTAGTAAACCCAATCTGCACCTCCAAAGCTGATGAAACAAAAGGCATAACCAGATGAGGTGGCTTCTTAAATAGAGGGAAGATAAGGATAAAATGAAAGAGGAGGATCCACAGTTAGGATTGGACCCTGATGAGGCTATGTCCTTAAGAGAAAAAGTTGCGGATTAGTTATAGAAACATGCTAGAGGGAAAAAGATGAAGAGGAAGATGTATGAAGCTGAATTTGTACAATCTATTTTGAGATAAACAAAACATTATTCTAAAAATATTCCCGTACCGGAAACTTTTTTTTCAACCATTACCAGAGACCCCTGGAAAGAACTACTTCACTCAAGAAAAGTATAAAGGGAAAGAGGTTATTGAAGGAGTAGAGAAAGGAGATGTTGAAGAAGTTGAGGAAGAAGTTGTTGAAGAAATGGAAGAATAATAGGAATAAGTAGAATAATATAGTGGTGATCTTGTGGACATGATTAAACAAGTTTAGGAATATCAGGAGAAGGAAAAACTATCAGAAAAACTTAAATTCCGAACTTCTGAGGCCTTGTCCTCAAAGTTTTTCACTATGGGAACGGGAGGCAAGGAAGATGGTATGGAAGATGAAGACAAGGTGGAAGCGAAAGAAAATGAATTATCTGAGGAAGAATGTTATGAGAAGAACTATCTTGAAAAAGGAGAAGAAAAGGAGAAACCTGATTAAGACAATATAGTTCATCTATCGGAATGTGAGGAAGAATATATTGATGAATAACCCATTCTAAAAAATTATAAGGGTATGAAATTGCTTATGGACACCCCAAAAAAAGATATAATACGGAAAAATTATGTTGATGGTTTTTTAAGAAGATATCTTGTTGAAATTGAAGATTAAAAATCCCCAATCAAGGTGTCTGATTCGGAATCATCAGCACTGGGTCCTGATTTTGTTATTGAATCGTTGAAAAAGTTGGTGGATTTAATTTTGATCATTCCCACCATAGACTCCAGATGCTATATGCTTCAACACAGCCTAAATCATATGTCAGAATCCTTATCCATGGTGATGAAAAAATGTGCGATGATTGAGGCTAATCAAAGAAATTTTTGTATCAATTATGATTTTCATAGAAATTCATGCAGCAAAATCACTCTTTCGTCAAAGAAAATTGATGATGATATGGCATATTTTGATCATTTTCTGAATAATGATAAAGAACCTTTAGAAACTGAGTATGAAAAGATAAAATATCTTCTAGATACGCTGATCCTTGAGAAAAATTCTCGGAATCAACAGGTGAGGGATATGAATGGGAAGCATAACTCAGTTTCTCAAAACTGGAAAGGGGAAATAGATCTCTAGATTGAGATCTAAGAGAAGCTTGTGAAGAAGAATGAAATTCTTAAGGCACGGTTTAAGGCTCTGAAGGCTCAAGATGAAAGTATTAATGCCTTTGAAAAACAAGCTGAGGAGGACCAGAAAGATCTGAAGTATTTTAAACCCATTTTGAAGAAGTTAATCCCCATGGAAAAGGAAGACAAATAGAAGAATCCAATTTTTTGTTGTAATGTCTTTCCTCAAAATATTATTTCAATTATAATGAAATATCTGGTTGTTTGTATCTTGTGTTCTTATGAAATAATGTTTCAAGTACTTTATTTCTATTCAATTCCATTTAATTCTTTTTGAAAATCTCAAAGGGGGATAAGGAAAAAGAACAACCCAAAGGGTGGGAAGGAAAAATCTAAAAGGGAGATGGAAAAATTTCTAGTTTATGAACTATCCTTAAGTATTGGTGAGTTTCTCAATATGAAGTTTTTCATTCCCATGATAATGAAAAATCAATACCAGAACTCAATAATATAATCGTTAGAGTTCATAAGCCTAAGGGGGAGTTAGTTTTATTCACCATCATCTATGAACAAAGGGAGATAAGTTTTAATTTCAAATTCTAAAGAAATTTTTCTAAGTCATTATGTTCTTTTTTGAATTATTGTTTGTGATTTCCAAAAAGGGGGAGATTGTTGAGTCAATAAGGTATTCCTTATGACTTTTTCATTTTTCTTGTTTTGAATATCACAAACACCTTATACATAATAAAATCTATATTTTACTTCTATAAGGAAAATTTACTTCGCCAAGGAATTTACCCCTACTATATTTTCATTGCTCATATCAATATTTTTCTTATGTATAACAACCAGATTCATATCTAATACCTCATAATAATATAATGCTTAGATATGAAGCATTTTGTTTTATTATCCAAATTATCGATAAGAAATCTAATGAAGTTCGATTCTGAATTCTGGATACTGACTATAATGAAGTTCCATTCCGAATTCTGGATACGAACACTAATGATTTTCCATTCCGAATTATGGATATGAACTCTAATAAAGTTCCATTCCAAAATTTAGATATGAAGTCTCATTATGTTCCACTCTGAATTCTGGATATGAATTCTCATAAAGTTCCACTCCGAATTCTGGATACAAACTCTCATAAAGTTCTACTCCGAATTATGGATATAAACTATTATGAGCTCGACTTTGAACTTCTACTAGTTCGACACCGAACTTCTATGAGTTTGAATTCAAACTTCTACTAGTTGGACTCTGAACTTTTACGAGTTAGACTCCTAACTCTGTAAGTTCATATTCTGAATTCTAGTGAAACCAGACTCAAAATTTCCTTATAAATTCGGACTCTAGATTTCTACAGAATTCAGGTTATAAATTCCTAAAAAACAGAATAGGAATATCACATTATTATAAAGTCCAAATTCCATTTTGGCTAGACTTCGAACATTTATTTTCATACATTCTTAACATCATATTTGTTATGTTTACACTTTTTTATTACAGAAATATGTTGTCCTTTTAGTTATTTACTAACCGTTGGTTGAGTGACACATGAACAGGTCCCTCCAAAATTCAAGGAGAAATATGACTGTTGGAGGAGGTAGCGGACCATTGGAGCTTAACCTATAAATAGATGCTCAATTTAAAGTTGACAAAAATATTGACACAAATTGTGCTTACATTATGATGAAGTGATTTATAGAGAGATAAGATCTTATCAACTCTCAAAGTTTCATACAGAAAGTTTGAACAGCATGTTCAAACTCTGCCTTGTGCACATTTCCTTCATGCGACTCCGATTGTTTCTTTGTTCAATCGAGGGCTTCCGGGGATAGGAAGACAGAGGTTCCAACACCTTGAAGTTGAGGGCTTCCTTGCTGAGGAAGAATGAGGTGTCGACTACTTGATAGGTGAGGGGTTGCTGGGATGGCAAGACAGACTCTGATCTTCGTATCGAGGGCTTACCCTTGATTGGGTAAGACATACATTCTTGAAAGTGTAAATCATGGGACCTTTATCCAAGTTTGTTGCATACCCATATCGTTGGGTTGAAAGAGTTATTGTGTGGTACTTATAGTTTTACTAATTTTTTGTCCACTTCATTTTGTATTTCTAATGAATGTATAAGTTTCTTATATATCCTTACTTGTACTCTGATTTAGTTATATTCTATACACTTTAAGGTAGAATCTTAATCTTCGTAACTTTTGTTAAGTTTCATATCTGATATAATTTTTATAGAATCTAGAAAGTCTTTAGAACTTATAGAGGCTTTGTACATTTTCTTGTTTATCTATGTTAAACATAAACATCCTAAAAATATCTTAAGGTAATTTTCAAAAGGTACAATTCCCCCCCCCCCTCTTATATCTGGGAATCTCAATCTTATTTCAATCCTATGTTTGGTATATTAGAGTATGCCATACTCAGAGTCATACCCTCCTATCATTGGGCCTTATAGTTGGTATCAAATGTCTGTTTAGATAACATCAGGGATAAGGATGACTTCGTAAGATATAAAGATATCAAAGGATTTTATAATTATCAAGTTGATAATATATTCAATATCTTGGAAATCCATTTTGAGGATTTATGTTACAATATTTTTAATTGTATTTTTAGAGGTGTATAATTTTGGGGGAGTTGTGGTTTAGTACATTAGCAGATAAGAAATGAATGGTATGGAATATCCTTTGATGATAAAACATGTAATTGTTATTTTTAGTAATTTATCTCATTTTGTTAATGTTATATAATTTATATTGTTTTTTAAAATTGAAAACAGGCAGAACATGGGAAAACTGCTCACGTTAGACAAAGCATCATGAATCGAACCCACTGCCTGAGTGCAATAACCCTTTATCAACTACCACTTTCCTACATGAAGACCCTGGTTAGTAAGATTTATTCTATTTAGTTAAAATATTTTATGGATTATGAATATGTTTATTTTCAAATAATATATTTAATTAAATGTATATCAATTGTTTTGGAAAACGATTTAGGGATTACATGATAAATGATATTTTGGAATACATTAACTATATTAGGAACATTATATGATTATGGTAAATAGATCACTATGGGATTTTAACTTAGGATTAATGGCTTAATTATATTTTTTAAGAATATAGTATTTTAATTTCCTAATTATGGAAATTATGTTATTTATCGAAATGATTAACATATCATAGAGAATATGTGATTTGGTTAATTACTTTTCTGTATGGGAATTTATGAGTGATCGATTGTATTTGGAGATACATCTTAAAATTTATTTTAGACGAATATTTTATTATATTATTCTATGTTTTGTCTTCTAATAATAAATGGATTATTATGATGAATTTTAAAAATTAAATTGTTTTCATAATGTTATATGTTGAACTTTGCGAATTACTATTGAATTTTCAATATTAAATGAATTCCTTCTCCTTATAAAAGATTTTTCTTTTTGTGTATTATGTAATATTTTACACAAAAAATTATTTATGGTTAATTTTTTTTATGATATAAGAAATAAATTGTTAAATTTTTTGGGTTAAAAAGTCGATTCATCTTGAATACTCGTCGTTTGGATAAAAATATTTGTTTCTCATGAAATTATTTTAAAGGACAAAACACTAATTTTCACGTATGTAAATTGAATTATGTTCTAATTATATGTGGTAAAATAATTCCTTAAATTTATATAAAAGCCCTTAAAAAATTCCGTTTAATTTTCATTCTGGGAAAACAATTACTGTTTGACCTGTCACATGTTTTTGGTTTTCTAATTATTAGCATTCTTCTGATCTTGTTTTCTATCAATCTCTACAAGAACAAGATTGTTAGTTTATCTTCAATATCAATTCATACCTACATGGAATCCTAGAATGTGTTTTCTCAGGTGACATTTAAATTCCCCATACATTCTTTTCATGTAATTGTTTTATTGAAAATGTTGGGCAAAAATCCCTCAAGGTAACATTGCAGCATTTTTGGGTTGATTGTGTTTGTTGACAAAGCAGGTTTCCATGGAGAATTGTCGAGTTCCCGAGAAGTTGTTGACATTCCATGTTGACAAAGAACTTTGACAAAGGAAAGGACGATCTGGAGGCGGTACAAAAGAGCAGTACAAGGTGGCGCCGTTTTCCAGTGTTTGCCAAATTTATGGGCCTGAAAATCGCCAATAGAAAATGGAGTGATATGTTGTTGGCGAAGGTTGAAGAGAGAGAAATGAAGGAGGTGTGCGGAAAAATTAAGCGTGGAGCGCAAAACTAGCAGGTTGCGCGAAATCGTGAAGTGTGGCGCGCAAAACAGCGGGTTGCGCGAAATTGTATTTCGCGCAAAAGATGTTTCAAGGCCGAAAGCTTGAAAATCGGTAAAGGCATGAGGCGCGCGAAATTTTGGAGGCGTGCGCGGAAAATTGAAGTGGCTCGCGAAATAGCGGATGATGTATTTCGCGCAAGAGGAGTTACGAGGTCCGAAGCTCGTAAAATGGCAAAGGCATGAGGTGCGCGAAATTATGGAGCAGTGCGCGGAAAATGGTTGTGCGCGGAAGGTTTGTATTTCGCGATCAACGCGGATTGCGCGCTCAAGGAGGGTTTTTCGCGCGGGGTCGATTTTGCCTATAAATATGAAGTGACCCTCCTCCATTCAGTAGAGTTCAAGACAAAGAAAATACCCGAGCTCTGGTTCGCGAAATTGAAGTTAGAAAGTGTGTTGCACGTAAACTTAAAGTTTGCGCGTAAAGTCAGATTGCGCGAAAAGCAAAGGCTGCGCAGAAAGTTAGTGATGGCGCGTAAAAGGAAGATTGCGCGAATAGTGGATTTCGCGCAAAATCAGTGAATTGCGCGCAAGGCAGTTTCGAGGCTGCGCGTAATATTTGGAGGTTGCGCGAAAAAGGAATTTCGCACAAATCATAGAAATTGTGCGCAAGGCACCGTAAGGGTTGCGCGTAAAAATTGAGGTTTCCCGGTACATCCGGTGCAATGTGAGATTCATCTGCGGGTGAAAGTTGGACTTCAACAGAGCATCTACATACAGAGGAAGATGCATTCCTTCATGGAAATGAAGAGACCTACAGGTCTATAAACTGTGAGTGAATCCCTTCCAAGAGCAGTGAGCTTAGGAAGAGGAAGAAGGTGATCCTCTCCACCGGCAGTGAGCCAGAGAGAGAGAAACAGGGAGTGACCCTTGGGAAAGCAGTGAGCTGGCCCTAAACCTTGTATAGGCAGTGAGCCTGGGCATAGAAGTGATCTAGCCCGAACATTGTAATCCATAGCTAGTGAAGCCTAGTGGAATTTGGTACGAACCGGCAACTTGTCGGCGTATGCTCCTTGGACGTAGCCCTTAGCGGTGAACCAAGTAAAAATCTATGTGTCTGCCTCCTTACTTTCCTGCATTGCATTCAAAGCATCATCATCAGGTAAATGTGACAAGTGATCACAGTAACCACACAATTGAAAACAAAGTGACCCTTGTAACAAAGAGGTCAAGATCCAGTGGGGCAGAAAGAACTTTGAAAAAGAATATCCATACCCTGATTCACCCCCCCTCTCAGGGTATATAGGCCCTTATTGGCCCTAACAATTGGTATCAAAGGGAAGGATGTTGTTATCAGATTTGTTTGCTCCAACTTGGTGTAGTCGATCTGTGTGCATAAAGAATCAGTCTTCTCTTATCTCAATCAGCCATGGAAAAGGGAAAAACATCCAAGAACAAGCAGAAGTCAGGTGGTACTCCTCAGTGTGGAAGTGTATATGGAAAATGTGTGATTCAACTAAAGGAATCAAACAACTTGCTGAAGGAAGGCTTGGATGAATCATAAAGGGAAAATATTGATTCACTCAATCATGATGTTGGAATGAGTAAAGTACACGAGCATCAGAGTGATACTAAAACAGAAGAAGAAATTGAAGGAAGAATAGATATGCGAGCTGAGTTAGAGGCTGCTCTTGAAGAGATAGATGTTTGGAGAGCCAAAACCAAGAATGCTAACAAAGTAGTTCGCGATGCCAAACTCTATATGCAGCAGCATGAAGAAGAGAAGTCTGAGTTGATAAATAAAATTGAGAAACTCAAGTTATCAGCACCAGAGAACTCAGAATCAGTTAGTGAGTATAAGCTTAAGATTGAAGAACAGAAAAGGGAGATCGATGACTTGAATAGAAAAGTGAAAGATCAATTCAAAAGCATTGAAGAACCGAATATTCCAAGTGACGTTGGAAACACTGATGAAGCCAAATCTAAAGATATCCGGATCAAGGGATTGGAGATTGAGGTCAACAAGCTAAAATGTTTAAATCAAAGGATTATTGATATAGTTACTGACCTAACAGAGAAGAATGATTCATGTGCTGAAGAGCTGCAGAAGATGGCCATAATGAAAGAAAAACAAAAGGCTGGTGATTATGAAGAGAGTCAAATGTCAGATGAAGCACAAAATCTTAAAGCCAGAAATAATGATCTAGCAGCACAGTTGTCTGCAGAAGTTTAGAAAAATCAAAGGCTACAACAAGAGAATGCATGTTGCTCTGACTCTGTCGCTCAAGAAAAATTGAAGGTAAAGGAGAAAAATGACATGGTTGATAATTTGAAGCATAAACTGGAAGATGAGGTAAGTAGAGGGAAGCTTCTAAAGGAAAAACATGATGTCCAACTTAAATCAAGGGATATGAAGATTCAAAAGTTGGTAGAAGAGCTCGAATCAGTCAAGCAGGAAATAGAGAAGTCTAAATCCAAAGATAAGCCCAAGTTGAAGGATGCACTGCACTTGCTATTTGATCATCCTTCGACAAGTGATGATAAAATGAAGAACAGATATGTTGTTTCTGAAGAGAAACAACATAATATTTTCTCATCTCAAAGACCAGCAAGTTTTGGAAATGCTGGCATTGGATATGATAATTCCACTCCTATGGATGATAAGAAAAATGCAGTGAAAATTTACATAGGTAAGAAAAATCCTGTAGGTGCTGGAGATAGGCCTATGAGGATAGTTTCAAGGAGTGATGATGTGTGCTATTTCTGCGGAGTTCATGGCCACACATCAAGCTTCTGTATAGAGGCTCTGGAGTACATTTCATGCTGTGAAAAGAGAGACATTAATAAATCTGAGAACAGGAAGAAGCATCATGAGAGATTAGAAAGAAGAGCTTCTTAGAGGAAAGCATATATTAGATGCTATTACTGTGGAAGAATGGGACACACCATGAGCATGTGTCAGGAAGCTCAGGAGAATAATATCAGAGGAAGAACTCAAGGTGCATCAACATCTCAGCAGAGAGATGATGAAATGAGGTATGCCTTTGAGGGAAAATGTTTTATATGTTCTCACTATGGGCACATGGCGATACATTGCAGTAAGAAGAAAGCAGGAAAGGGAAAGGAAGAAGAAAAGAGATCTCCACCACAGGAAGTGTACAATAAAGAAGCCTGTACTGGGAGACAAAGTGGTAAGGAGAAGAATAGGCTTCGAGCCTCAGGGAAATCACGTGGAGCTGAACGAAAGGTGTATCAGTCACCTCCTATGTCATACTCACAACAGCTCTCAAGGAGAGAATGTGAGCAAACCTGGAAGATTAAGGGGAGATCTACTCCAGTGGTGATAAAGAAGAATAGAAGTTCAATGGAGGACCCACCACCAATGAAAAATAGGACGGTGACTCATAAATCTGATAAAAGGCAGATAAGCAAAGAATGCATCGAAAAATCCACATGTCGTGTTTTGCAACGAGAAGTGGAAGAAAAAGGCAGATCCCTACAATGGACAAAGAAGACAGGGAAGATGACAAGAAAGGAGATTCCTGCACCGAGAAACAATCAAGGGAAATGGAATTTCGGTAGAACATCAAAGATCGAAATGTGTACCATTTGGTCTAAACCCCAGATTGTGAGAAAGGACAAGTCTGCAGAATCTTCATATCAGAAAAAGGCTCAGAATGTGAGCAAAGAATGCCTAGTCATATGGCCAGAACAGTTGAAGTTGGTCAGGCAGTTGGAGGAAGCAAGAAAGGAGTGTGATGCGCTCCAAGAAAGAATCAAAGGGTTGACCCATCAGGATCAACCATCATCCTCATGTTGAGGATTCTAGAAGACACCCCTCTCCCTATATATTTAAATGCTATTAACTGATGATTCATGTGTTTCAGGTTTTAGGGAGATATGATCCATAGGGTAGTGGCATCTAAGGATGCGAAGTGGAGAAGTGATTTGCTCTAGAATTTCAATTGATTCAAATAAGGTACTAGAGTTGATGAAGAAATGGAGCAATAGAGCAAAATAGGAAGTGATTGTGTTATTAACTTTATCTCTTGTTTCCTACACCGAGTTTCAACTCCGTAGGCTTAGAGATTTTGTTAATGGCTCAAATTTGAGTGGAAGATGAGAACAAATGATGCAGGAGGAAAAGACGTGTTATGGGTCTAAACTGTTGGGCCTAACAACTGGAAGAGTTGCATAACACAGGGGGAGCATTCTATATCCAAATCAGATTCAAGAGCCATCAATGCAATAATTGGATGACTCGGCTCAGGTGTTTCCTATTGAGGGAAGAAAGACACATAGGGAGAAGCAGCAATAACAATGCATTTCATGCTTATCTATTTGCTCTAACAATATGGTATCAGCTGACTGTTTTCAGGATACCAAGAAGCTGCAAGAGAAAATCAAAGGCATCTCAACAAAAATTTGAGAAACCTAGCTGAAAGAAATGAAGCCATTGAAAAATGAGTCAGTGAACAACTTCCTGATGGAAGTATTGAGGAAGAAAGCAACATAGGGAGATCAGAAGTGGCTTATGCTGATTCAGAAGAAGACACCAATGATGAACATGAAAGTGTCTAGTTTGTGAGTACAAGGAAGTAAAAATCCTCATCTGCACAACAGTCAAAGAGTTGAGCTGAAATTGACATGCAGAATATCATTGGTGATTAGTTAGCTCTATCTTAGACAAGGAGAATGAAATCACTGCAGAAAACATCTTTTATATCTCAGGTTGAGCCGAAATGCTTTGCTAATGCAACTGAAGATGAAAACTGGGATCATACCATGGATGAAGAGATAGATCAGACTTGAGAAGAATCAGACGTGGGAGATTGTTTCGAGGCTAGATGATAAAAATGTCATCAAGAAAAAAAAATGGGTCTATCAAGACAAGATGAATGAATATGGCATGATGATTCGGAACAAAGCACGACTGAAGTGCAAAGGAGACTCCCAGATAAAGAGTAATCAAAGGATGATGAGGATGGCAAGGCAGTTAATATCACAGAATACAGGCAAATCATTGGAAGTCTGTTGTACTTAACCGCAACAAGGCCTGATATTGTTTTCGCCACATGCCAAGCAGCGAGATATCAGAGTAATCCCAAGGAAAGTCACATGCTTGCAGTGAAAAGAATACTTCGATATATCAAGGGAACAGTGGACTTCGGCTTGACATACAACGACAAATCTCAGACAGAGTTATTGGGATATACTGATGCAGACTGGGCCGGTTCAGCAGACGATAGAAAATCAACGTCAGGTGGTGCATTCTATCTTGGTGGATTGTGTATTTCTTGGCTAAGCAAGAAACAATATTGCATTTCATTGAGCACCGCAGAAGCTGAGTATATTGCGGCCACTCAAGCATGCACACAGTTATTGTGGATGAAGTAGCAGCATGAAGATATGGGAGTTCAAGTGAAGTCTCCGATCGGAATCCAGTGTGACAACTCAAGTGCTATCAATCTTAGAAAAAATCATGTCCATCATTCCAGGACAAAGCACATTGAGATCAAGTATCATTTCATCAAGGAGAAGGTTGAGCAGGGCATCATGAAGTTGGAGTATGTGCCTACAGAGATACAGGTTGCAGACATTCTGACAAAGGCCTTACCCAAGGAAGCTTTTGAGAGGCATCGACTAGCTCTGGGAGTTCAGTCGATTCCCCGCACTTGAAATAGTGTGGATGCGGGACCCACCCGCCCTCTCCCCGAGGTATGGTGTGTTTTTCCCTAATGCGCTGATATGTGTTCTCTACTATGTTACAGACTAAAAAGGCGTGACATTTGGGTTCGTTGACAAAGGGGGAGAAAAGTGCTTGACAAGTGCTTGACAAAGGGGGAGAAAAGTGTTAGTTCAAGAGAGAAAATAGTGCGGAGATTTGATAAATCATAATTGATACGGGGAGAAGCTGACAGGTGGAGCAGCCAGAAAGGGGGAGCAATGAGAAAGGGGGAGAGATTTTTAAATCTGACGATGCTAGACGTGATCGATCAAATCATAGAAATCACGACAGCTAATGATCGTGATAAAAGCAGAACAGTGGTGTTGGAATGGTGTGAGACGGTGTCCAGCTATCAAAAATTGGTATCAACTTAAGAATTCACCAATTGGTATCAGTGTGGTTCAACAACTGGTTTTATTTTAAGAATTGGTATCAGGGTGGAATCGACAATTGGGGTCTGACATGAAGTGATTCATTGATGAACTTTTCATACTACTCTTGTTTCTCACGCCGAGCATTGCTCATGTGGGCTTAGAGTACATGTTAAGTGAATCCTTGAACGCTATCATAATCGCAAGAGGCGAATGGTGGTAGCAGCTGGAAGAAGACTCAGTGAGGTATCAAAGTGCAGAAAATATTTCTGAGCAGAGTTGTGAAGAGTTGTCAACAAACCCAAAGGGGGAGATTGTTGGGCAAAAATCCCTCAAGGTAACATTGCAGCATTTTTGGGTTGATTGTTTTTGTTGACAAAGCAGGTTTCCATGGAGAATTGTCGAGTTCCCGAGAAGTTGTTGACATTCCATGTTGACAAAGAACTTTGACAAAGGAAAGGACGATCTGGAGGTGGTACAAAAGAGCGAAATTAAGCGTGGCGCGCAAAACTAGCAGGTTGCGCGAAATCTTGAAGTGTGGCGCGCAAAACAGTGGGTTGCGCGAAATTGTATTTCGCGCAAAAGATGTTTCAAGGCCGAAAGCTTGAAAATCGGTAAAGGCATGAGGCGCGCGAAATTTTGGAGGTGTGCGCGGAAAATTGAAGTGGCGCGCGAAATAGCGGATGAAGTATTTCGCGCAAGAGGTGTTACGAGGTCCGAAGCTCGTAAAATGGCAAAGGCATGAGGTGCGCGAAATTATGGAGCAGTGCGCGGAAAATGGTTGTGCGCAGAAGGTTTGTATTTCGCGATCAATGCGGATTGCGCGCTCAAGGAGGGTTTTTCGCGCGGGTTCGATTTTGCCTATAAATATGAAGTGACCCTCCTCCATTCCGTAGAGTTCAAGACATAGAAAATACCCGATCTCTGGTTCGCGAAATTGAAATTAGAAAGTGTGTTGCGCGTAAACTTAAAGTTTGCGCGTAAAGTCAGATTGCGTGAAAAGCAAAGGTTGCGCAGAAAGTTGGTGTTGGCGTGTAAAAGGAAGATTGCGCGAATAGTGGATTTCGCGCAAAATCAGTGAATTGCGCGCAAGGCAGTTTCGACGCTGCGCGTAATATTTGGAGGTTGCGCGAAAAAGGAATTTCGCGCAAATCATAGAAATTGCGCGCAAGGCACCGTAAGGGTTGCGCGTAAAAATTGAGGTTGCCCGGTACATCCGGTGCAAAGTGAGATTCATCTACGGGTGAAAGTTGGACTTCAACAGAGCATCTACATACAGAGGAATATGCATTCCTTCATGGAAATAAAGAGACCTACAGGTCTATAAACTGTGAGTGAATCCCTTCCAAGAGCAGTGAGCTTAGGAAGAGGAAGAAGGTGATCCTCTCCACCGGCAGTGAGCCAGAGAGAGAGAAACAGGGAGTGACCCTTGGGAAAGCAGTGAGCTGACCCTAAACCTTGTATAGGCAGTGAGCCTGGGCATAGAAGTGATCTAGCCCGAACATTGTAATCCATAGCTAGTGAAGCCTAGTGGAATTTGGTACGAACCGGCAACTTGTCGGCGTATGCTCCTTGGACGTAGCCCTTAGCGGTGAACCAAGTAAAAATCTCTGTGTCTGCCTCCTTACTTTCCTGCATTGCATTCAAAGCATCATCGTCAGGTAAATGTGACAAGTGATCACAGTAACCACACAAGTGAAAACAAAGTGACCCTTGTAACAAAGAGGTCAAGATCCAGAGGGGCAGAAAGAACTTTGAAAAAGAATATCCATACCCTGATTCACCCCCCTCTCAGGGTATATAGGCCCTTATTGGCCCTAACAGAAAATATTTCCAATGTGGTATTTTCAATGAATTTACCGAGCCAAAATGTAAAATTCAGAGGATGTTATTTCATTACGAGGATCAGATAAAACATCCCAGTTAATAATAGAATAATTAATTTTAATATATGTTAATATTTATGAATAAGATATTATTTCATACATTAAATGGGACAATATCTTCGATAATTTAATCAATATGTAATTATGTGTTTTTTTTAAATCGTACATAGCACACAACACTGAGTTGTGCTGAAAAATAACACAACAATACAATTATTAAATTAAATAGTAGTTAAGTCTAAATTTTTTTATTGGTAGGAATTAATATAACTAACTATATTATGATTACACATGTTTTGAAATGTTTTATTACATTTATCATATAAATTTTTCATACTTAAAATGAGATGAAATCCAATTTTAAGCATATAAAAATAAATTATATTTAAAAGGAAATTTTACAGCCTTTTGATGATGAATTTATTTAGAATATATTTTTGGTCTTCTTTAAATGTTATATATGAAAAATTAAACATATTCTATATAATTAGGACATCAAAATTTATTTTTTTAGATTTTATTATTTTTCTAAATAAAATAATATTTTAATGAATATTGAAAAATATTGTATTTTAATTAAAAACTACCTTTTCATCATATTTATTTAAATGGGTACATATTCCTTTAAATACCTGTTATAATATAATTTGATAATGTTTTCATAATTAAATCAATTTATGGTCATTGGAAGTAATATCACAATGAAATTCGATAAAAACACCTATCAATATTTTGATGTTTTTTACTTTTTACAAATGTATTTTCTTGTATTGACCAAGGGATTTAATTTTAAATTATTTAATAATAATTATATGTTTTGAATTTTGAAAATTGGATTCATTATTTGGAATTAGATGTTCCAAATTGTGTAAATATTTACCTTTTATTTTTGAACATTATGAATAATGACTTCAGTAATTATTTATATTTACAACTATTAAAGGGTAAATAAGTATAAAAATAATATTATAATACTATAAAACTACCTTAACATATATTATAATCTTATTTAATGACTAATGGGAGACCAAAAAAATCCATAGGAAGAACATTTGTCATTAAAGGGACACTTGGGTGTGATAATGAGAAAATATAATAATTTTTTTAAAAGTAAAGAGAAATATTTCATAAACATGTATCTTCTTAATAAAAAAATTTGAATATGGTGTTATATAATAGATATATTTAAAAATAAATAGTAACTGAAAATCAAAAAATATTTCCTACATCACGGTATTTTTTTATAATTTTTAGATATAAAAAATATAATTTTTTTTATGACACAAAGATGATGTAGTTATTAACTTATTAATGAATGTTTCAAATAAATGACATAATAATTATTAAAATAAATATAATTTGAAAATTTGTATTTGATCTATGAATTTTTATAGATGATTATAATATGTTATATTTTATTTAATGTGGGTTTTTAAATTAATTATGTGGTTATGACTTTGACAAAAATCAATTACTAAATAGTGAAAAAATTGACATAAATGAGTTTTTTAAACAAGAATAATTTAATAAAATGATATAATAGTCATAAAAATGAAATATTTAAAAAACTGAATTAGATAATGTTATAAATTTCATTAATAATCCTAATTATTTTCTCTTGTAATTATATAATAACAATATTAACCATATGCTGTTAAAAAACAAGAAGGTAAGGTAAGATTTAATTTATATAACTAAGGGTTAAAGCCAAAAAATAAGGTTAAATTTGTGAGCTAAACATGTCTAAAACAAAATAGTTGATAATTTTTAGACCCATCCTCATCTTATAAAATAAATATATCACTTAGGATCTATTATAATAATAAAATCAATTTATAATAAAATAATATTTTCAGACATTCCAAAAGTGCCCCACCACCCTCTTATAAAAGGCCACCAACTCTACCAAAGTATTCACACCTTCCAAGCCCCTTGGCTCATCCAAAGTTGTCCCAATTTATCTCCCCACATCCATATCTTCCTTATATAAACATTTCCTTGTGCATAATGAAATTCAAGAAAGCCTTTTGACTCAAATCAAAAGGACTCACCAAATTTAGAGTTACATCTTCTCTCAAGCTCCTTTAATTTATTTTCCTTCTCCATCACCCTAACCTATATTCCTTACATTCATTTAAAAAAATCTATATCATAAATATACTAGCATTATTTATTCTAATTTATTAAACTACACTTACACACACCTCCCTCTAATAGATATAGAACATAAAATGTCTGTGTACGTTTAGCTATTTCCTCACGAAACGATGCTAGTTTAATTTTTTCCTACAACCTATCAGGGTGGAAACTATGATGGAACTATATTAATATATGCTATATATTATATTTAAATTTTCAATATTATTCTATAATTTTTATTATAATATACATATTTGTTTTCATTAATTTTCAAATACGATAATTACATTTGAGGAAGTGTGGACTATCGACCTCGGAATGTGATAAGACACATTAATTCAATGCATAAAACGTATAAAGGATATTTTTAATGAACAAAGGTAACATATAAAACATATATAATATACATAAATGATAATATACATATATTTTCATTATTTTAATATGACAAATGAAATTAATGAAGTGTTCATGCATATGTACGACCTTCTATCTCTATGAATGGTAAATTTCATTTATTATTTAAAATTATTATGGACTATTATAAATATATAAATTGGAAATATATTATATTTAAATCCTGAATATGATTCTGAAGGTAATGGACTTATGAAAACATGGGAAATGTCCATCTAAACCATTTCATCTTTACTCAAGTAACGAAAATCAACAAAATATTTCATATGTACCTAAATAGTTATTTAATTTTTATAACACAGTAACCGGTGATGTAAAAGAAAAAATAAACTTTAAAAATGTTATCAATAAATTTTAAATTAACCTATGTTTATTATTCTGGAATATAGTGATTGTATGTGATGATTTGGACACATGGTAAGTAATTTTTTCTCAATCTCTTTTCATTGAGGAATATATTGATGTTATACACCAAATTTTTTAATTCGGTTTATAATAAATAAAATTTGATTTATATTTAATTCAATATTTTTCAAAATGAATATTTTTTTATATGATTTTTTTACTAAATGAAAAAAAGAATGTTTTTAACCTATGTGGTGGAAACATCTTTTCTATCACCATGGCCATTATTTGGTATTTTGGTTCCTTTATAAGACATAATGATTTTAAATAAAATTAAAAACCATAGTCCCTTTTTATGTATTTTGGTATTGAAAATGATATTGAGAATTAATTTTTTATTTCTTGAAATGATATTATACAATTTCAATGTGGAAATGTTATTTTTCCATTATGAATGTTTTATGTGTATTGATTATTTTATAGTTCTTGTCCAGTGCATAAGTATATGGGTCGTTCCACAATAAAAAAAGGGAGGGTGAGCCCATGATAACTCCCCAATGATTTGGTTAATAAGTCATAGGTAAACATTGTGGCTCCTCATAACATATTTTTGGAATGTACCAGGATCGATATTCCAAACTTTTCCATGAAGGTATCTACCTATGTAGCTAAAAAATCTACAATATAAGTATGATATTAATTCTACCAGTTACCATTATGATTTATGATTTCTTTATGTCTTATAAAATTTTTAGGATTTCATAAGTTATGTTAAAGAGTTTATGTTTTATGGTAGAAAAGTATTATTTTTTGGAATGTGTTCATGTGTTAAAAATATCCATTGAGTGGTTGTTTATTCCTTATTTTCTATTCTTTAGTGATATTTTTATCTTAATACCTAGTTTCTAAATTTTTCCATAAGATATATGAATGGGTATGATAAAGGAAGAAGTCCAGAAGAATTTTACCAAAAAATGATATCATGTTTCCCTTTAAAAAGTTTTATATAGTGGAATAAAATGATACTATTTTAGTTGTATCTAATTTTTATAAATTTTATTTTTGAAAAAGATATGGTCTAATTATCTAAAAGAATAAACCTGTAAAGATCCTTAATGTTAAATAACGTCATATTAATTATTTAACTAAATATTATGTAATGTTTAAGGGTGGGGCCTTATGCAGGGCATGTGAGTGAAGAAAATGGAATGTATAGTTCACTTAAAATATTCTAATTCTATCTGGACATGACCATGTATCCATGGTCTTGACTATGTAATGGACCATATACACTTGGCCTAGTCAGTGTCCAAGGACTTGTCGTTCCACAGGCTGTGTACTTCTGTATTTGTCCATATACTTTCCTATGTACTCACTAAGATTCTAGTGGTGGTCCACAAAGCATGTGACTATTCCATATGGTCGTTGTTACTAATATAAAACTAAAACCCTAGAACCAAATCATTGGGGTCCCATAGGACTTTTAATCACGTAGTATATTGTGTTTTGATTTGTATTTTCTAGATCCATCAAATAAACCTTTGCATCATATTGTGGGATTCTGGAGCCACCTCTCTCATATAATGATATATATAGAGTTTCTTCTTCACATCTAGTCAATGGATATCAAGTTTATGTGGTTTAAATCCTCTAAGAAAATTAAAAATCAAGCTATAAGTTACTGTCTCAATGAAATAGGGTCGAATAGACACCAAAATCTATTATGATCCACCTCCAATTATCAACTACTATCATCTCACCTCGAAAACAACATTTATAATGATCCATATCCATTTTATCATACATTTCTTCAATGAATGATCTTGTAATAATCAAATAATGGGTTTTGGTTGATCCATGGGCCAAAACAAATGTCTAAGATGAACATACAAACAACAGTTGGATAAATCCATACACCAAAACAAGTGTTCAATGAATCTAATCAACATTTTGTTCTTCTAAAATCTATTATTTTCTAAAATTTAAATCAAAGAAGAATAAACATAGGGAAAAAACCATTATACCATCAATTTAAATCAACCAATGATATGAATTTGAATTCTATTTCATCATTTAATCCACAATTTTTCGGTTTTATGAAATAGGATGGAAAATGTATATCAAATTTCTAGATGAAGTTTGAATTCATCATTGATGAATAATTGTTCTTTGTTTCTTATGAGGACAGCATTCATGAAATCTTTTTGCAAAACGATAAACTATTATGTACCAATCCAGAAATGTTCACCATGAATGCCCTTCTCCAATGGATTATATGTCTCAATGATTCTTCATCCAACCCGTAATCAAACTCTATAGGCATAAAATTATAGAGGAAGAAGATCCCTATTTCAAAAAAAATCCATTAATTAATAAATTTAATTATTAATAAGTCCAATACAACCATTATTAAAAACCATTACAAATTAATTATTTCCCAAATAGTGTAAAACACTTATTTTAAAGACAACGGTACCCCCCAACATTCAATTCTAGGTCCACTTTTGAGATAATTTCAATTATTGAATAAAAGTTTTTTATTTTATTTGTTATTTTTAATATATTAAACAAAATTATTTAGGGAGCACTATTCTTCATAAACCCATGTCATATCATCTTTTAACCTTGATAATAATTTGTATAACATCCAAATATAAGACACATCAAACCCGATTCACTAAAAGATCATTAAAATATATATTTTATAAACAAACTATAATTTTTTAGATATATAAAATACAATATAAAATATTGAAGAAGATATATATCCAATAGTGAATATGTTATATAATATATAACATGACATTTTTTATAAATGATGAGACATTTTGTAAATGTAAAAAATATTTCTGTTCCCAAAATAAATTTATTAAAATTATACTAGAGTAGTAAATATAAATCTTTATCTCCGTATATCAAAATAAAATAACTCGTTATTAATATGAAATACTAAGAGAGAGAATTTATGATACATCAAAAAATGAAAATACATTGTTTAGAAATTGAATTTCCTCCTAACGGAATATAAATATTAAAAAATGAATGGTTTTGAAAAATAATATGGATGTACAAAAACATAAAAAAACAGACAATTTTTCTATCTAAGAGGGGTTTGGAAACATTATAGGAAAATTATAATATTTTCTAGATCATATAAGATATAAATTCATAACATTAAATTCTATAATATGATAACAATACTTAAAATTAAAAAAATTTAAACACCTGTTACAAAAAAAATCAATTATAATTTTTTATGTTAATTTAAAAAAAAATTCCTACTATTGTACGAAAATTAATAAAATATTTCACTTTTTTAGAATTGGAAAATGTAAAATAAATGGTAAAAATATAATTTATATAATTACAATATTGTATAATTTTAAAGCACAAAAAAAATATTTTATTACATGGGGATAAAATTAATCTAGTGAATTTCATGGGATGGAAATTTCCAAAGAATTATTATTCCCAAATTTGGTTTCAAAATAATTTCGATTGCATCATATAGAAAGTGTGGAGATCATCTCTATTCAAAATGTTGTTTTCAATGATTTGTGGGTTCCACAATGAACTAATTATGTGGTGGGATTTATAAATATTAATTATCATGCTAGAGTGATGGGAGGGCTTACTTTTATAGATTAGACATAGTGCCAATCTGTGGTTATGTGTTTGTATCAATTAGGAATGTGACTTGGGGGAGATTATTTCATTAAAATATAAGAACACTCATTGATCTATAGTATGGGACTTACCACCCTCTAGTAGATATATTTTAATACATTTATCACTTATATTATCATTCTTACATTAGTTCATGAAATTTTTTTATATTATATATTAATATTTTTATTGAGATCCCATCCTATCAATTTTTTTTCAATATATGGGTGGATAATATAGAAAAACATATCCATATAGTAGGATGAAAAAAATTAAATATCGTGAATGAATTATGTAATAACCCACACACTTGTATGAAAGGAATTTTTGTTAAATCAAATTAATAAATTTTAGGCACGATTTTGTATAAAAATTTTATGTTTCATATTCTGTTAATACATAAATGGTCTTAAAAATTTTATTTCTGGAATGATGTATCAGTCTAGAAGATTTTATGATAGTTTGGAATACTATAAAATTAACCATTTCAGAAAACAATTTGAGATTGCACAATAATTCTTATAAACAATAATTGTTTTTATATTATTTTTTAAACTAAAAGGGATCAAAAAATGATTTGTATCCCATGAAAATCTAGACATGAAGTATCCTGAAAGATATGTGGAATAAAACTAATTGTGATGATTGGACATCATTATGGATTTTTTTGGTAATTATGTAGAAGTATATTGGGTCAAGTATTCTACCCATAAGTCAAATCCTATATGGTGAATTATATTTTTTCCCTGGAGTATTTTTTAATTTTATTTTCCTATTATTTATCCATTTTATGAATTTTGGAGTCCCACATTTTAGTCTCAGTGGGGTGGTACATGTGAAAACAATGAAGGACATCATGTTCTAGTTATTCAAAAATTTCATGAATATAAACTCTGTGTTTTCAAAAATATGAATTTGTTTCATTGTAATTCATGTAACCATATAATGAGAAAATTTATTATTGTAATTTATCATTAATAAAATCCTCCAATATTTTTGGGATTTTATGAATATAAACATATTGATCTATGACCAAAAAATTCGGGGCAATTTTGGATGATTATTTCAATATGAAACAAGTTAATTGAAGGTTAATTTCAATAGTAACATTAATTTTATCTCAATATTATGTACATATATTACTCTATACAAACTGAAATATGGTCATATATCAACTGTGTGGTACTATGGATTATTTCTAGAAGGAAAGAGAGAATATGTAAATTGATCTTAGAGCCTAACTAATTAGGGACTGATGGAGTCTAATTATATGATTTGTGTAGTATTTTATTAATAAACCATTATTGGGGTATTGAATATTTATATTTGGTTAATGTCATTATAGTTTCTCTTGGAGGGTAAGTTATCCATCTAATGTGCTGTGAGTACCAGGTTCATTATTTTGTGAGGGTTATTAACATTGAGTGTTTGTGACGATGTTCTAAATTATATGATTCATTGATTTCATAGTTAATTTTGAATATAAAACCATGTTAATTTTATTATATTTTATAGTCGTATAGTTTGTGTGAAAAAATAAAAAAATGATTTCTCTCTTTATTTTCAATATCTTTTAATAATTTGATGGATGTTTGAAAAAAGGGTGTTTAATTTAGTAATGGAATAAGTTTATTTAATGGGTTTATTAACTCAATATTCCAAAATTCATCTTATAGATCTTGGTACAATATTTTTTGGGGAAATTAAATTATAATTGAGTGTATTGATAATATTTTCTGAAAATATCAATTGAAATACATGAATGAGTTCATAAACCACCATGGAATTTTTATGAATGAATAAATTCTTTTATTAGGGAATAATAATATTCATAACTTTCTCTAATAATTTGTACTTTTTATATTCATGGATACTATTTATGGTATATTATTAAACAATTAATGTAGATAATTGTTTCATATATACTGTAGGGTTCATGATGTCAAATCAAATATAGATAATTCTTTAATGGGATATTTTCTTCAATGAATTTATGATGGTGGTGTTCTCATAAATCCTCACCAAATATGGTAAAAATAATTAAGCATGTATAATAGTAATTACAAGACACGTAAAGCTAAATTATATATTCTGTATTATTATAATGATGGATATATATTTCAAATAGATAAACATGTGGATACAATATTCAATTTGGTGAACATTATTATAAATAAATGTTCAAAAAAGAGAAATAAATTGTATAATAAGTTTTTCAAAAAGCATTTGATTGGAATATCAATATTAAATTACTAAAAAAATATTAATGCTCGATGATAAGGATCCAAAATTGGTTACCAGGTATAATGATCCTAGAAAAGTCATTATATACTTTATGAAGATTATTGAAAATTAATTCTTGGAAATGGAGATATCATAAGTATAACACCCCATGATTTTAAAAATAAATTTAATTTCTTGAAACTTTTTTATGTAGATATTTATAACTAGCTTTAAATATAATTTTTCCACTTATATGTTTTGAGTTTCAAAAAAACAGTCATCTACAATTGTGATCAGTAAGTTATTTGGAGTCTGATAGGACCAGCATATTTTTTTTGGTGAATAGTAACATATCCTTATGAATATTAATATGAATATGAATATTAATATTAATATAACCAAAATGAATAATAAATAGTATTATTATTTTATTTTGATATAAAGTAATTTTATTAATGAAAAAAGAATACAATATAGGGAAAAATATAAACAAGAAACCCGAAACAACCATAATGTATGGGTATGTTGAAAAACCCATTGCAACAAAAAAGACACCTTAAAATAAAGAGGGATCTAGATGTCAAGATGAAGATTCTGCATAAGGAAGCCCGCAACAGAAGGCTTCAGGTACTTAGAAACACCCTATGAAACACCTTAAGCACTGTGTGTGGTGTCAAAAGCATCATTCAAAAAGCCTTCCTCCAAGAATCCAGCATCATGTCAAATTCCTTTTCAATAGGGGTGATCTAACATGCAACCCTTGATATTCAGAACATGCACTACTCCCATGAGATAATCACGCTCCAAAAATCAAGATCAATGTAGTCCACTCCAGGTTGGTACTCCATGACAGAGTCCCCAAAACAATCTGCTTGGAGATCCCATGTAATCAAATTAATGAAATGAGAAAAAATATTATAGAATTAAAATTATAGATATTCAAAGTGATAAAAAGCATGCCACAAAATGTAATCAAATATATACATCATGAAAACTAGACAATAAAATAACAATGAACTATAAGCCTACAACATCATTCCTATATAAAAAATATAAAAAAAGCTCTCAAAAGAGGAAAAAAGAATTAAACTATGAAAAAAGGCCCCAACGAAATAAAACAGAACACTAGGATGAAAAAAACCTTACAAAATAGCCTAAAATAGAGATAATAGACAGCTTACACAAGTCTAACAATTAGAGACTTGTCACAATCCATTTTAAGAAAAGGAATGACATCATCAAGAACTTCATCATACCAAACAAAATAAAATCCATTAACACCTTTATATTCTAGGCCATCAGCAACAAAATTTACATCCTTGTAAATGTGAGTGATAATATGATTCATGGAAAATAGAGTCTCCAAACAATTAATCCAATTATTAGTTAGCTTCCAGGACAAGAGAGAAATTCCCATACTTATGGTATAAACAACAATAGTAGGATCAATCTCAATCAATAAATTATCCCAACCATGCTTCATAGCTTGATCCACAACAACGATAATGCCAAAAATTTCATCCTCAAGTGAAGAGGCAAAGACATAACGACCATGAAAACAACCATGGACATCCCCTTTATGATTTCTAAAAACATCACCATAACAAGACAGCCCTGGATTACAACTAGAAGAACTGTACAAATTACCTTATAACCAACCAAAAGGTGGTTCCATCCAAATAACATCAAAAGTACCATGCGGAGGCCATAAGATCCCCTTAACATAAATGTAGTTCAGAACAAACAAATCAATAACCGAGTTGATGAAAAAAATGCATCTTGGTAATATCAACATTACGCATAGCTGATAAAATAGCTGATAAAACCCCACTTACTGAGAAGGAAAATATATCATGAATTACCTTATTCTGAGAAAACCAAATAAAATTAAGGAGTTTAGTAGCATCGATAATAAAAAGATCCATCAATTGAGGAGAAAGGGAAATAAATTACAAGCCTTAAAGAAAATGATGAATTGAAGACATACCAGGCATAAGGATTTTAAAAATATCATAATCAGCCTTCCAAATGGAAGGGTAATTAAAAAAATAAGAACAAAATGATCAATATCATCCCTATGTTGCTGAAAAATACACATGATTAACAGAGAGAAATGAATAATTTTTTAAGGAAACAATAACTATGATGTTTCCCATGAGCCAGTCTCTAGAAAAATGATGTCCAAGAAGGCCTAATAATGTTCATAATAATATCCCTCATCCACTTACAACCAATATTGAAATTAAGAGAAGCAAAATGAAATTTTTTAGCAGTCAACATGCCATTTATAGTAGATTCCCATGGAAAAAAATTACTTCTGTTAGAGAAGCAGTTACTATTGATAATAGTAACAATATGATTAGGGAGACCCCCCATATTATCAAGATGATATTTAATAATATCATCCATATCAACATTAAAATCATCATTCATAAAGGTATCTACTAGGGGAAAACCAGTCTGGTTGGACTTCTAAAATGATAAAGATGAGTTCCTTGAAACTAACCATCTGGCATGAGAGTCAATTAAAGAAAAAAATGGATTTAAATGTAGGACGAACAGACAAATCCCGATGATTAAAAACCCCACTCCTAATCTTATCCCTGAATTTATTAGAGTGAAAGACCAGAGACTTAGAATTACTATTGACAGGCCTCCAAATGAACGAATCCTGTAATGAATCATAAATCACCTCATGATTTCTAATACCAAGACACCCAAAATCATAGGGTTTACAACAATTATTCCCAGATACTGTAGCTTATATTCTCTCCAAAATATTACCACTTCAAATGATACTTTTAATATAATTTTTAATCTCTTGATGATAGAGATTGGCCACTTATCAACCATGAAGGAATAAATAAACATAGAAATGATCACAGCCCTAACCAAGCAAACAAGACCCACTAGAGAGAGGTACATACCCTTCCAGGTAGCAAGATACCTTTTGATTTTACAAATAATATAAGAAAAATAGCATGCTTTATGTCTCCCCCATAACATAGGAACTCCCAAATATGTAAGGGAAAGATCTACTTCATGAATATTCCAATCCCTAATAATGATCGTCTTCCTAGAAATAGGAAAATTATTTCTAAAATAAACAACGGACTTATTCCAACTAATAATTTCCCAGAGAATTTTTCATAATGAAAGAGGGAACACTTAATATTTTTTATATTTCTCTTATCTCTTTTAGTGAATTGAATAATATCATCAGCAAACAACAAGTGAGTGGAAGCAATGAAACCTCTACCAGCACTAATAGAATTCAGTTTCCCATTTCCAGCCATAATAGAAAGTAATCTACTAAGATAAACCTCTGAAATGGAAAAATGAATGTCTGAAATAGGCTCACCTTGTCTCGAACCTCTAGAACAAGCATAGTATCTCTCAGGAGAACCATTAAAAAGGATAGAGATACGAGCTGGCTCAAAAATGATTTTAACCCAATTAATGAAAACATCATCAAAACCAAAAAAATGCAGAAGCATATAAATGAAATTCCAATTTATAGTATCAAATTATTTCCTGACATCCAACTTGAGAGTAATATTACCACCCCTTGTGGATTTCTTAAGAAGGTAAACACATTATGATACAGTAATATGACAATATTGAATAGACCTACCCTTAATAAGGCCAAAATGATTAAGAGAAACAATCTTACTACCAATAGAGGAAAACCACATGGCCATGATTTTGTAAATAATTTTAAAAATATTATTGATCATGGAAACTGGTATGACCAAATGAATCTTGACAGAATTATACATCATTAGAATGAGGGCATGAAATTGAGCATTCAAACCCGGAGTAAGATAATCGCCTTTAAAAAACGAGTAACCAACCTACATACATCATCATGAACGACGTCCGAATAAGTCTGAATGAAAAAATTCACAAAACCATATGGACCCGAGGAGCTACTAGACTTTATACCAAAGGTCAATCCCTTTATTTCAAAGTCTAAATATATAGATGTATGGATAGAATTATCCTCTTGATTAACAAGAGTCAGAATAATACTCTCCACTGGATCAACAAGAAGGACATGACCAGTAATGAGATCCTTTAAATAAGTAACAACATCCTCCAAAAGATCCTTTCTTTTGTCGAAGATAGTATTCCCATTTCTAACCAAATCTATAGGCCTTGATACTTTCATAATTCTATGAAATGAATTGAAAATTTTAGAATTTCTATCCTCATATCTCAACCAATTATCCTTAAAATTTTCTCACTACAAAGAATCCTTGAGATTCAAAAAATTATTAATCTCGGAAACCTACCGAGTCTCACCCAAAACAAAATTAGAGAAGTCATTTGAAGAATTATTCTTCTACATTTGATGAATAGATTCCTCAAGAGGGGAATTTTCAGAATCAAGGGAACTAAAATTAAATTTACTCCAAAATTTCAATTTTTTAAGTAGTTTGATCTTGATGATTGAAAAAAAAATTATTGACACTACCATTCTAAGAACTCAATGTTTGTTCAACAATAGTTCTACATTCAGGATGATTAACCCAAGATTTATTAAATCTGAAATTAAATGGAGGTTTGGGATCATTACTCACAAGGTCAACCAACATAAGATGGTGATTAGAGTTAATTCTAGAAAGGGTCCTAAAAGACATAGAACCCCAGAAATCAATACAATCCTCATTGAAAATATCCCTATCAATTCTACAAGATAAAAATCTATCTATAACATTCTTCTAATAAGTATACTTATCCCCAACAAGATGAACTTCAATCAACCAATTATCATCCACACAGGCTTAGAAATCCCTTGATGAAATCACATTAGTCATAGCTCCAATATTCTCATCATAATTTATGATGGCATTAAAATCACAAAGGATAGACCACAGACCAAAGATAGAAGATTTTAGTGATCCAATATCCATCCATAAATTCCTACGACCTTGATAATAGTTTTGGGAATAAATAAAAGAGAAGAAATGTTGGAGCACATGAAAATTGAAGGAGCATGTGACATGATGATCAGTACAAACTATTAGGGACATATGAGATAATGAACAATGAGAAAAGACCCATAACCATTTAATATATAATGGGGATCTGTTAGATTCCATTAAATGAAAATCATGATTTTCAAAATTGGAAATATCGGGAGAAAAAACTATTTTGGGTTCGAACAAACCAATGAAAAGGGGCCAATGATTTAGAATTAAGAGCCTAAGGGACCTCATGGTATCATTATTGGCTAGTGTATTATAATTACAGAATAGAAGCTTCATTTAAATATAAGACCCAGATGGTTTCCCCCTTTTTGACCCCCATAGTTACCTGTTTGCCAAAATTAGGAGGACATCCAGCCTTTCCCTTTGCATTAGAGGACCCTTGTAAAATATCACTTAAATCCAAATTACTGGTGGTTCCTTTTCCATTTCTAACACTAATAGTGTAGATGTCAACTTGACCTCTGGATGAATCGAGAACACCCATATCATGTAATGTCACATCACCAATAGATGAAACAGGAGCCCCAATTTCCACAAATAGTGCAGCAGTACCACCAAACGAAATATGGACCCCAATCACCCCTTCCAGATAATCCATATATGGTTTGATAGAAGTAGTTTCCACTCACTTTATAGCAGAATATTCATTAAGAGAAGCAGGAGCACCAGCACCTAATCATGGGAAGTGACAGGTGCAATAGAGGGAATAAATTGATCAATAAGGACCTGGTAAATACCAAAATTCTCAATATCCAAAAAAGAGACCACAAGCACACAAATATTATCCTTTAAATCCGTCCTCAATAAACCATCATCATTATTTTTTCTGAAAAAAAATAGATCATATATCTTAGAAGATGTATTCTGATCCAAAATGTGATCCTCTATGCACAGGTATCCAACATATTTAGGCTATTCCTAAATAATTTTATCAAGAGGGCTAGGATGATCAAAAATAAAATCTTCTTCAACAACTTCAGAGATATCTGACCAAGAATTA
Source organism: Viscum album (assembly GCA_963277665.1). Taxonomy (NCBI): domain Eukaryota; kingdom Viridiplantae; phylum Streptophyta; class Magnoliopsida; order Santalales; family Viscaceae; genus Viscum; species Viscum album. Next base: position 890,383,803 of record OY728126.1, read on the forward strand.
TTATAAGTAACTATAACTCAAGAAGGTCCAGGTGTATCCTTTAGGGGAACTTCATTTTCCACAAAGACCATATTATTATTTTTATTCTGATTAACTCACTTCTAATCCGTATATTTGGGAACCTTATTAACATTATTTTAAATCATTCTACAAATCACTACAGAATGAACAAAAATCTTGAAAAACTCACAAAAATAAGGGATGTGTTCATATTATACTTTAACATCAATCTTATTTCCATTAGAAATGAAAGTAAAATTATCTGGTATTTTATTTTCCAAATTAACATCGACCAGAATTCTAGAAAAATATCCAAGATCCCACTCCAATGTTTTCTGATCCATTATAATAGGAGTTTCAACACATGAGGTAAGGTCATTATGTATCGTAGGATGCTAATACATCCAATTCAACCCATTAAGTCTGGTCCAAATCTGGTCTTTATTTTTCTTAAGGTTAAAGGGATTAAAAATAACATCTCATCCAGATAATCTCAAAGTACCAGGTTTGAGATGTAGGTTTCAAAAATCTCATATTATATTCAATTCATCACCTTATTGAAAAATGAGATGAAAAAACCCCCTCCCAATAGGAATCAATTTCCAGTTACTAAAACCCCAACAATGAGATATTCTATTTTTAAGATCAAGGTAAAACCAGGGTTTATCACCTTTTGTATAAATAACACGACCAATAATTGAAAACATACAAAGATAAATATGTTGTTTCATAGACTCTGGATCCAAAACTATATAAAAACCACCATTCTCATGTCTGCTAATGTTAGAGGAATGAGACGTACCAATTTTTATCAGATCAGAAGAACCGGAAAGTACCTCAGCAAAAAAAATTTCTTTCATTCTCGTCACAGAGAAATCTGCGGGATCCAATGAAGATCCATGACCCATATTTGAGAGTTGATCATCCATGAATGAAAACTCCTAGTTAGTATTGAATGAACCCATTGTAGAAATCCCGAAGGACTCTAGAAGCGATCGACTAAGCCGTTTCTAGGTTTTAGGGAATGTTTCGCCTCTCTCGCCGCTCTCTCCATCAAAAAATGTGGAAAAATCCCTTATCTTCTCCAAATGAATGTAACATGATACTACTTTATCGTATTTTATTTTCATAAGTCTTTAGGATAATGTTAACTTGATTACTTTTTCAAGGTGTAAAAATGGAGTTATTAATTTAAAATTTTTATTTCTGAATATATTATGATTTTATATAAAAATAAATTAATAATATTTAGAATTTTTTTCAAAACACTTTATTCGATTATTTTATTTTTCACATCAAAAAATGGCTAGGTTTAATTTTTTATATTTTTATGAAATAATTGAATTTTTATGAATAGTGAAATATGGTAAAATACTGTATATTCAAATTATTAGTTAAATACACTATTTATGATATCATAAGTGATGTAAACCCACATGGTTCAAACTCACATGCCATTATTACTATTTGGGATCACATTAATTATGAATATTTAAAGTATAGAGAAAAATATTATAATTATGATATAAATAATGTAAAATACCTTCTCTCTTCCACTATAAATACCTCCCCCATTCCTCTCTTCCCCCAAACCTCTCAAGCCATGATCGTTAACAATGTTCTACACAAATACTCCTCCCATGTATCATCCCACATCCTTGAGCATATGTTCTCACCAGAAGGCCAAAACCAAAGGCCTTAAGATGGATCAGAAGGAGAAGAGATCAAGAGGTAAGAATCCACTATTTTTTTCATTCTTTTCTTTTCCTTTTCTTTTATATTAATTTTATTTACTCACCTAAACTTCTCCAATAGGTTTAAATGATCTATTATCTTACCAAGATTGGATTTAGTCATGTTTTTGTAATATTCAACATTATAAATTTTCTCACCTTCTACTTATTCACAAAATTAAAACATTGTTTATAATATGTTGATTTTCCAACATCATGGATGATATGAATAAAATTCCTTTTTCATCCATCAATATTGGTCATGAAACAATTATTATGGTTTAAAAATATTATAAATTATTTATTATATCTTAAATAAGGGGTTGGAATCATTTTTTACACATGTTATTAATTTATAATACAAAATGAGTTCAATAAGATCGAAGAATTTCCCAAATGACCTAAACACATATCAATAATGTTTTTAACTTATGAATCATACACATGTAATAATTCAAAATTATAAATCATATATATTATGGTTCTTTAAATATTTTAATACCTATCCATTCAAATTCTATAGTTTCACATCCATTCAACAAGAGTATCCATCATGAACCAATCACTGAAATCTAAAAATTAACACACCTAAACAATACATGGAACTAATACATACAATTAATGGGTAAAATGATGTAATTAAATTATCATTAAAGATATCATAAATCTGAATGTGATTCTTGAAGATATTAATAACACTCTTTTAACCATAATACAAGTGGTTTAAACAAGTTTTAATTAAGACAAATCAGATGTAATGGAATTCTTAACCTGAATTACATTCATTGGGTTAACCTTCTACTTCATTATTTATGCGCTATTAAAATTTTTTATGTTGTGATATATGTATATATTATGATGTAATATTTTATTTTATATTGTATATACATATTAAATCTACCTCATTATATCTTGCATCAATTTTATTATTTATGTAAGGGTTTTTTCTATTTAAATCCTCTTTTAAAATTCTCTTGTATAAAATTCAAAAGAAATATTTTTATGCCATTATTCATGTTTTATTGTTATTTTATGGTTCAAATTAATTTATTAGGAAAACTTTTATGACCTATACCTTCCTCTAGTTTATTGAGTATGTCTATGTTTTAGGTCGGCCGTATAGTTAATCCATGTTTTACTGTGATGGTTACATAAATTATAAGGCAGCTGTGATGGTTACAAATTATAAGGTAACCGAGAGGGTTACAAGATTTTTTACATAAGCCCAAAAGATAATTTGATGGATATATTTATGTTGTTATGTTTTGTGGGAATCTTTTAGAAATATCATGTTTCACAATGTAAGTATATATGGGGGACAAGTGTGTCTTTTGAAAATGATTTCATACGTTACAAGTAATCATAGACTAACATGTTATTTATTTTTTATCCATTGTATATCTTTTTGTGATCATCACATATTTTTAAATAACATTCATGGTTATATGTTTATGTATGTCAAAGAATTAATCCATGTTAAATGTTATGAGAATTATCAAAGAAATCATGTTTTATTTTGAAAAGTTTGATATTTGTGAAGAAATAAATATTGTTTTTATGGTATCCACCATGTATTAAGGTTTAATGTTATTAATGTATTATGACCCAATCATATATTTATATAAACATAAAAGTATACTTGATGTTAAATGAAGTGAATACTTGACTAGATTCATGATTATGTAATGTTATTATATCAGGTACTTATAATTGTTATTAAAGGATGGTTTAGAAAAAATTATGGGTAAAGATGATGTTAATAGAATTCTATAAATTATTTTTACATTATGGTGAATTTTCTATGTTCTAGAATTTAAATATTACCATGTATCTTCGACTATGATATTTTTGTTCAGAATGGTTTCCCCCATAAGAAACAGGGAAGGTGAAGAGGAGAGGCACTGACAGAACAATATCATTTCAAATTTACAGTACGAAATGGTAGGGAATGGAACATAAAAGATTTTGAAAGAAATGGATCAACTAATTTAGGAAATAAATGAGGGTTACATCCATGTAATAAAACAACTAGAGGTATAAAAACAATAAATTATAATAGTGGAACATTATATCAGACAACACCCTCATGCTTTCCATGGATCTTCTAACCTCATAGCGTCTGAAAGATGGTATCAATAACTTGAAAATATATTCAATGTTATGGGATGTTCAAATAATCAAAAGTTAAGTATTTCCATTTATGGTTTTCAAATTGAAGCTGATCAGTGGTGGTTAATGGTAATGAATATCAGGGATAGAGATGATATTGATTCCTTAGAGTTGGTTGAATTTAAAAGTGGATTCCTTGAAAAATATTTTTCTAATATTGTGTGACATATGATGGAGAATTAATTACATGAATTGAAGAAAATGGAAGATGATTCAGTGGATGTGAATAAAGAAAAATTCACCCAACTCAAGGGGTTGGCTTAAAATCCTATTCTGGATCATTATAGAAAAATTAACAACTTTTATTTAGGATTGAATCCATGGTATTGAAGGGAGATGGCCTCCTGTGAATTCAAATTTAATGAGAAAAATTCATGGTGTTTTGATGGAGTAGATAAAGAGTTCATGGATGATCTCATGTATTTTGAAAACAAGTTGAAGAGAAATTCTAGATGGAAAGCCATTGGTAATAATCAACCAAATAAGTATGATGGTAAGAAATTCTAGCTTCTATATTGTGAAAAGTGTGACCAGATGCACCTTGGGGAATGCCTTACCAAAACTGGGATGTTTTTACGATGTGGTATGTTTGGAAATATGGCCCGAGAAGATAATGAAAATGATCATATGACTAATCCTGTTAAGAAAACTATAAAATGCATTAAATGTGTGTAAATGGGTCATTATGAAAATTCATTCCCAAAGAGAGAACTAAATGATTCAAATTAGCTAGACTATAAGTTTAATGGTGTATTGAGATCCTATATGACTACGTCAGCAGATGTTTTTCCTTACAATAATGTTGCATCAGGTACCTTGTTTATTTACTCATATTTTTCAAATGTTTTTTTTGACATGGATTTTACACATTCCTTTATTTGTGATGATTTTTTTGGAAAATTGGAAATACCACCTTAAAAATTATACCGAAACTTATTTTTAAAACACAAGGGGAAATATTATATCCAAGAGGAATTATATGAACATTTCTATTTTGGTCTGTGGGAATAATTTATCTTCAAAAAATATTGTTTTCCCTTAGTCAAGTTTGATGTTATTCTGGGAAGGGATTGTGTTTATGTTTATCATTATATGATTGATTTTATAAAAAATGATGTTTTTTTCAGAAAGTTTTTTTTTGTATACATGAATGAACCCACACAATTAATAACATATCAGGATGCAGAGAAACTATTGAAATATGGAAATGAAGGTTATCTTTCTCATATTGTTGAAAACAATGGGACTATTCAGATTAATGAAGTGGTAGTGGTAAATGAATACCATGATGTTTTTCCTGATGAGTAACCTAGTGTCATACCTAATCGGGAAGTCGAATTCACAATTAACATAGTTCTTAATTCAAAGACAATTTCAAAACCCCCATATCATATGGCTAAAATTGAATATATTGAAAATAAAAATCAATTACATGTTTTTATTGATAAAGGATTCATTCATCCTTACACTTAACCATGCAGTGCTCCAATTTTTTTCATTAAAAATAAAGACGGATCCTTTATAATTTTCATTGGTTATAGATATTTTAAAAGAATCACTATTGAAAAAAGTATCTTTTTCCTCATATGAATCTCTAGTTTGATCAGTTCTAGTGTAACACCCGAGACTTTTATGTTATATAAATCATCAAAAGAATATTTTTCTACACACAACACTTTCTTGGCTTGCTTTACACGAAATCACGACCTTCTTCAATAGCTTGCGTCGTACACAATACCGAGTTTCACTAAACAATGATATGCTATTAAAATATTATTAAAACTAGCCATTATGAATAGTAATAACCACTTTTTGAAATTTTATAAATTTTATTTTTCAAAATGGGATTCATTTTTGGATTCTGAATATCAAAATTATCCTAGGGTGAAATTTTGGTATTTTTCTGAAAACTTTCAATTTTTGATGAATAGTGAAACCACTAATTGGTAGTTAAAAAACTGAAGTTTTCAGAAAACATAATTTTACCGCTTCTGTGAGTGTAATTTCAAAAATCCGAGAGACACGGTTGATGTCAGTATGTAAAATGTGGTTCAATGAGATGAAAATAATTTTTGGTGAATAGTAACTTTTTACTTTTATTTACCATGGTTAAAAGTAAATAGGGTAATGAAGGGTAAAATGATATTAATATTACCCTAACACATGTCCTAATTCTATTGGATATGTGTAATTCGACCAAAAACAAACTTAGGAATAAAATATGCCCATTTAGGCCCACTTGGAATAGATTTGGACATTTATTATTAATTTATTTAAAGAAGGGTTAAAATAGTTAAAATCAAAGATTAATAAGTAAATAATTTTTAATATAAGGTTATATATAAGATAAATTCGACTATTAAAATTCATTAGAAAGCTAAAAAGATTTCCTACATAATGGTATTTTATATAAAATTTTTAGACATTAAATAATTTAATTTATTTATGACACAAAGATGATGCAGTAATTATATTATTAATGAAATATTGACATAATTGATGTTATAAATACCCAAATAAATGTCATTTGAGACTTTTTATGAATTCCAATAATTTTATAGATTAATATGACATGTTAGTATTGAATTAATGAACTTTGTTTGAACTAATCATTCTGTTATGATTTTCACAAAAAATCAATTACCCAATAGTGTCCAAATTGACATAAAATAGTTTTTAAAACAAATATTATATTATTAATTGTTATTTTATTCCTAAATATCTAAGGTTCGGCCAAACGACTTAGACAATGTTATATATATTAATAATAAACAACTGGGGGTTCGTATGGCTTGTTATAGTATGTTTATTAACTTTATAGTGTAAGAACACAAGAAGACACTGTAAAAGTAAAAGTATTTAACTTAATGTTAAATCTAATGATAAGGTCAAAATAGGAACCTAAACTTGTCTAAATTATATTGTATGAGATTATTTTGACCCATACCCACCTTATCTTCTAAATAAATTAATTTGGAGCTATATAAAACCGAATTTGTCTTTATAATAAAATAATATTTTTATTTATTGCAAAGGTGCCCCTATCCTCCCTTATAAAAGGGAACCTCCTCCATCTCTTCCTCACACCACTTTTAGCCTTCAAGATCGGCCAAACCCTCCCAATTTCTCCTCTCCACTTCCCTAGAGACATCCTAGATGTCCTGGTCTTCTTCAAAGACCAACTTTAGTGCCCTAAAAGAAGGTCTCAAAGAAGAACTTCAAAGAAGAGGTAATGTCTGTTACCGATTCTTTCATTTTTATTTCTTCTTCCACTTATTCTTCTTTATTTGTTTCATTATGAAGTAATAACATAAGTATCACTCATATAATTATATGTTATTATAAGTATTAAACAACAATATTTCACCATTTATCCATCCTACGGAAAATGAAATCATCGCGCATGCGTACGTACGGAATATCATCTCCACACCGTGGTGTAATCTACTTTCCACCACCACCTTACCTGGATGGGTATAATGGTGTAAATAATGACTATATATGATTATTTTAATGTGATATTGATTCTGAAATAGTATACATAAACTCCAATACAATTCCATGATCATGGGAATGATATCAACGCTCGTGCGTACGTACGGAATATCGTCTCCACGATGTGGTGTGACTCGTTCTACATGATCTTCATTGCATAATGATTATATAAGTGAATTTAATGAATTAATATGATATATATTACACTAATAACATTCTGGAAATGAGGTATCTAAAACCTAATTAGAAGAATAAGAATTTATTCGACAAGACATGCATAAGAACAAAAAGTAATAAACACCTGAATAACAAGTTGTAATAAAATATTACTAATAAGAAGCTAAGAATATGACCATATATGATATCATAACAATAATTATGATTCTGGAATAAGTCAATAACATTATTTAAATCATTATACAGGAGGTTACGACACTTACGAGGCAAATCAGACCTAAGGTAAGGGAAATATTAGAATCTCATTTTTATCCGAGATTGATTATACTTTGAAATTTACTGGGATGTATTTTATCATCCACATCAATGTTTACTCAATATGTAATATTTATATCCTTCTAAAATAGTTTATATCAAATTTTACCCTTCGGTGATTTTTTAGTAAAAGATATGAAAGAAATCTTTTGTCGTTTTTTGTACGAGGTACTTTTTGTCTTTTCCGACAAAAGTACGAGAAGAATTTTTTCTTTTATCTTATACGGCATGAATGGATTTTTAAAACACTATTTCCAAGAAGCTTCCTTTACAAGTTTTCAAGTTTATTTTTAATCAACTTCTTTCAGTTTAAAATTGTATGACATGTTAATAAAGTAAAAGGGTTTTTGATGTTGAAAGGATATTTTCGTCAAGAATGGAGTTCAAGTGTTTTATCAAAATTATTTTCCATCTAAGATAATAAAGGGTTCCGTTTCTATCCCTATTATTACATTGATTTGATTATGTTGTGATGGAATTATATTTTTATGAATTCCTTTATCTTATATTAATTGTTTTATGATGTCATGATGTTTAAGATTCCCATTTTTATTACATGGGTTTTTCTAGGATGTATAGTTTTCTGATTTTGTGGCACACAAAAGAATGGTATCATTATGAGATGGGTGGGACCTATATCTCCCTCCAATTAATTAGGTAAATATTTTATATATCATGAGATAGACATGGCTGGAATGGCAGGTTAAACCGGTTCAGTGAAACAAGACTGAAACGAGGAGTGAACTCGGTTCAGAAGTGGACTTTGTCCACTATGATATTCTTGGCAATGAGTCTTGACTAACAAGAAATTTTTCTCAATGATTATGTGTGTATTCGAAAAAGTTTCATGTTTTATGTTATGATTATTGGGATTACATTTCACTACTATGATTTATCCCATGTTATGAAATTTTGTTCTCTTTTGCAGGTTATGATTTCCAAAAGTTATGTGCTTATGTATATGATGTGATTGATATTTCTTTTGATTACCCTTACTGAGAATTTGAGCTCACCCTTTTGTATGTTTTATTTCCCCAGGTCAGGGAGAGGGTTATTAAGTAGAATATGCCAAAAAGGGACTCTATATATGATGAAATAAATGGGAGGAAAAGTAGATGCTTTATGAACCAGTTGTTTATGCTTTCTAGTTTCTAAAGACACTATACCTATATGGTCCATTCATGGTTTTGTTATATGTTGTAATAAGTGTGCTTCAATTTTGAAGTAATAAAAATGTATGTAAAGTATGGGTCGTTAGAGTTGGTATCAGAGGAAAGGTATAGTCATACTTTGGAAACTAGGATGTGAAAGCCTTAGTAAGAACCGTAAGGATAATTCTAAGCATCGAACACAATCTTAGTGTTTTAGAAATGACCATGAATAACCCAGGATAAGACCTTAAGTGTGCAATTTTATTCTTGATTATGTTGTTTTCCTATTATAATTAGTGTTGCTCACACTATTCTTCTTGGTTTTAGTCAATGGCTGGAACCCGAAGGAACCGTGTTAATGCGGAATGCGACGGGAAATGCAATTATTGTCCCCTGGAGCAACCAAACGTTACGGGAGCCGGAATGAAAATTCTTGTAGCCATTCTCACACAACCTTCTCAAGCTATGAATCATGCAATACTTCCAAACGAGAAAAGGAAGGAGCAACATTCTATTGAATATTTCATGAGGCAGCGTCCACCTTCTTTCAGCGGGTCTACTGATCCATTAGTTGCTGAACAATGGATTAGTACTACTGAAAAGATATTTTTAGTTATTCAATGTTCTGAACATTATAATGTCATCCTAGTAGTGTATTGTTTGAAAGGAGATTCTGATCAATGGTGGAACCTTATTAAGAATACGAGGCAATGGGATGAAATTGAGTCCATGGAATGGGATGAGTTCAAGAAGATATTTTTCAATAAGTACTTCCCTCGTATTCTCCGAACAAAGATGGAGAAAGAGTTTCTTGAACTGAAGCAAAAGGATGATGAATCTGTTGGTACATATGAAGCAAATTTTACAAGACTTGCAAGGTACGCTTATTGTATTATTATCCAACCTGAGAGTAAGATCGATCGATTCTTTAGTGGCTTAAAACCAAGTCTTCGAAGGGCGTTAGCCATAAGGGACTTCAATTTCTACGAGGAAATCGTTCGATTAGCTCTCAAAGTTGAGATGGATATTGGAGTAACCCATCAGTCATATGGGTTTGATTAGAAGAGGAAAATGGACCTCAAAGGAAAATCTAAAGAGCACACTGAAAAGAAGATGAGCTTTCCCTTATGCTCAATGTGTGGAAAGAAACATGGAGTGAGTTGTATTAGGGGACAAGTAAATGTTTCAAATGTGGAAAGCAAGGTCATCGGGCATTTGAATGCCGCAATAATGGGAAGAAGATGTCAAATGATGAAAACAAAGGAAGGGAAACACATAATGACCCTACTACACTTCAATGTTTCAAGTTCAAGGAGATAGGGCATTATGCCAATCAATGCCCAAATCCAAGGGTTGATGATGATGGTCAACGTCAAAAAACTCTTAAGGTTAATGACAAAGGAAAGTCACATGCAATTTCTATCAACGATGTGGAGTATGATAATGATGTGGTGAACGGTACACTTACCATCCACTCTAAAGTAGCAAATGTTTTATTTGATTCTGGATCCACCCAATCCTTTACTTCAGAAAAATTTTCTATGGATATCACCATATTAACTCAACAGTTAGATGTTGAGGTAGCTGTGACAACCCCCAATGGAACAACAGTCGCATCAAAACATTAAAATTATTCTCCGATTGAAGTTTGCGGGAAAGTGCTTCCTTCAAATATTGTGATCTTTCATAAAGTTGAATTTTATGTGATTCTTGGCATGGATTGGCTTTCTCTACATGGAGCTCATATCAATTTCCAAAAAAGGGAAGTCACATTTCATATTCCAGATCAATCTATGATCTTCTATCGATTCAAGGATGAACATAACCTTCCAGTGGAAATTTCGTCCATTTTATGGGTATTGATTCCACTAAATGAAGGTTATTTATCTCAAATGGTTGGTTAGAAACTCACGATTAAGAATATTCCCATTGTACGGGAGTTTGATGATGTCTTTTCGGAGGAATTACCGGGTCTTCCACCAAATTGTGAAGTTGAGTTTTCAATAGTACTCATACCAGATGCTTTTCCTATTTCAAAGACACCTTATAGAATGGCCCCAATTGAGTTGCAGGAATTGAAGAAGAAACTCCAAGAGAATCTTGATAAGAGGTTCATACGCCCTAGTGCGTCACCTTGGGGAGCACCTGTTCTTTTTGTTAAGAAGAAAGATGGATCAATTAGACTATACATTGATTGTCGAGAACATAACAAGATCACTATCAAGAAAAAATATCCTCTCTCGCGCATTGATGAACTATTTGACCAACTATGTGGAGCTCAATACTTTTTCCAAGATTGATCTTCGTTCAGGGTATCATCAATTAAGGGTCAAAAGGGAGGATATACCAAAGACGACGTTCCGTACAAGGTATGGACACTATGAATTTATAGTGATGCCATTTGGTCTTACTAATTCCCCTACTATCTTCATGGATCTAATGAATAGAGTCTTTAGAGAATATCTTCATCAATTTGTGTTAGTCTTTATAGGTGATATTCTTGTCTATTCAAAGAGCAAGGAAGAACATGAAGATCAATTGAGAATTATATTGAAGACCCTGAGAAAGGAGAAGCTTTATGCCAAATTTACAAAGTGTGAATTTTGGCTTCAAAAAGTTTCATTTTTGTGTCACATAATCTCTAAAGAGGGGATATCTGTGAATCCAGAAAAAACAGAGGTTATCGAAAGATGGTCGAGACCAACAACAGTAACTGAGATATGATGTTTTCTTGGTTTGGCTGGATATTATCGATGTTTTGTGAAAGATATTTCACGATTATCTAATCCACTCACCAAGTTGACTCGAAAAGGAGTAAAGTTTGTTTGGACGGAGGAATGTAAAGAGAATTTCAAAGAGTTGAAAAGAAGGTTATCCAGTGAACCTATGCTCACACTGCCTTGTAGTGGAGAAAGGTTTTTGATCTATAGTGATGCATCCAAGAAGGGTTTGGGGTGTGTTCTTATGCAAAATGTTATGGTGATAGCTTTTGCCTCACGACAGTTGAAAATACATGAGAAAAATTACCCAAATCATGATTTGGAGTTAGTTGCGGTAATATTTGAATTAAAGATTTGGAGGCATTACCTTTATGGTGAGAGGTGTGATATTTAGAAGTTGTACCGCTGGAGCAGGATCATTCTTATGAAGAACAGCCGATAGAGATTCTGGATCATAGTGAAAAAGTCCAACGAAACAAGACCACTCGATTGGTGAAAGTTTTATAGAAGAACCCCCAATTAGAAGAAGCTACATGGGAGCTAGAGGATATGATGTGGGAGAGGTATCCTCATCTGTTTGTTACAAAGTGACGAATTTCGAGGGCGAAATTCATTTTAAGGGGGGTAGAATGTAACACCGGAGACTTTTATGTTATATAAATCATTAAAGAAATATTTTTCTACACACAACACTTTCTTGGCTTGCTTTACCTGAAATCACGACCTTCCTCGATAGCTTGCGTCGTACGCAATACCGAGTTTCACTAAACAATGATATGCTAATAAAATATTATTAAAACTAGCCATTATGAATAGTAATAACCACTTTTTGAAATTTTATAAATTTTATTTTTCAAAATGGACTTCATTTTTGTATTCTGAATATCAAAATTATCCTAGGGTGAAATTTTGGTATTTTTCTGAAAACATTCATTTTTTGATGAGTAGTGAAACCACTATGTGGTAGTTAAAAAACTGAATTTTTCAGAAAACATAATTTTACCGCTTCTGTGAGTGGAATTTCAAAAATCCGAGAGACACGGTTGATGTCATTATGTAAAATTTGGTTCAATGAGATGAAAATAATTTTTGGTGAATAGTAACTTTATACTTTTATTTACCACGATTAAAAGTAAATAGGGTAATTAACGGTAAAAATGATATTATTATTACCCTAACACATGTCCTAATTCTATTGGATAAGTGTAATTCGACCAAAAACAAACTTAGTAATACAATATGACCATTTAGGCCCACTTGGATTAGATTAGAAAATTTATTATTAATTTATTTAAAGAAGGGTTAAAATAGTTAAAATCAATGTTTAATAAGTAAATAATTTTTAATATAAGGTGATATATAAGATAAATTAGACTATAAATATTCATTAGAAATCTAAAATGATTTACTACATAGTGGTATTTTATTTGTAATTTTTAGACATTAAATAATTTAATTTATTTATGACACAATGATGATGCAGTAATTATCTATTTAATGAAATATTGACATAATTGATGTTATATATACCCAAATAAATGTAATTTGAGACTTTTTATGAATTTCAATAATTTTATAGGTTAATATGACATGTTAGTATTGATTTAATTATCTTTTTTTGAACTAATCATTCTGTTATGATTTTCACAAAAAATAAATTACTAAATAGTGTCAAAATTGACATAAACTAGTTTTTAAAACAAATATTATATTATTAATTGTTATTTTATTCCTAAAAATCTAAGGTTTGGAAAAATGACTTAGATGAGGTTATATATATTAATAATAAAGAACTTGTGGTTCTTTTATCTTTTTATATTATGTTTATTAACCTTATAGTGTAAGAACATAAGAAGACACGGTAATTGTAAAATTATTTATCTTAATGTTAAATATAAATGATAATGTCAAAATAGGAACCTAAACTTGTCTAAATTATATTGTATGAGAGGATTTAGACCCATCACCACCTTAGATTATAAATAAATCAATTTGGAGCTATTTAAAACCGAATTTGGATTTATAATAAAATAATATTTTTAGTTCTTCCAAAGGTGCCCCTCTCCTCCCTTATAAAAGGGAACCTCTTCCCTCTATTCCTCACACAACTTAGAGCCTTCAAGATCGGAAAAACCCTACCAATTTCTCCTCTTCACTTCCCTAGAGACATCATAGAGGTCATGGTCTTCTTCAATGACCACTTTTAGTGCCCTAAAAGGAGGTCTCAAAGAAGCACATCAAAGAAGAGGTAATGTCCGTTACCGATTCTTTCATCTTTATTTCTTCTTCTAATTATTCTTCTTTAAGTGTTTCATTATGAAGTAATAACATAAGTATCACTAATATACTTATAAGTTATTATATGTATGAAACAACCCTATTTCACCATCTATCCATCCTATGGAAAATGAAATCACCGCGCGTGCGTACGTACGGAATACTGTCTCCACGCCGTGGTGTAATCTACTTTCCACCACCACCTTACTTGGATGGGTATAATGGTGCAAATAATGACTATATATGATTATTTTAATGTTATATTGATTCATAAATAGTATAAATACACTCCAATACAATTCCATGATCATGGGAACGATATCATCGCTCGTGCGTACGTACGGAATACCGTCTCCACGATGTGATGCGACTCGTTCTACATGATCTTCATTTCATAATGATTATATAAGTGAATTGAATGAATTAATATGATATATATTACACTAATAACATTCTGTAAATGAGGTATTCATAACCTAAAGAGAAGAATAAGAATTTATTTGACAAAACACGCATAAGAACAAAAAGTAATAAACACCCGAATAACAAGTTGTAATGAAATATTACTAATAAGAAGCTAATAATATGACCATATATAATATCATAACAATAATTATGATTCTGGAATAAGTCAATAACATTAATGAAATCATTATATAGGAGTTTCGGACACTTACGAGGCAAATCAGACCTAAGGTAATGGGAAATATCACAATCTCATTTTTATCCGAGATTGTTTATACTTTGAAATTTACTGGGGTGTATTTTATCATCCACATCCATGTTTCCTCAACATGTAATATTTATATCCTTCTACAATAGTTTATATCAAATTTTACCCTTCGGTGATTTTTTAGTCAATGATATGCAAGGAACCTTTTGTCGTTTTTCATACGAGGTACTTTTTGACTTTTCCGACAGAAGTACGATAAGAATGTTTTCTTTTAACTTATACGGCATGAATAGATTTTTAAAACAATATTTCAAAGAAGCTTCCTTTACAAGTTTTCAAGTTTATTTTCAATAAAATTCTTTCAGTTTAAAATTGTATGACATGTTAAAAAAGGAAAAGTTGTTTTGAAGTTGAAAGGGTATTTTTCTCAAGAATGGTGTTCAAGTGTTTTATCAAAATTATTTTCCATCTAAGATAATAAAGGCTTCTGTGTCTATCCCTATTATTACATTGATTTTATTATGTTGTGATGGAATTATATTTTTATGAATTCCTTTATCTTATATGAATTGTTTTATGATGTCATGATGTTTAAGATTCCCATTTTTATTACATGGGTTATGCTATGATTAATGGTTTTATGATTTTGTGGCACACATAAGAATGGTATCATAATGAGATGGGTGGGACCTATATCTCCCGCCAATGCATTGGGTAAAGATTATATATCTCATGAGATAGACATGGCTGGAACGGCAGGTTAAACCCGTTTAGTGAAACAGGACTGAAACGAAGAGTGAACTCGGTTCAGAAGTGGACTTTGTCCACTAAGATAGTCTTGGCAATGAGTTTTGACTAACAAGAAATGATTATCAATGATTATGTGTGTATGCCACAAAGTTTCATGTTTTAAGTTATGATTATTGGGATTACATTTCACTACTATGATTTATCCCATGTTATGAAATTATGATCTCTTTTGTAGGTTATGATTTCCAAAAGTTATGTTCTTATGTATATGATGTGATTGATATTTCTTTTGTTTACCCTTACTGGGAATTTGATCTCACCTTTTTGTATGTTTTATTTCCCCAGGTCAGGAAGAAGGTTATTAAGTAGAATATGCCAAAAAGGGACTCTAGATATGATGAAATAAATGGGAGGCAATGTAGATGGTTTATGAACCAGTTGTTTATGATTTCCAGTTTCTAAAGACATTATACCTATACGGTCCTTTCATGGTTTTGATATATGTTGCAATAAGTGTGCTTCAATTTTGAAGTAATAACACTGTATGTAAATTATGGGTCGTTATATCTAGGGACCTCGATACTCTTCCATGATTGGCTTGATATCTGGATACCATTAGATGTATGAGGATGACATCCCGGAAAATTTTTTTGTACTAGAAATGTGGATTATGAATTTTTTATGTCGTTTGGGTTAATTAATGCACCTATTTTATTCATGAAACTTATGAATAGAATATTTCATGAGTTCCTAGATAAATTGTGGTTGTGTTTATTAAAAAAATTATTGTATTTTCTAAAAGTTAATAGGATCATGAAAAAAATCTAAGGGTTGTTTTGAATATAATAAATTATAAGAAACTATGTGAAAATTTCAGTAAGGGTGATTTTTGGTTGCCTCAAAATTATTTTCATGTGCATATTATAATAAAAGTAGAATAACAGTTGATCCTACCAAAACAAAAGTGGATAATAAATGGACAAGTCCCAAAAATGTTAAATATATTTATAGTTTTATTATATTACTAGATAATTGAAAATGTTTTGTGAAAAACATTTCACTTTTATTTAGATCTCTAATTTATTTAACGCAAAAGGGGTTTATTTTATTTAGAAAGAATATTAGGTTGTTTATTTTTAGTAAATTAAGAATAGATTGGTGAATGCTCCAGTTTGTGCCTTGAATTCCCAAAATAGTGAGTTTGTCATCTATAGTGATTCTTCATTGAAGGAACATGGTTTTTTCGGAAGAATGAGCAGGTAATTTTTTTTATTCAAGACAACTAAAACAAAAGGAGTTAAATTTTCCCACACAAGATTTGGAGTTCAGAGCTATTGTTTTTTCATTCAAAAGATGGAGGCCTAATTTATATGGAGACAAATATAAAATATATATAGTCCATAAATATTTGAACTATATATTCACTTATAATAAATTAAATATGATGAAGAGAATACAGATTGAATACATAATGGATTATAATTGCACGATCAATTACCATGCAATAAAATAAATCAAAGTGCAATATGCCTTGTGTTTAAAACATCATGCTTTATTAAACATGAAATTTTTGGAACATTATCCCTTGATTAATGACTTGATGAATTTTGGATTAGAAATTGTTGGTGCATAAAAAACCTCTATTTTGTTTTAATTTTTTTTTCAATCATTGTTATTCGATAGAATTTATCTTGCATACAAGGTAGACCATGAAAAACCAAAAATGAAGAATTGTTTAAATTGGGTTAGTTTTCTAGAATTAAACCTTGATCGATATTATGCTTTAATATTTGGAAAAATGTTGTGTGTGCCTTTTGATTCCCAATTGAAGAATGATTTTTTTTGTGAAGCTCATAGTTTTCTATTTTCAGTTTAGCCTATAAGTGTTAAAATGTACGGAGAATTTCGGATGTATTATTGGTGGGATGGAATGAATAGGGATATTGCAGAATTTATTGAGAAATGTACGATATGTCAACATTTAAAAAGTTGTAGTTACAGATGGGCATGCTTTAGCCTTTTCATGTGCTATAGTAGAAATGGGAGAATATATACGTAGACATAGTTGTGGGTGTACCTAAGACTTATCGAGATAACAATATGATTTGGGTTTTTGTTGATAGTTTGAAAAAATCTTCACAATTTCTTTTTGTTTGAGATAATATGGCTTTGGATCATCTTTCATGACTGTATCTCTATGAGGTATCCCGGTTACAATGAGTTTTTATTTCTATTATATATAATGAGGATCCCGTCTTCACTTATAAATTTTTTATGGTCCATCAGACTTCATTGAGAAGAAAATTTATTTTCATTATAGATTTTTATCCTCAATTAGATGGGATGCC
The DNA here is from genome assembly GCA_963277665.1 of Viscum album. Classification (NCBI taxonomy): domain Eukaryota; kingdom Viridiplantae; phylum Streptophyta; class Magnoliopsida; order Santalales; family Viscaceae; genus Viscum; species Viscum album. The sequence continues at coordinate 890,401,611 of OY728126.1, forward strand.
AAAATGAACGATTCATAAATTAGAGGATATGCTTCGAGCATGCTAAATGGACTACCAGGGAAGTTGGGATCAACATATATTTTTAGTTGAGTTTTCTTATATTAACAATTTTTTTAAGTATATATATGAAACCTTTGGAGGTATTATATGGGATGTATAGTCGGGCTATAGTGTTTGGGGATGATGTCGGTTAGAGATAGATGATGGGGAAATAATTATTAGAGGAAGTTTTTGAGAAAGTAAAGATGATTCAGCAGCACATGAGGATAGCTTCGGGTAGGTAGAAAAGTTATGGAAATAATAGAAGTAAAGAATTCTATTTTGAGGTAGGTGACAATGTTTTTATTAAAATATCTCCATGGAAAAGTGTGATGTGTTATAGTATGAAATGAAATCTATTCCCTCATTTCTTCCGTCCTTTTGAAATACTAGAGAATTTTGGACCGGATGCATATCGTGTAGCATTTCTTTCGAGTTTGTCTCAGGGACACAATGTTTTTCAATTTTCAATATTGATAATGTATGTTCCAGATTTAACTCATTTTTTGATCACAAAAGCATTTCAGCTGGAAAAGAACCTTTCTTATGAAGAGAAACCAATTACAGTTTTTGATCAAAGGGATGAAGTGTTCCGAAGTAAGGTAATCCACCAGTTAACAGTTTTGTGGAGAAACCACATGGTCAAATAAGCAAAATGAGAGTCTAAAAATTCTATGATGGAATGGTACCATCACTTGTTTAATACGTAAATAAAATTGCAGGGACTCAATTTCCAAAATTGTTATCTTAAATGGTGATCAGTATGTTATTTGGAGCCTGATAGGACTAAATTATTTTTTGATGAATAGTAATATAAATTTTAATATGTCATTAATTAATATTAAATTTTATTATTATTTTATTTTCATATTCCTTTAATATAATTTCGATTTGATAAATTTTTCAGGGAGTAAAAAAATGATTTATAGTATTAAATTTTTTATTATTGAATAAATTTTGATTTTATTTAAAATTTAAATTAATAATGTTTAGAAACTTATTTTAAAAAAATGTAGTTCCTATTTGAATTTTACACATTAACAAACGATTAGTGTGACTTTTTGAGATGTTTCTAATATTATTTATTTTTCTCAAATAGATAAATACGGTAAAATAATGTATATTAAAATTATAAGTAAAATGAACTATTTATGAAATCATAATTGATGTAATCCCACATGTTTTGAACTCACATGTAATTAATAATATTTTGGGTAGCATTAATTCATACTATTCATAGTTGTGAGAAATAATATTATAATAATTATTAATATAATGTAAAATATATCCTCTCCTCCACTATAAATAGAATCATCATTCCCATCTTCTTCCCACACCTCTCAAGCCTTGTACCATACAAAATTTATTTCAAATACTCCTCCCAAGCCTCTTTCCTACTACCTAGAGCTTATAGTCTCAATAAAATTCCAAAACTAAAGGCCTTATGAAATATCTCAAGGAAAACAGATCAAGAGGTAAACATCCACTTTTGTCTTCTTTCTTTTCTTTTCTTTTCATTTTATATTTATCATTATTCATCATCTACCCTTATCCAAGAGTCATGAATGATCTAGTATCTCAAATATTTTTTATTTCAACAGGTTTTTGGAAGCTTCGCCATTATACTTATTTTTCTATTTCACTAATTCAAGAAATTAAAACATTTTCTGTGATGTGTTGATTTACCGTCATCGTGGACGATGTGATTTCAAAATAATTTACTTCCTTAAATATTTCTCATGAAACCATTTAAATGGTTAAACCATAATATAATTTATTTATTTTTTTTATTTATGGTTATGTAATAATTTTAAACAAATTTTATAAATTTATAAAACAAAACGAGTTCTTTACAATCGAAGAATTCCCAAGTTGACCTAAACAAATATAAATAATGTTGTAACATATGAATCATCCCCATTTAAGAATTCATAATTACAAATGTTTTAAATTATAATTATAGAAATATTTAAATACCACTCCATTATAAATATTGTTTTTTACTTCTAATCATTAATAATATCTATCTTGAACTCATCATGGAAATCATGTAAATAACACACCCAAAACGTTGGAAGGAAAAAATACTATTAATTAAAGGGGGAAATTATTTAATTAAATGATAATATATAATATTATAATGATTAATCTGTTTCCTTAAGAAATTAATAATATTATTTTAACTATTATACATGAGGATAAAAAATAATTTAAATAAGAAAAACCCAATGAAAGGTAATTCTTAACATGTTTTCCATTCAATGGGTTAACCATCTACTTCATTATTTACGTGGTATTAAAGATGTTTCTATTCTGAAATTTGTTTATATTATGATGAATTATGTGTATTTATTATTTATATACATATTACACATACTATAATAAGTCACTCTCTAATTATATGATTTATGTAAGGGGGTTTTCTATTAAAATCCTCTTTTAAAATTCTATTTTACAAAATTCAAAAGATTTTTTTTGATGTTATTCATTTGTTTTATTATGTTTTGGTTCTTGGGTGTTTTTTATAATGAAGATAGGGTCCTTTATCTCTATAAAAATCATATGTTATCTTTATGTTGGTGTTCAGATGTATGGTTACTCCATGTGTTACAGTAATGGTTACACAAATTTTAAGGTAGTTGTGAGGGTTATAAATTATAAGGTAGCTGCGAGTGTTAGATAATTATGTAATAGTATAAAATAAATTATTATATTTAAAAAAATAAAGTAATGTATATATTTATTTATAAAACTAAGACTATAGTTTTTCTAAATATGAAAACATTGTATAAAAAATAATTGTGAAAGCCCCATTTTTAGTTATTTTTTTTACAAAAATATGAATGTCTATAAAACTCTAAGGTGGATTAGTGTAAAAAAATTATGATTATTCATGTATAACCACTAGTTTGAATAAAATATAAAAATACAATGTTACAATCATTAATATGTTAAATTGGAGTACATTAGTATAAAATTAATGTTTGTGGATCATGAAATCTCATTTATTCATAGTATAAAATCATGATATTGGACCGCATGAGCTATGTAAATTCTATATAAAAATAATGGGATACAATGGTAAAAGACATCATATTAATGAAATATAATAAACGGGATTTTTATGTGGGATATGATAAAAATCAAATTTCAATCATGGTTGATACTCAAAAATAATCACCCACTCCTCATACTAATGATTATTTGTTTATCTCCAAAAACAAGAAGTACCAAAAGTATATTGAAAGATAAATTATAATATAGAATGATACACCATACTCCCAGACATTTTTAAGAACGATGGGATTTTCAAGACAAATTAGTTCTATTGAAAAATTATTACTGAAGTCATAATAAAAGCCAAAACATGGGAGTATAATTCCATGTAAATATTATTATTTCAAATACTATTGTTTTTTTAAATGTAAAGGATAAAAACATATGAATTACTCCTCATAAATGTAAAGGAGTGTGCATAGAAGGACATTATTTGAAAATTATTTTTACCTAATAGAAACATCTAGATAGCTAGAAATACCCAATTTTCACCATCACCATACGAGGATCATCAATTATGTCCTAATGATGCAAAAAAAATACTCTCCACAAGAGTCTATAAATTAGTAGATGTTGGTTAAGAAATAAATATCTCATAGAGTATATTTTCTAATAGTTTCTATATGGAAAAGGATTAATCCAAATTTCGGGTGCATGATAGTGGATTTACATCTCATAATATGGTAAATGAAGATATTGTGAAATTCCTATTGTGAATGAATCATTTTATATGACGAGTTCTATCTAATTTAACTGTGAAATATGATTTTATTTTTCTTATCTATAATAATTTAAATAGTATTTATAGTGTTCTATGTTTATATCAATTTAATACTCAATAATACGAATCTTACAAAATTGGTGTAAAAAGATGAACATGATGCTTTTATTATTCAGAAAAACTAGGAAAAATATTTCTAGTTAAAGATGGATTTTTATGGTTTGAATAAAAACATTTTTATTTATACTCTTTTCTATATCAAAATTTTAATAATATTGGATTATCCTAGAATATATATGAAAAGTGGAATTCTAAAATAATTTTACTAGTAATTTATGTAGATACAATAATATTTATAGTATAGATCTCATAAAAAAATTGTGAAATTTATAGAATTTTGGTGTTATGAGTTGGATTCTTTAATTAATGTAGAATAGATATTTTTTTATATACCAGAATTGAAATATGAGGGAATGGAATTCGTATTTCACATTATAAATATGACATGGTGGTTTTAAAATTGTTTGAAAATGATGATTCAAATATGTTTACATCATTGGTAGATGCTACAATATTTTCTTCCCATCACAGTGATACAAAATTGGGCAATGTTTCATAACACTGATAAATTATTCAATACATATTATATTGTTAAATGATAATATATTTAAATATTTTTTCACGTGAAATGAAATATGGTATAAATGAAATCGCAAAGAACTCGTCATTTTTGTAGTAAAAATAATTATTTTGAATGTTTATAGAAGAGTGTATTTTAAACAATGTAAATAATTAAATTAATAAGATAATTTATTGGGATAACTAACTAGGATTATTGTAGTTTAATTGATTATCAAATGTAAAAATTAACATTCTATTCATTCATGTATATTTAAATATTCCCTGATTAATAAAGAAACATGTTAACATTTAAATAAGAACTATAATGTTTATTATTTCATAACAATTGAATATTTCACTATATTTCATTAGGTTATATAATAATAAAATTATACTGGAGTTTATGTTAAATATTTTTTTAACAATTTTTTATAATTCAGGATTTGTAGAAAATATAAAAATAACTTCCATAACTTAGGAAAACCAAATATAGATATAAAATATCACTTTATTAACGACGATTATTAGAAACACACAGTAATGTTAGAGTATTTGTACAAATGATGTCATGTAACATATATCATTGATAAAAAATGCCCATGGAAGTGATTATGAATTTTCTAATAGACTAGGTAGTGTAACCTACACTATCACTCTAGTAAGTTAAGTGAACAGAGTTTCACGTCCCTTGATGGTTATTCAATTAAATGTTTAATGATACATTGATCAACTCAAAAAATTGTTTCATAAGAAATTTGGAATATTGGTAGGTATTATTTTTCTTAATGTATGATATATTTTTATACTCCTCTATATAAAATTCGTAGATATGTTATATTTGGTTTAGTTAATAATGAAAAAAAATATTTCGAAAGAATAAGTTATTATTAGAATTATTATATATTAATGAAAAATAGGGAGCTGTAAAAATCAATATATGAAAATTTATTTTTTATTAAAGTGATAGAAAATATATTTTATTTATGGATTGTGTTTTCTTATTTGTTTGAATGCAAGTGTGGTAAATCTGTAGAATATCAAAAAAAAATTATTAATATGGATATTTTTATTTTATTATTATTTTCCCCGTTTATATTTGTTTATATGAGTATATAGTTGATGATTAGACAATTGACAATACAAATGAAAATTTATATGATTTCATTTGATTTTTTATTGATCCATTGAGTTTTCCACATAAAAATCTTATGGGGGAGATTTTTAGTAATAATCCTTTCAATAATACTATCATCTTTTTAAAAAAATTCATTTGATTTATTATAAAATTATTCCTAGAAATAAATGAATAATATTCTTGATAATGGTTATATAGGTCTAGATGATACTGTGATATCATTAATTAAAGAACAAATATCATTCCATAACCGAGTGTGTCATGTTATAACATTTATACATAATATTATCTTTTTCTAAAGATTTTTTTCATATACTTGGATGATGCCATGATAGTTTTCGATAAAAAATATACAACCACACACTCTATATGAGGAAAGTGAATCACAACCTTGGATATAATACTACAAATGGATGCAATAGAATGATTCATTAAGTAAGATAACATAGGATATGGTTTTTATTCTATAACATAGAGAATATGATATCCAATTTTTCATGCTTTAATGGCCTGAAGGCCTTCATTTTTGTTGATTTTTTATAATACCCTTTCAAAGGATCACGAGGAATCCTTACAAGGCACGTAGACTCAGAGATTATATGACCCGTAAGAAATATAATTACTATACTTGGAATACCTCATCCTATCTTCTTCATCATGATATCAACTCTCCACCTTTGCATGTATGTTCGGCTAGGCTTCCCATGAAAACATAGGCTGGTCTCGATTGAAATGTCATAACCTATCTTTCTGAAAAATCCACTTAACATATGCTCTGGTGAATGGGCCTGCTCTGAATCCCCATCTAGATTTTGCTCCTTGTAGATTTTGTCTGATCATTTAAGAACTATTTAAGGTGGCCCAAGGGCGTTGAAGTGGCCTAAATGCCATGAAATGGCATGAAGACCTTACTGGCCCGAAGGCCTTCGGTGGCCCGAAGGATTTAATGGACCCGATGCCCGAACTGGTAGCCCGAAATCCCAAACGGAAGAATAGTCCCAGATGCTACCCATTTTAGCATGAATTATCAAGAACTGTTCAAATTTATTTTCTTATTATTTCCCCACACTATAAATTTGGGAGTTCGGGCTATGATTCACATCTCTAAAATACATAATAATGTTATTAATTGCATTAGTATGAACTAATTTAAATATTTTTAGAACCATTATTTAGAGATCTTTGTGGAATATGTGGTGGTTCCACAAAATTAGAAACCATTTTATGAGGATTCCATATAATTATATTTTCCATGAAGTTAATGTTCCTATTTAATCTGTATTTTTTACACTAAAAATATATATGGATTTTATTAATCTAATGGGTGATTTTTTAATATAATTTCAATCCCAATAAATGCAAATTAATGGAAAAAAACATTGGTAACCAAGAGGTATTTATAATAATGTTTGTTCATGATTCATACATTATATGGAAAGAGAATCGTAAATCAAAAATAGAAAAATCGAAGGAGATTGGTTACTATATATAATGATCAATATACCCTTATTCACCACTCCACTCTTAGAGTATCATAATTTTATTGGAAAAACATATTCTACGATTATATAAAGTCACACACTACAATATGTATAGTAATTTCAATAATAACACAAAAAATGGTATTAATTCACTAAATTTATTGATGAATTTTATTTTTTGTTCTGAGATGAGTACAAGTGAAGATAATTATATTCTTAAGAGATATAATGTTTATAAAACATGGTGTCTCTTAAATTTGAATTATCCAAAATAGTATTTTAAAAAAATGTTCATGAATAATAAGCATATCATGGGATATAGTATATATGTGATCTTTTTATCTATCCCTATATAAGCTATTCTCTGTTAGATTATGATAAATAATCAAATATTTATTTCAAAGGGGTTTTATGTTCCCAATATATCAATTTGAAGTAACATATATATGTATACCTAACATGGACGATGATAATGATCTAAACATGAATAATTATTTCAATGTTATATATGATATATATATATGATGAATATTTATACCATTATATCATGAAGATCCATTCGTATGTCTGTAATATAATTTGAGATACTACCCTTGATAATCTGAATGGACTGATAATAATTTATAATAAGTAGTAAAACACTTTTTATGCTTGTTGATATGATAATTAATTTATCATATATTGTGTACTTATATATCTAGAGAGCGCTATCTATATTTTATTGATAGAGGTTAAGTATTATAGCTATTGAAGATCATAAGGATCAATGATTATGAGAGGATAAATTCATGTGAATGGGTGAAAATTAATTGCGGTGATTATCAAAAATGAAGTATTATGTATTCAAATAAATAAACAACTAATGGAAGAAAACTAGAGATTGATACATGTGAATATACACTGTATAAGAAAATATAGATTCATTCATCTACTCAATGTTCAGTATACATATGTTATAATTCTTTTGAAATGATGATTTTGAGCTTTGGAAAAAATATTATAATTTCTTGTCATATAAGTTTTTTTAAGATGAATTTTATTGAATCTAGATGAATTATGATTTCGTAAATAAGTTTTTAGTTGATATGATGAAGTGTGGGAATTATAACTTGAAACAATTTTTTTAAAATATTTTAATATCAAAATTCACCGAGGACGATACATAAAAGTAAGACAGAGAGACCACCCAATATATAATAGTAACATTCTAAATTTTATATTAAATTGGAAATTATATGGTTGATCATAATAAAATTTAGAATTAAATCTTATATAAAAAATATTAGAAATATAGTGGAACCCACAATGATGTGTAATTGTAAATTTGTTAATAAGTAGTAAAAATCATTGTGAATATGGAAATATGATTAATTTAATGTGATACGTATGGGTTTCATATATTTTTCAAAAAATAAATTTGTAACTAAATATTTAATATTCTAATAACTATTGGTAAATATTATGATCCTATGTAGAAAATTAAAAGTCACGTATGTAATAATAACATTAAATAACACGTAATGATAACTATGGAGAGTAGAAATGGTTTGTAAAATCAAAAATATAAATAATAAATGAAAATTTTTGTAATATGTAATATTAGGTAAAATTAGATTTGATTAGGATAAAAATACAAAGGAAATATATATCTATAATGTTACCATTACTTAAGTTTTACTCTGAGCCTATATCTTCAAATTTAAGAATTCTTGATCTTCACTATGATATGTATTGTTAAACCTGAGTATATATAATGGAAATTATTTTTATTATTTATATTTAAAATATAATTATTTTAATGTCATACTAACTGATATTCATATAATTTAGAGTCATATTGATACTAGTAATGACAAATAAGAGTCCATTAGTTTTTCAAATGATCATGTTTGGGGTAATTAAAATGAAAAAATGTTTATCAATTATTTAAATATTATAATTCATGAATATATGATTATATCATAACTCATGAAATGAATAAATGATTATGAATGAGATAAATTAAATAGATCATTAATATTATATAATGGGGTATTTAATAATAGCATTTGAAGCTATTATTAGTGATAAATTATGGAGATATTCATGGATTCATTATTTACAGGATTAAATTGAGAATAATGTTATCATTAGATTGGAATATTATATTGAATGTATAATATTTTGAGATATTTTTGTGAAATACCATATGATACTATTGAGATATTAATGGGGAGATCATTATTTCATTCATCATGAAATTATATATTATAAATATAGAAAATATTTTCATGTGATTTTTAAAAATAGAAATATAAAAAGTGGAAAATTAGTGTTCCATGAAAGAAAATTATTCCATATTCTTAGTGATATTTGTGTAATGAATAAAAAGAGATGAAATTGATATGATAAGAATCTTCAAGGGTGAATATGATGATAATATGATAATATAACTTATATGTTGAGGGAGAAGTGAATATCGAAGTGGAATAAGTGGAAGTAGTTTTGGAAATACTATATGATTTTCATATATCATAAAAAATGATTCATAAAAAATGAATAATAATAAAAATTAATTTGAGAGTATAACAAGATGAGGAAATTAAATATTGATGGATCCTCTTATATATATAGGATTCGCATCACATGAAGAATAATAATATAAAGGAAGACAACAATATGATTTTTTTAAATCTTTATGTGTAGATAATTTTGAGATTTTACTATGACTTATAGGTAGATATTCATAAAACTAGATTAGTAAAAAAAATATTACTAAATTTCTTTTTTTGAATGAAATGATATTTTATTGTGATGCAAATACATCATGAACGAGATGGAGAAATTATTCATTGAGTTATATTTGAAATAATATTATAAACTAGAGGGATCAATTATATTGAACACACTTTTGAGATTGTAAAAATGTTATCTAATAAAATAGTGTTTTAGAATAAATTAATTAAATTAACTATAATTATATTAACACTATTTGTATATCACACATGACCAAATACAATAAAGATAAAATTTACAAATCATAATTAGACATTGAATAAATACTATGTTATACAAATCATTATTTCTATAATCTATTTCTTTTGGTATTTTTTATGGAATCCAAATTAAAATACCTTTCTATCATAACCAACATTTTCTGTTAAAAAGGATAATGGGTAAAATGTCTATTATAAAAATTAGTATCCTTTTAATAATGGAAAGAACTGAATAACCCTATTAGTAAAACTATATGATCTAGAAGGGAATATCACATGGTATTATATCTAATATAACCTACCTAAAATTTAATTTAATTTAACTCATTTTTTTCCATTTTTATACATGATGAATATATATTAATAAATCTCAAAATTATATTTGATGAATTATATTTTTTATATCATTATAAATTGAAAATTGAACATTTTTCCAAAAAAAACTAAAGATTGAGATAAAATTATAAGTAAAAACTGAGTAAACATTCTCAAAATAGAAAAAAGATACAGTAATGATTGAAGCGTTTATATGTGGGGTTTGTTACTCTAAATTTACATGTAATGATGATGAATCAATTTCAAGTAGAAATGTGTATCTTATTAAATTTTCAATTAAGGAATTTTAATCAAAACATATGTATTATTTTAAAAGGATTGGAGACCTCTATGATACATATAAGTAAATTCCATAATATATAAAGTCTTCATTTTTAATATTATGAATGTATCAATTTATTTTTATACATAAAATTAGATAATATTGAAATCATTATAAATTTGAATTTTTTCAAGAACGCTTTTATTGATAGTGGTAACATTGAGGATACATAAAATTAAATTTTCTAATAGATATATATATAGTTAATATTTATCATTATATAATGGTATATCTATTGATTATAAGGAGTTTTAAAATTTATAAAATGAAATTTTGACATCTTACCTAACCAACAAATAATGGTAAATAAAAAAAATTCGAGTAGAAAAAATTAAAAATGAAATATATAAAGGCATCATTACTAATATATATGGCTAACATTTCCAATTTTCGACCCCATGGGATTATTTTGTAAATACACATGTTTATCTTGGGATTAAATACGTATTTGTGTGTCTAGGTATAAGAAGGTAGTCATCGACATTTCATTGGAGTTTTTCATTTAATAAAAACCCATTTTGGTATTTCTATGACTTGATAACACCTATTAGAGGTATTATTTTATATGAAATTTATTTTTCCACTGAATACTTCTATCTATGAGTTATATAAATTCGTTTTTACCTAATTTATAAATATATTTTATACAAAAATTGACTATTTTTAATTTCCTCCATGTGTCTGAAATGTATTGAGGAGTATGTTCCATCATCTCTTATAAAATAAGTACCTTATTAAAATTAATCGATATATATTTAAATATCATTCAATAAAAGTCAATGGGTATAGATTTTTTTTGTTTTCAAGCAGAAAAATCCATTTTAAAGGGTTGATTTGAAATTTTAAAAGGTGTTTGTGAATCAAATTTATTTATAAAGGGATACTAAATGTGGATTACAAAAAAATGAACAATGAGAAAAAATTTGGAGATTTTTTACTATTAGGGTTATTTTTAAAACCCTATAATATTAATTGATAATTATTTGGGGAGACTGATATTTCACATCATATTGTTCGTTACTTTGGTGGGTTTTTTGTAAATTTTTTTTTGTTACATCTTTTTGGGGACATGATTTACATAATTAATAACTGTATATGGAAAAAGGGTTTTCTCATGTGGGTGATGGAGCTAAGGGAGTGTTATTTTATTATGTAATTTTCATTATCATGAACTATTTTCCACACTATCATAAACATCAGTTTTGTCATTGGAACTTGAGTAGTTACGCACTAGACCTAAGTTCATGTGACTCATGTTTTTACACCTATAGTGAGTAGTTAAGCATGAGACCTAAGTTCATGTGACTCATGTTTTTAAACCTACAGATAATGTCCCAGTAGTTATGTGTTATGATAATATGGGTGGTTCCCTTATTATAATTGTTGAGTGGTATGTTTTAATGCACTTTTATTGTTTGTAATCAGTGTATGTGGGTAGTTAGTGTGTGTGGATTTGGTATCAATAGTTTCATCACAAAATATTACCTAGGGTGTAGTAGAAGACAAATGATACATGAATATTAATTTTTTATAATGGATTCATTCAAGATTATACAACCATATGAATTTGTTTTTGTTGAACTAATTATCTCATTTCCATGATTATTGTATTCTATAATGAGGTTCTTATCGTACTTTATTACCATTCTCAACTCATTACGTTTGGTTTATCTTCATTAAATGTTTATAAATGATGCTTTGGGTAAACTATTTTGTTTTTACAAGATTCAATTAGATACATGAATATGATTGAAAATTGTATTTTGTTCAGTGGTTTGAATATGGGTTTAAATGGGTGTATTTATAATGTATAATTTATCAGGGAAGATGATTTCAATGTTATTTTTTAACTTACTGGACGTAATGAATAGAGGTTTTAACAACATAGTGGATGTACCTATGTTTTTCACCATGTAAAGCATTATATATAATATATTTTTATCTTTATAATTGTTAAAAATGTTACCTTTGAATTTATTTATGATAGTGATTGTATATATTAGGAGTAAGATGACCTAGTAGTATTTATAACCCATGCTTGTATATATTTTATGTTATATTATTTTATTTTTAATTTCTAAAATATTGAATTATATGGTAATTTTATGACAAATGGATGATTTGGGAAGTGTTAAGAAACAATGAGATTCAAATATGGTGTTATTTTTAGTGTCAATTTGGAATAATTATGATTCTATTTTGGGAATTGGTTTTACTATCTAATTCAACCCAATTAATAGTATTTCATGACTGTTGAGTTCTTTGAGCATCAGTTACCCTTTTCAATTGGTTTACTTTTTAAATTATAGATTCTGTCATATGATCATTTTTTTATTTGTTAATTGAATATTTCTTATTTGATATTGCATGTATGTCCACCGTATATATGATACAAGGAAATTTGTAAGTAAATTATTAGATGTTTTATAAGTATGATTTGAAGGTGAATTTATTCCCATGGTGTTTTATATAATTCTGTTAAACTTCATTTTATTCATTAGGGATCAAAAACTCTTGCATGGAAGAGTGGTGAGATGGGTTAGGTGACATGCTAGGTCACCTAGGGAAGGATCATTATAAGAAATATTACATAATTCATATTGAATAAAAGTACATATTGTTATAGCATATAATATTTTAAATTCACAAAAATGTGAAAGAATATATAATAAATTAATATGAAATAAATTGAAAATTTTATTTATATTGTTCTAGGATGATGTCTCATTGAATTATAATATTTTCAATGTGCATAAATATGGTTTGTTTCTTATAGTTTAATTTATTTTTAAAAAATTATAGGATTATATTAGGAAGAACAGAATTTATTCACGGATTCTATCATATACTATGTTTTATTAGTTGATCATTCACCAATTTACCTTTCTATTTCACTAATCTGATATCATTGATTAATTATATCAGATGGGTAATTATTTTCCTAATGAATAATGATATTTTATCATCAAATAATGTAGTGTCACATGATAAAAAAGAGAATTTTAAATGTGGTTCACTATTTGGAGTAATTGTCTGAACAATTGGATACTTATAAACCAATATCAGTAATAATAAATTTAATTTGGTCAATATAAAGAAATATATTGAATATATTAACTTTATAGAACTTAGTATTAAGGAATAAAATTTAAATAAAACATTTTACCTTGTGATATATCATCAAATTATTCCTTTTGTATACATTGTTTTTAATATAATGAAAAATTTGACTGTTCGATTTGTTGGTAGGACCAGTATTATAATAATTTATTAGAAGACGATATCAATTAAAATCAAATTCCATTAACCTCTATTTAATTCTCAATTTATTTTCAAAAAGTATATCCTATTACAAAAAAATCATAATTAATAAAGGAATTATTCATAGAGTGTTGTTTAATACTAGATTTAGAAAATAAGGATCTTACTATGATGTTGTAGGTTCTCAAAGTACAATTATTATCTATTTTATAACACCAATATACATAAATAGAATAAAAATTTAAAATAAATCCATAGGTTTTTATAAATAACATAGTAACAAACAAAAAATATCATAAATAACATAAAATATTTTTGGTACCGTTAAGAGGAGATTCATTTTTATTTTCTTGATACAAGTACATAGAAAAAATGTTCTTTGTACTCAGTTTTTGATAAAAATAAATCCTAAAAAGTCCCTTATATATCCAGTTAAAAATAATATTCACATCATCAACTATATTTTAGTTTTAATAATCATAAGGGTTTCTTAGGATTTGTTTTCTTACTGTAAAAATCTATAAAGTAAGTCATATATGTACAATTTTTGATTCCATGTATTCCTATTGAATTTTTAATTGATTTGAAAACTATGATTGAAATTCAATATGGACATATTGATGGTTTTAATCTTTTGATTCATGTGTTTTTAAAATTTATTACATAATTTCTAGTCATATTTCATGAAAATAATATCAAAAACATTTATTTGAAACTATATTAGATTAATTGATAGATTTTTTATAATTAGTTACAGATCACCCAATACATTAAAAATATATTTTGATTTCTGAAATGAACTAAGTCTCTTATACCAAACTATATGATATTTGTTAAGAAAATTAAATTCTTAAATATGTTTGAAATATATATTTATGAAAAATAAGATTCAAAAAACCATTACATGATTCATCTATAAAAACTTTTTAAAAACCAGCATAAAACTTATATTATCATTAATTTTCCAAAAATAAAAATAAAAAACAATATGAGAGGCATAATCATAGATAATTATATTCATTTATAATATAGATATACCTATAATAGTTTAATTAAAATCATGACATTACCATTAATTATAACCATTCTTAAATTATTTATCAATTTTCCAAATTATCACTCCACGATCAACATTGATATTTCTATAATTAAATTTATAAAAAAAATGAAACTATAATCAGATATTCTATAATTTAATTAGAAAAAAAAATTCTTCATGATTTTTTTTATCTCTTTATGAATTGATACATCCTAAAATCTATTATTCATGTCATATTAAATTTATTTATGTTTCAAAAGTGATATAAAATTATCAAAAAAGGAAATATTTGTACTATATAATCTACAAATAAAACCTTAATCTAAATATCAAATAACCATTTATAGGGTATTATATTATATGGTTCTATGTTATCATGTTCTAAAAACTATTAGTTTCTTCAGATCAAAAACATTTATTATAGGTTTTTATGTTATCATGTTAAAAATCATTACACATTATCAGGATGTGAAGGAGTATCATATAATTGGTTATTTATCAAATCATGAGGGTCATAAATGTGTGATTTATTATAAGTAAGTGGATAAATTTTTTTTAACATAACATGAATTGATTCTATATATGTTCATGATGTTTATTTAAATAAATTTATTCATTAGAGGTAGTATAATGACCCAAAAATATTCCATCATTTACCCATGAAAAAAAATACTAATATTTCCCTAGTTGTTTATGAAATAATAAATTTATCCAAACAAATTGATGTAATTGTATTTATATTTATATTTTTTATTCAATTATAAGAGAATTTTGGGAAAATGTGTTTTATTAGAACTCTATTTATTATATTTCATATGGGTTAATTATTTCAGATAAAAGAGAAGTATAAAATCTATATTCTAAAAACATGGTTGTTAAAATTCTTTACACACTCATACTTTTTCAATTAAAAAACCCATTCAATTAACATGTTATAGAAGTATAGAATATATTAATAATATAATTATTTTAATGAAATGAATCAAATTAGTTACAAAAAAGTTATTTTATATAGTATCCTCTAAAATTAATAATTTTGGAATCTATTTTCTAATGAACTGGTTCAAGGATATTAATAAAGAAAAAAACGAGTTGATGATATATCCATTTACCAGTAATATTGTATATATCTTGTGAAATAAATGACCAAAATACAGAAAACAATTCCACAAAATACTCATTTTTTATATGGTAAAAACTCCATGTAGACATCTGCCTAAATACTGAATGTAGATATATCATTGGATTAATTAATTTTAAACAATCTAACTTTATTATTTTGAATTTATCAAGTAGGATTCTTAAATATGTTTAATGTTAATATAAATTAGAAATGAAATTAATCATAATAATTTTTATTAAATCATCAATAAAACTATATTGATGGACTATATTGAAATTCATATATTTAATTATTTTAGCGTTCAAAATTTTTATAAGAGATGTATCATTTTCTAATGTGAATGTATTTTTAGATTTATTTTCTCAAAATGTTTTAAATAATTCAATAAAATATGAAGATGAATTATTAGAGAAGTCATGAATCAACAAATTTGAGTGTATTTATAACATATATCATTTAAATATTTTATATAAATAAAAAAATCAAATCATTAATTACTAGATAAGAAATTTAAAATTAACAAAGAAGAAAACATCAACATTATCTCATTTTATATTAGCTAATTTTTATAAACCTAATTTATAATTCACATGATTTTTACTAGAATATTTTCTGAGGTAATCATTTCCATGTAAAAATATACTAGTATCCAAATTCAATCATTCAAATTCAGATTAAGAATAAATTTATTCTATTATAATGGATTATATTTTATGATTATCCTTTACCAAATTTTAATTATATTTCTTCAATATGATTATAAAAATAATCATTCTTACTATTTACATAATAAATATAATTATTATGTTTATTATAAATTTTAATTAAATTATAAAATTAATCCATAATAATAGAAAAAACACATTATGGCTATAAAAATAATTAAATTAAGTCTAATTTAGGTGAAAAATTTACTATATATCACTATTCTAATCCATAAAAAACAAATTTTATTTTTTGATTTTATTTTCTAACATAAATGTTAGAATAATAGTTATTAGCAGTTTCCTTAGAAACTCCTTATGTATTCTTAAAAGATATCATTCATCTATTCTTATATAATTATTTCCAATGAACCACCTTTTTATATTTGTTCATGTCAATTTTTTTTGTCAGGGTGGATCTAGAAAATTCTATTTAATTAATCACATCCCACATCCATTGAATTTAAAGTAATTTTGTTAAACGAGTTAATTGAATATTTAATTTCTTTCTTTCTAATGAAAACACTATCATATCGTCATACTAAATTATATATTGTATTTCTAGAATTTTACCAGCCTGATTCTGTAACATAGGAGAAGTTAAATAATATATCATTATCATTTTTCTCATCCATTGAAGTAGATAAATTTAAATAATAATTATCCTTCAGGACTAACATATGATAATATTCTTTAGATTGTATATAACCATTCTATAGTTTTTATTTGATAGTATTATTTTTTATTTTATGTTTATTGAATGATTTATGTTTACTAATTGCATCATTAATTCAACATTATATTGAATAAATATATCTATGATATTTTTATAGTGAACAAATTTTTTCTACTAAAACACCAAAAGAAGTAATGATTTCTTAATATCTATGTGACTATTCTATTTATATTAGTTATTTTCTCTCTATTAAATATCTTAAATGTATAAAATATTTAATTTTTAGTGTTTTACATCTATATTATTAGCTTGTTAGTTTGGTATTAAGAAAAAAAATATTTCCTACCTATCATGAGTAGTTTCCCATAAAGAATCCTAATTGAAATCAGCAGGTATTAATTAATACATGAAAACATCAATTGGTTTTAAATATAAATCATAATCAAAATCATAATCTAAAATCGACAATTTAGGTTTACTAGTAGAATATTTGTAAGTATTACCACAATTATATATATTTTATAAAAAATAATTGTTATGTAGATACTCATTTTTGTATTTAAGAGACCTTATATTTAATTAATGAAATTATCCTATCTTATTATTGACATATATTCTCCGTGTTAAACCATTATAAAAAATAGGAATGTCATTTATCAATAAATAAAATGTCTATGAATCCATTTATCTTTCTCTGATAAAAGATGTTTAACCTGAACTATTATATAATTACTCAAGTGTGTTTTCTATCAAGTTCATCAACTTTATATAATTTTACTACTTCACTATACATAAATTACTTGAAATATCACTTATAAAATGATATACCCAACAAAAAACAGGGAAAATGAGGGATTTTGGGGCATGTTATTTTTATTGTGTGCCTGTTATAAATGATATATCTTTATTCCAATCTAATAACACCTAATATAGGTTATAAAATTATTAATCAAAATCATTTTTAGGTATCCCACCACTACATAAATGATGTTAATAACTGATGTACATTTCATAATAGATTTAACTAGTCCCCCCCTCATAAATGTCATATAAGGCCTCTCTCTCAAACATAATAATAGAAGTGTTCAATTAAAAAAATAGAAAATTATTAAAATCATGTTATAGATTAAAGATAAAATATATAAAACTGATTCATGATTTATCATACACATATAACAAGTATATCTCTAATGTTTCATTTTGATGAGAATTTCTCTATCATATTAAATTTTCATTCAATTTAGAAAAATAAAAAAAAATTCCTTTTATATCACAATGAACTAAAAATAAAATATATTAAAATTTGATAAATAACATCACATATAGTTTATGATACCTTCAACTTTTATATTTCTGGTTTCTTAATTGATATATAATATTGATAATATAATAAAATTATTTTTGTCAGTGAAATATAAATTCTTTTCCTTGAAGATCATAATCAATCAAGTTGTTCTATAGACCCATTAAATGAATGATTGAATGAAATAAATATCATTATTTCAATCATTATATTTATACCAATAAAAATACAAACATTCATAGTTATGAAATATTATCTACTAAAATAAAAAACGATTTTCTCTTTTTTAAAACCCATAAATATTGATTTTTTACCCTATAAATAAACTTTTCTTCAACACAAAAACCATTCTATAATTTTTCTTCTTCTAAAACCTAATAATATTAATTATCATCCTTTATTAAGAAATTTTACATAAAACATGACACATTTTATTTAATGTGTTTTATGTTTCCATCAAAACATATGATATTAGACTAATATGTCAGTTTCTAGACATTAATAACACCTTGAAACATATGTTTTTTCTAGGACATAGAAACAATATGTATCATTTTTATATCCATAAATATGAGTCTATGTTTTCTAACTATCGATATTAATGAATGTTTATCAGGCCTCCTGAATAGATAATATATTATTATTTATATATTTTGATATATATGAAATATATATTATTGATACATCCTCTACCAATGAATATATTATATAATTAAAATCAAATTTATAGGATTATAATTTTTCATTATTACAGAACATGTGATTTAATTCTGTCTCCTAAGTGATTAAAATAATATACTAATCAATATGTATGATTTTAAACTCAGCAACCTTTTCAATAAAAATATTGATACACTCTAAATAATAAATCTATATTGGTAATTTTTATATTATATAGTTGAATAAATTAAAATTAATTTAAAGAGGATTCATTAGAGAAGGAATGAGGGATTTTTTTCAATCAATATTTAATGTTCATGAATGTAAATTGGTATACTATAACTATGTTATAGGAATTCCCCTTTCAGGGTCACCCTAGAACCTTGACCACATTGACCATGATGCATCACCCATCTAGAAGAAATTTTAAACTAAAAACCATTTATAGTCTGTTTCATGGAACGATCCTCTGTTTCCAATCACACTAACCTCGTACCAAATGACAAATTATAGAACAACCTACCTCTTCTATGGTGTAGTTTATTTACCATGATAACACCTTTACAGTTTAACATCTTTGCTGTGATATAACAATCCACCTCTTGATAAAATATATTCTTACATAAAAATATTAATATCATATAGCTAATAAAATACCCTTATGTATCCCACATATTTATCTTACACATCCTTATCTATAAATAAAATATGTATACTATGTTGTGGTTTCTCTAGACTCTGAGAAACTAATTTTCTATAATTCTCATTATGTATCACATATTCAAGTCTATAAAAAACAAAAACATGGGAAATATATTAATATTATGTTAGAAAATCCCAATATCTGAACTCCCAAGGTAGTATTATGTTCATTGACTTTCAAATGATTCCTAATCTATTACATGGTCCAAATACATAAACCACCCCCAACATCACTTCATAAATCATCATCCTAAGATTATAACTCTAAATTAAGTTGTTATTCATTCTGAATGAGCTATATATTTCTAATTCTAAATATTGATAAAAATTGAAATCATCCCCACTTAAAACAACAATAGGACATAGTTTTCCATAACTCAACCGAAACTCCCCAATGTTGAGTGTTGCATTGTATAGTAAAGATTTGTTATAAGTAATGTTAATGATAAATTGGTGAGTTAAATATGAAATGTTAAATATGGAAATAAAATTTTTTGGGATGAATTTTATTTTTCTTATTTTATACTATTCATTATTGGTTTCATAGTATGGGTAAAAAATGTAGATAAGATGTTGACATGAAAATATTTTATTATTACATCAAAAAATATTATAATACCTATTTAGTAATATTTTTATTTCATTATTCATATTTTTTTAGAATGGTTGGTTTTGAATAAATAATGATGGTAAAAATAATGAACGTTCAATGAATTAAAGGGATCCGTGACATAAATAAGGAAAAAGATTATCTCCATTTTATTCCATATGAACAAGAAATTAAAATTTTATTTTTTAATTCCATATTGGTTGTAGTTATATATAAATAAATAATTTCATATTGAAATAATATAAAGGATTTCTCAATAAAACTATCTTGTATTGTTTATTATTTTCTATAAAAATCAAGGAAAATAATATTTCCAAAATCATAGTTGAGTTCAAATAATGTAATAATATTATTTTTAATATTTTATAGATATTTTAATATAAAAGAATTTAGATAATGATTTTTTTTTTCATGAACACACAATTTGCATTACACCATAGTTTCACTAAATGGTGACCAATTTGTGATTTTATATAGAATTTTTTAGTAGAAAACATTATATCATTTTTAATTATTTCCATGGGTTTTCATTATTTTATAAGGGATAATTAAAAATGAATAAAACTTATAACATTGAAATATTTACATAGAGTTTCTACCAAAAGTGACATGTGTATGTGTTTGGGGAAAATGAAAAAAATGGTCTGATGGGTTATAAGAATTCATCTGTTATTTTAGAGACTTTCATGTGTCCATATTATTTTTACCTGATCAATATTTTTATCTTTTATGTGGAATTGGAATAATCCTCTGGGGATTTTTATGTCTCTTCATTTTGGATTTTGAAGAAGGTTCTACATTCAAATGGTCGCAACATGCAATTGTATGTGGTTAAGTATCTGTGAAATTGGTACTCTTAAGATATGACTTTCTCATATGATCCCCAACAAGTTTATATGAAGATCCAAAAACACCCAACAAACATTTTATCCTTGCCTAATGGACTTTCTTTCCAAAGGAAATCACTAGTTTGATGACGATTAGGCCAATAGCACTTAAGGACTACATTGGTCGAGAGAATGGGATGTCGGGCTCATCACACCATTTTTGGGTGAATTATTGCCTATTATAGGACTCTTTTATAGATTTATGTCATGTTTATATGATCATGAATCCTTGGTTCCTTCTGAAAGAATGTATCCATGGGATAACCATGATCTGGAGGATTATTATAGATATACATGGATTTTATGATATAGAGGAAATATTAACTTAATCCCTGTTATAAGGCGCTATGTTGAGCATCGTCATCTAGGTGGGATAAAAGGTGGTTTGATGTTTGGATATGGCCCATAATATGGGCATCCAATATATCCTTGTGAGTGAAATCAGATCCCACATAGTTCAAATTGCAAGGGGCTCAGACATTGGAGAAGGTCCATTTATTGGTGGTATAATTGGGTGGAACCTTTTGGAAGGGCACCCATTTGATCTTGGGCCTTCTAGAAGGAATCCTATGTATCCTATTGTGAATAGATATCAGAGATCATATTGTAAATTTTAGGTGCGTCTTACACATGGAGGTTGTCCGTTTGGGGGGCCATGATTTGGGGGACCCTTTTGGAAGGGAACCCCTTTGAGATCAGGCCTACAAGTAGGCGTCCTATATATCCTTCTATGAACATGAATTAGAGTTCATGTAGTTTATTTTGTGTAGTTAATTTTTTGGATATTTTTTCATCACAAATCTATTATCCCACATGAGTCATAGTCGGTGTCTGAAACAAGAGGATGTGAGAGATTCAACAAGACACACCAATTCTCTTCCGCTGATGGTATAGGTCGTGCATAAATCATAAGAAGCTAAGGAGACAGTGGGTGAGGGTAAAAAGTGATGAACCCTTCGATGTGGGATGATATTGGTGGTCATGTGGATTATATTTCAGAACATTATGGAATTACCATAGTGGGTGTTCCCAGTAATATGTTCTTGAAAATGAAAAAAATGTCGCTTCGCATCGAAAAGAAAAGTGATCATGATTCCTTAAACTAATCATTTTTCCTTATTAAATGGGAAAGGCAGCCATTTCCCTTAATCCCTATAAGATGGAGTTTCAAAAAAGTATCCCATGATTGGATTTTGAGTTACCATATTCATGTAGGATAATAGACATTCTAAGGGTCCGAACCATTATAGGGATATCCTTCTATACTCTACATATCATGGGTTTGTAGACTTAAAGGGGCACACAGATGTTCCTAGTGATCCGATCATACATGTCCAGTGGAATTGGAGGAGGCTTTGGCCTGATGTTAGTGGAATGATACATGGAAGTGCTACGAAGAAATGGATATCAATGGAGGGGCAAGATTAGATATGGAGGTGGGGAAACCCTAAAAAGTTTCATTCCACGCACTGTTTGATCATGCATGATGAGGAGATCCCTGCATAGCATACTTAAATGGTGGTATATGGGTCATATTTTCAATGAATTCATATAAAAATTAGGTGTGGACCACCGCATACTAATGATTTATGTGGTCCTGACTATGGTTTTCCACGTCACGTCATGTTCCACCCTCATACTAATTATATACATGGTGTAGGGTTCACTCAATATAGTGATGTATTCTACGTAATTCCACATTGTAGAAGGTTTCTGGAACCCTTGATTCATGTGGATTTCATCATCAAGGAATTTATGGTTCGCAATGTAACCAACTAGGTTTTCAGTCCAACGATTATTATTACGTTATTTATTCTTATTGTTCAAAAAATGTTTATACCTATAGAAACATGATTCACAATTTTCACATCATTGGTGATTTGAAACGAAGTCAAAATACCCTCTGAATTATTTCTTCCAACATCTATGATCTCCTCTGTTCTTTATTTACCCGTTCTCCCTCTTCTTCCTCCAAAGATCCTTTTACATAGAAATTTGAGAAATCATATCCATGGGCATACAACACCAATTTTGGATTCTCATGAAGATATAACTCAACCCATGGAATACTAAGTCAACTGGTGTTCACGGAGGCTGTGGTTCACAGTTCATGGTTCGCAGAACTCTAAAAGCTTGCTTCTTTTGTGGACTACTGAGTTCATGGGATGGTACATAGATGGAATTTCCAAACATGATTTCATCAACGATATGGTCTGTGACATACTAGGTTGTCATTTCATAGCCCCACAGACTAGATCCTCATTAGTAGATTCATGTACCAATGGTTTTCAGTTCATCCACCCCATGAACCATTCCCAGTGATGGTACACGGTTCACTTAAAACTCTTGAAAATTTATATTCCTTTATGTTTTGTATCAAACATTCAGTTCAATTTTCATCTTTATTCTTTGATGAACATCTGGGAATTTTTACAGCCTTATAAAATGTGCATGTGGGAGTATTTACATTTCTTGGAAATGTTTTTAGGACACTACAAATTTGTCACATCATAATGGGGTTCATTCAGAACTAATAACAGTATATACAGATGTAGTAGCAATCCTGAACTGAAGTGTTTTTCTGTAGAATAGATAGGTCCAGTTGGAGGGGACCAAACCTATTTATAAGGGATCAGATCATTTGTTTTTTTACTTTTTTCATAGAGAAAAGTTCTCTAGAACTTCCCTTGGCTTCCTCTACAACATTTTACCAACTAATTTTCTAATTAACTATTCTCAAACCTCTTTGGAAATTCCTCAAACCAAATATTTCAAAATTTATTCTATCCATGAACTGAATTATTGGATTCACAAAATGCACCACGAAATTAAGACATAAATCTATACATATGAATAGGAGAAAGCTACATTATTTAAATGTACTGCTCATCAAACTTAAACTGGTGAACTAATAGATATACATATCAATCTAAACAAAAAATCTCAATCAGTCCACATTGAATATCACCTTGGAAAGGCCTCAGTTCTTGTTTTCTTCATTCTGTAAGCCTCTCTATTTTATATCCAATGCTCTACAGGCTATTACCAAACGGGATTTCCACATGCCCAAGACATACACGAGATATAGATTTGATGTACTGATGTAGTAAAAGGGAAATGGCTCCCATTTACCGCCTGTATACAAGAAATGGTTTTCTCCTACTATATCCAGGAGAAGTACGCAGAGCCCCGTGCAGACCCTCTTTAGGACCCTTGTACATTTTTTCCCATTATCCATCAACATCCTCATTTGGATGACTTTTTGGTTCCTTTTGGGTGTTTCTATTCAAACTTCAATGGATCTTCTGCATACATTGATGGAATTGGCCCAGATGAGGTACGACATTTTTAGTACACTAAGAACCATCTTCAATTTTCATATTCCATCCTGATAGTTTCTTAAAAATTCATTTAACACTAGATCTTCTAGCTTTCCCATTATTTGTGCATCTTCCACTATATGAATTTGGTTTCTTTTATGACGTCCCTCTACCATTGGATAACCAGAATACTCCCATAATTATTTTGGAATCACCTCCAGGGAGTAATCAAGATATTATTTACCCCATAAGAGTAATTATAACTCCTACATTTCAATATAATGTGGCAATACTTGAAGTATTGGCATGGAATTAGAGCTCTTTTAGAGTTCACATCACTTTTCTGATACTTATCACCTAGC
This sequence comes from Viscum album, assembly GCA_963277665.1. Classification (NCBI taxonomy): domain Eukaryota; kingdom Viridiplantae; phylum Streptophyta; class Magnoliopsida; order Santalales; family Viscaceae; genus Viscum; species Viscum album. The sequence goes on from OY728126.1 coordinate 890,426,945, forward strand.
AGTACCCTTCCATTATAATCCTTTCCTGAGAAAACCATAATGGTGGGTGGAGCACCAAATGGGAATTGCGAGCTAGGGGATACTCTTCTAATATCTGAGATTGGGAAATCTAGATACATAACATCTTTTTAGAGTCACAGACTAGTTGGAAGCGGTCAACTTGTATGAGGCAGCACAGGTATCCTTGTTAGGGATTTTATCCCCAAGTGAAATCTTACCTGAACTATTGAGCCTCTAGTGCTCAAGTAACAATACATTCCAATTATTGAATGGAGTGGTGTGGATCATCATATGGTACATTGACTACTTTGGGGGACTCCCCATTCTTGGAATCATGTATGTCGAATTTCTTCTGGAAACCACTACATTGGACAATTCCATCCATGTGTCCCCATTGATAAGGACCCTACTGATCATAGTAAAGGGACATCATATTCACCCCCTATCATATCTATTTATTATTGGTTTTTATTATTGGATAAGGCCAATTATTTTGGTGAATTATCCTAGGACCAGAGCCCACTGATTTCAAACTCATCCAACACATTTTTCTGAACAAAATTTTTGGGTCATATTGTGCCACCCTTGAAGCTTCATGATATACAACCTGGGGATATGAGATTTGATAATACATGTCATCTAAGGTTAGATTATTAGGTTTCTTTTCCATGTATATGAGTGGATTGATCTTACATTCCCTTGACATATATATCAGAATCCGTGTTTTTACTCTGATTACAGTGGAAACATATAAAGAGGGTCAACCAAATAATCTGGTCACTTCTACTCGTGCATGACTTTATGAGCTATTTGGGAAGTTTCATGAATGTAAGTCACTACATAAACTCAATGGACCGTCCCAATTTTTTATGGGTGGATAATAGAACATTTCCCCTACTACGAGTATCAACAAACTGCAAGGGTACAACATTCTACGTTTAACCCTACACTCTTTAGGATTTATGTTGTTCTTCCTATGACTTTAAGAATTACCGATGTAGTAAGGATATTGATTGATGCTTCTCACTTTTATTTTGTAATGTACCCAACCCGTTAGGGGTCAATCAGGGTTGATGAGATGTTTATTTAGAGGATCTCTCAAATTTCATCATCCTTTGGGATGGGATGCCAACCGCTCGAATAGATCAAGTGTTTATTTTTGATCCATATATCACCTACCATTTTGCTTGGAAATTTGGTTTCCTTTAACAACTGTAATTCTTCCTTCAATTAAGATGAGAGGAGAATCCCATTTTGGATTCTTTCACCAGTCATGTTTCATAATGATTCATGAAGGGGCCACCATAGATATTATCATCCCTAATACGACGGTAGTCAATTTTCATTCATTAGAATATTTCAAACTGTGGGTGGACTATTAACCCGATGGGGTGATGGGAAAACCAATTTGAGGGGTCCAGAAGCCATTAACAATACTTCTCCCCGCATTGAACCTTACTCCCATGCCATCTATACCTCTACCTATGGGGACCGCGATGGCTACACAATCTATTCCTATCGCTGTGGTGAGAAGATGGTTGATCTGTTGTTATATGCTTCTAGAAGGGGATTTATTTGTGTGGCTTATCTCAATGGGGAGTGATTTAGACTACTCCCCTCTTGTGGATGTTGTTCCTGACCATACTGATGTTGGACCTTGCAGAGTGTCACTGGATATCCTAAATGTCACATCCAGTCCCCCGTGATCAGCTCTAGGTGTCATACAATCAGTGGGGAGGGAGATCCATTCTATATGGGTAACCAGTCTAAGGTCCCTCCCCTCTGCCATAATGATGCTTCCTGCCTATAGCCTTTTTGCAGTGGGGGAGGACAAAGGCCCTGCTACCATGATAGGAATAATGAAGTGCGAAAATAGTTGTTTTGGTAATTATTTTTCTTTATTGCAAAGACCCTTCTCTATATTTTATCCGATGAAACCAAAAATGTCCAGCAATTTAATATTGAATTGGGTTCAGGAGGTTTTGATTACCAGCATCTACAATTTCATTTTTAGGAGATTATCGTATCCCAGGAAGACCATGCTTCTTATGAGGACAATCTTTCCAAATTCAATTCCTCACATCATCAGGAATTGACATTATGATATGTTTTTAAAGATCTTGATCATCTGATGACTACGGAGGTGATTGCACATGAATTAGAAATTTCCCAAAAAGGAGAGTAATGAGAACGTGAGGCTTGCATGGAACGTTTGATGGCTCAACTGGCTTCCTAATTTGCTACTTATAAATCTATAAAGAAGAAATTTTGGGACCATAAAGTTATTATGGAGAACATGAATCTGATGGTCAATGCTATGGTGGAAGAGAGATATACTTCAGACCTGAAACTTGATAGCCAATGACAATCACATTCCATTTTTTTGAATGGGAGAGCCTAGCCCCAATGTAACTTACCCAAATCAGGATGTACCCATTTTTTTTAATACCATTGATAGGATTCAAACAGGGGATGTACCTCCATTTTTTTGTTGAATTAATTGAACTAATTACTTGAAAAATTCTTCTAATTTTCATTCTAATGTAATGTCAACTAATCACAACCAACCATAGAAAAATTCGATCCGGTATTAATATTAAACATTGATACAAAACTACAAAACTAGAATCATCAAATTAGGTTCTATTATTTTCTAATCCATGATACTCAGTCAGCATGGTTAGAATCTTCCACGGATCATATGGAATTTCTCATTAAATTTTTTCCCTTTTTGATTAGGGCTCTAAGTTTTTCCTAATGTTATTTTATACAGGATTAGTGGGTATTACATGACTAATGTTTAAGCATCCCTTTGCAGGTTTTCAACCTAACAAGTTGTTTTTATATTTTGAGTACTTGACATCTCAACTCTTTTTCCTAAACCATAGTTATTTTAGGTTCAATGAGCCGGTACTCGACTTTTATAAATGGGATCCATTTACAGGTTTTCACTATTTTGAGTAATGTAACTTTTTTTGTTGGTGGATTATAGTCTTGTTAATATTCCTTATTACAGATCTTTTAGTTCGATCTTATTTGACAAAACATGATGGGGTATCGCCCATAAATTGGATTTCATTAGCCAAAAATGTTCTACTAACTCCCAAACCTGAATGAGAGATTTTTTATGACCATGAAATCACAGGTTTTGGACATATATGGGGCTTGGGAGCCATTTTAGGTATACATAGGTAGTAATGGTATATCTTGAGTACCAACATTCCATTGAATGATGACCGTTTTGTTTGTGACATATGCAGTTCCACATGGACATGATGTGTATAGTCAATCAAATGTGTCTGTAGGACATTGGCCTTCCATTTTAGATGTGCTGGGAGAATTTATAACAAATTGGATTATATTTAGGATGGAAACCACAATGGGTGTCATGTATATGAGATGTATTCCAAATGAAATGGGGGAATTTCTATTAGATTTTAATGTAAAACTACTCCCATATGAATTTCACTCATTTAAGGGAGATCCGGTGAATGGTATAGTTTAACATTATACAACATGGAAACATGACACCTATTATGGGAGATCATTTTTCTCCAACTAAGAGAGAAAAATGATTCCTTATTTCAATTATAAATAGTTTTCTTCTTTGATAATCTAGTATGGTAAATATATGTAAGATATAATCCATGGGGTTTTCAAATTTGGGGAGTGATCCGAGACACAAATTTCATGCATTCATATAAAACAAAAGACTTCTCCCAAAGGGGTAAACTCCGCATTGATTGATTGTTGTTTTTTAGGAGACATAAGTAATTCCACCGGGACATGATGTGCATAGTCAATATAATGTGTCTGTAGGAAACTTGGATTCCATCCCCGTTGTTCGTGAATGTTTATGAAGACTGGGACATTTATGGAAACGAAATATGGCTTATGAAAGGGGTAGCACTTAAATATGAAAGGGGAATTTTTTTGGCCGAACAATACTGAGAAAACCAAAAATGTGTGGGTGCATTTTATTTTATTTTTGTTTTTTTCATATATGGATCATCATTGTTCATAGGGATGAGGAATCTATGTTTTATTGAATCCTCAAGAGATATCATAGGGTAATTATTCCATGATTTTCTAATATATCTATGACTTGGGTTAGAAGGATAATTTAATCTAGGACATTGATCGTTCTTGAATCAGTAGGGATGTCACGGGTCATGGAATCTGTTAGGCATACCAAGGTAGAAGAGGACTTTCCTAGTCATGAGTCCGCATTTGATTTATTGTGGTTTTGTAGGAAACATATGCATATCCACAAAGTCAAGATGTGCATAGTCAAACAATGATTTCTATAGGACAATGGCCTTCCATCTTCATTTTCCATGGAAGTTTATGGGGATCCATTATTTCTCAAAGCAAAGAGTTTTATGTGTGGTAGGAGTGTATCTGGATATATTAGAAATATATAGGTTGTGATTACCCCATAGAAATAAGTAAACCCCTATATAGATCTATATCATATGTAGGGTAAGGCATCTACACATATTTGGAGTACCCTGCAGTTTAACATCTTACATCTAGGAACTAGGGAACCTTATGGGAACAAGAACAATAACATTCCATTTACAATCGTTCTACTATGACTAAACTGCTGGGATGATTTTTCATGATGTCATGATAGATCTCGTACTGAGGTCCCTATGATCACATGAGAGATGCTCGGTGTGAGATACCTGAGATTATGAGGATTCTTGGTCACTAATAATAATAGAAAAATCAATGGAAGGGATAATGTTAGTCATAGGTTGTTGCTATGTAGTTTAATGTCATACAACAAGGAAAAAAATCCACACAATTTATGATCATGTGGGTGCTTATAGTGTAATACCTATGTGATATAAGGTAGATATGATTACCCTTAATCAGTCATATTTATTGGACTTTTCTAGGGATTATCTTCTTTGATTCAAATCATACCTTTAAAATGGGACATTTCAATGAATTCTATGGTTGAGTCTTAATCGTAGGGTTCGAGCCTACCACACATTAATTCGAGTAGATCCGAGTTACACAATATTCTTGATGAACATTCCTCACAGAATTATAATGAATGCATAGGATGGAAAGTCATATTTTGAGGCGGTCGGGAAAATATAGAAATGTTTTAATTTTCATTGAGTAGTGTAGTTTAATTTCATGCAGTTGGAACATTTATTGACTTGATGTTTAGTGTTGTGTTGTATGTTTGTTAGCAACATAGTTTACAATCATGTTGTAGAGACAATGTGTCACGAATACCACTATTATCTTGGATTTTATTGTGGTTTGGATATTCTAGCTTCCTTAGACATGAGTGATGATAAAAGGTGTAAAACATAGTCCCGGGGGACGTGGATCGAGAGGAATGACATGTGGATTGAACGCCATCTGGAATACCAAAATATGAAATGAATCTCCAGGGGAAAAATTTTCTTTTGAATGATGGAAATTTTGTAGGAAAAATATTTCTAGCCACTAGTGTATGTTTTTCATAGTCAAAGAACATTGTCCACATGAAACTGGCCTTTAATATCTGATGGTTTTGGAGGATTATGGATATCCACGTATTCCCGGAGTATGTATTTTGATATATGGGAAAGATGTATTTAAGAATGTATGAAATATCCACACCCTGGTTATCTATGAACCACTGAAGCTTCTACATAGGATTATCTAATATGTTGGGGGGAAACATAATCTCTTGACTCTTTATCGGTGTCGGAATTTGGACTATGATTTTTTTTCATCTCATTGCATTCATTGTGAAAAAAAATTGGTGCATGTTAGTGTTCTCATAAATCAAATAATTAGGATGCACATGACTCATGAGGAACCATGATGTTTAATGTCATGTGGTTAGGTCTGTTCATGGGTTTATATGGTCATTTCTGATCTATATACAGAGAACGTGGAATTAAAATTTTGTGTGTGGCTAGACTGGGATAGAGGATTTTGGAGGCAATAAATTTCTTATATAGGCCGGAATCAAGTCATACTTCTTTCTATATGTTCCCTACAATGTTCTAGTCCATGTGTAGGGAAATGAGTAGGAATTTTCCTTTAATATATTGTTGGTCCTGAATGTAAAATCTGAGCGTCACTACAAATACATAAATGTTCGAAATAAAGACATACAAATTTCTACATGTCCCCTATTGAGTTATGGCCCACATGTAGGTAAATGGGAGGTCATTTTTTATTAGTTGGTGGTTGGTCTTTGATATCAAATCTAGGCATCACTATGTATACTGCAATGGAAGGAATCAATCTATAAACAGTTCTACATGTTCCTTACAAGGTTCTAGACCATGAGTAGTGAAATATGAAGGAATTTTTGTTTTATTTGCGGGTTTGGCCAAGGCCGAGTGTTGAGGTATCCCTATGTATCCTTCCATTGAATGAATCTAGCCATTAGTTATTCTTTGGAAACCATACACTTTAAAATCTAACGGTAAGGACAATTTCCATGTAGTTTTATATCATGTGGTTTGGGAAATATTGACCCAACAATTTATCTTTATGTGATTAAGATGATTTTTGCTATGCAGTTTAATGTTTTTCAACTTGGATTCATGTGTTTCCATTATGTGATTTATTTCATCCAAAACCATGCATATGTAGAATTTGGGAGGAGATTCAAATCTATTTATATCAAGACATATGCTACATTAGAGTAGTCCTTATGAATGGAATATAGTCCTTCCCATTTTGGCTATTGATTTGGGGATTTCTTACCTAGAATAATTGGGGTATATATGACCAAAACCATCTCCCCATAAATAAAAGATCAATGGCCAACCTTTTTGTTAAAGGCTTGTGATATCTGATTTTGATAGATTTAAAAATCATGAAAATGTGAAATATTTTTCCATCCAGTCACTCCAACTCAATAAATCATATTTGGGATTTTTATTCAAGGAAAATTAATAAAAAATGACAACACAAAATGATGGACCTTGAACATCAATGGAAAAGATGGCCCCAATCCCATATACTAATGAGTATAGGGTTGTACAGGTGGCAGTACGGGTTGAGGTCCTATAATCCTATAAAGAATTAATGAGCTTTTCTGGCCACGATATCTTATCCTTGACAACCATATTATAGAGAATATTGGATAGAGCCTTATTGAAAGCCTCTATTCTTCCAATGGCTACTTCATAGCAACAGAATGGACATATGGCTTTGATTCTATACTCCTAGTATATCATGTCCATTTTCACAAGGCAAATGTTGGTGCCATTTTCATTCAGTAATGTATGAGTGACACCAATTCTCCATACGGTCCCACAACACCCACCCCCAACATTGAAAATGGCCAGGAGTACAAAGCTGTGTGTAGAATCATTGAATGATGGTGAATAAAATTAGCATTAACATAGAAAAAAAATTCTTGGTAAATGTGGAGAGATCATGTATCATAGTGGTCCAATAGTATCAAATCAATTAAATTTGATGGGAGCACATCGATGCTAATTTGTGTGATTCACATGCTATGGAGTGAACATTATTCATGACGACATCAGTCTCTTCTCTATCCATGAACCTGATAAGGAATCTTTCGAGGCCTCATATGTAGAGGAATTTTCCTTGGTTTTTTCTATTTTATTAAAAAAAATAACTACCCACCTTTGGATCTGTTCTCACCCCACCCCATCTGATGGGAATTCCCCCCACCCCCCTCCATAAGTAAATTTAAATTGGATTTATAGAATTAATTGTGTGACAATAAGGGTCAAATATGTGGCTATTCTCTTCAATTTCTTCCTAATTATTCTAAATGGACAATAATAGAAGCCAACGGTGATTACTATTCCATATCCATCTAGATCAGCTTGGGTTATGGCTGTATTTGTCAATGTATCATCTTGAGCATTTTTTGACTGGGGTACATAAGTCAGTTTTTGTTTTTATGTGAATTCTTCCTTCATCTCTTGAACATGGTTCATCAAGGGTGTTGATACATGTTTCTTAATGGGATAGTCTTCATTGACCGGATTGATGACCAGCTCTAAATATCCTTAAGATGTTTTTCTCGTGCATGAAACACCATCTCCAGGCCTACAATGAGGGCTTGGTATTCTGCTTCATTATTTGTTCACCCCTCTGAAAGAAAGAAATTGTATAGAAAGATGGATTTTTTTCTGGAGATATTAGTATAACACCTAATCCTATATTTTGGATCTTAGGATCTTCAATCCTTTTCACTTTGGGGCATTTTCAGGTACATTAGAAATAAATTTCTTATGCATAGGGGCCTTCTTTGGTGGAGAATACCTCTTCATTAGGATGTTCAACAGCTAATGGGTTCATTTCATTCGATGGTTTATCATCCAGGATGATTTCTAACACCTGGACTTTGATAGATTTATGGGGCATGTATTGTATGTTAAACTGTTGTTGGATGTCTAGCCACTATGATAGGTGTCCCATCAACATAGGACAACTGAACATATACTAGATTGGGTTGTAGTTGGAGGCCAGATGAACCTTGTGGTGCTACAAGTAATTCCTAAATTTCATATATGCCAATATTAAGGATAGGATGTTTTTAACCCTTGATATCAAGTCTCAACATATATCATTGTTCGGATGAGATCATATAGACTGATAACATGGTTGTCCTCATTCTTCTACACGAGGAAGGCACCTCTTGACCATTCTAAGGCTGTTACATACAAAATTAGTTGTCTTCCATTAACTATATACATTAACACTGATAAACTTAGGAGATATCTTTTGAGATTGTTTATTTTTTTTGAAAATAATTATCCACTCATATGAGACCCCTTTCTTTATCATCCTGGGGAAAGGAACACATTTACCTACAAGGTTCGATATGTAGCACCAAATGTAGGCATGTGGCCCCTAGGGACCCTCAAATCGATGATGATTCATGTTGGAGACATTCCAAGGATGGTTTTTTCTTATAATGATATATATCAATGGCATGATGGTGAAAGATGATGTCGTGGAATTTTCTGAAGGATATGGTGAAAGCACACATCAAATGATTCATCTTTAGACTGTGTTGGAATAGTTTAATGAAGTCAGTTTCAAGATCTTCCAGGTGTTTTCAGCATTATAGTGATTTAACCACCATGTCATCAATACAGAACATCACATGAATTCCTAATAAGGTATTGAAAATTAGATTCATGGAATGATGATTCTTAGTAATGGAATTTTTCAGACCAAAGGGCATCACCTTATAGTATAACACTATATGGGGCCTTGAATGAAATGGAGTATTTATCTTCTCGGCCCACTCAGATCTGATTGTATCCAGAATAGTCATCCATGAAACGGAGGGACTCATATATATCATTCAAGTCGATCTACAATTATATGACCGGGATTGAGAAATCATCATTTGATTATTGTCGATTAAGGTCCCTAAAGTCAATACAGACTCTGATATTTCGAAAATTCTTTTTGATAGTGACCATGTTTACCATACAGATCAGATATTGTACATTCTGAAATAAGTTATCATTGATCATTTTTTCACCTTCAGCCTCAATTTTGGAATCATGTGACGGGTGGGTCCTTCTGGAAGTATTCTTATACGAACGTTGGTCTTCTGACATGCCCAGGTGATGATTAGAGACATTAGGATCAAGGGATGAAATTTCTGTGTAGTTCCAATAATACACTTATAAATTATTTTATAAGAAGAAGGTATTTTCCCTTAACTCCGAGAAAGGTGTAGACACACTAATTAGAGTCGGTTGCGGGTCATCTTTAGTGCCAGATTTTATATTCTAATGATCATAAATCGTGGGGGATACAACTTTTTGTATGTGGGAGGGGAATCATTGAGGTCTTCATGTTATTCTCTTTCTCCTCCATCCACTTCTTCATCATTATTTCTCTTATTTTAGATATATTATTCTTGAGATTAAATCTCCATCTTTGGGATAAAAATTACAACTCTAATTTAGGGATAATGAAACAGCCCCTTTTCCCTAGATGACTGTGTGGAGTTCTCTAAAGAGGTAGTAATTTCCTTTATTTCCTTTAACGATAGGAAATAAACTAATTCTATAGTGAATAAGGTTGTAATGATTTGGGGTCTTGAGGATGGACTGAGAGTATATTTTTTTTGTCCATCCCTATCATCATTGTGAAAAGTTTTCTTTTCAGTTTTTTATACATGGAATCCATAGCGGAACTCATGAAGATGGTTGAGTTTGTATCCAAGATTGAACATATGAACTCAAACGAGTTGATGGGTAGTATTTAATCTTCCCCAAAATATATGAAGGGATCATAATGTTCCATTTCCAATCTAGTTGGGGTGGTGGTCTAATCGACATATTCATCCAAAGACTACTTCTCTTTCAGTTCATAGATCCATGCATCGATGAAATGAGATTACCATGATTTGAATGAGGATTTATCAGTGTTCAATGAACCATTTTACCCATGATCACAATATATGACGCATTGATGGTATGATGAGGGGATTACAACATGATGATGTAGCCAAAGACTCCCCAATAAGAGGTTGAAGGCCATACATTTCCACACTACCAGAAACATGGAATCAGACATGAGGTCACCAATCCATATTTTAAGATTGATTCATCCAAATGGATTTTGATAACTTTTTTCATATCCAAATAGGGTTTTGGTGTAGGGTGTCAGATTTCCCTCATCATAGCCTGACCAACAAAGTGTTCGCAGTGGGAGGAGGTTGACTCCAGAACCATTATTAATGAAATTTCTCCAAAATTAAATGTTGTTTATCTTAGAAGACACATATAAGGGTTTGATGTTTCCCTACATGGTGTAATTTTCACCTTTATCTATAAAGGATATGATAGTGCGGAATAATTTGTTATTAGTTATATCTGATACTCTTCTGCAGCTACTACATCAGACTCAGATTCATAGGGAACTAGTAGGTCTTTGATGAGTTCCTCCCTATGATCTGCTAAGAAACATATGGCATCCAAGATCTATAGATTTTCTTATACTATGGCTAGCTGTTTTATAATATCATATTTTTTCACTATGTTTCAATGATTCCTGGCTTGGAGATTCTCTTTCATGGGCGTTTTAAGGGCTTGGGCTTTCAACGTAGATGGTTTTTCCTCTGTGACATGGGCTAATGGTGTAATTGTGCCTTCTGAGTTTAGTTTAACTAGTCTACATCCACAACACGTGGGATTACTCATATTATATTACTATGAATATTACTTTATGATGATTGGGATTAGAATTTTTCAAGAAGGGTCAAAGGAACATTCTGGTTCCCATTGCATCTTCTCAGTGGTATTCCAATGATTTTTTCCAATGATAATTTTTTGACTTTTGGTGTGTCCATAGATCAAATTTTTTCCACGATCATGCCTTCCTAGAACCCCTCAGCCTCACTGGCCTCTTCTTCTAGATCATCAGTTGAATGCATGGAATTCGTGTTCATGTCCATTATCTTTATTAGAAAAGTTTTCCACAAGGAGAATGACATTAATGGAGTAAATAACCAGTTCTTGATCTGACAATGATTTTGTCTGAATGTATTCTCTTGATTATGATGTTTGGAACGGTGGTTCCTATTATGCTATTTCGATGGGCGGTTCTCGTTGTCTTGTTTAGTGGTGTGTCTCCCATTATTTCAATTGTGTTTGTTTGAAATCCAAAAGTGTCTATATAGGCTTTATCTTTGGTTCCATCTCATCTTCATTCCCATGTATTCATCCATTCTGTCTCTCAAAGGCTTATGAGGCTGAGGATGATTATTGTTTGTATCTAGAGCTATTGGGGGCATATTTGATTTATTCAACTTCACTTCTAGGATTCCATGATCTTGGTTGACTATGTTTTGAGTAATCCAACTGTTAATTTTTCGCTAATTTTTTCTTGTTAATATTTTCCATTCATTTTACTATCTTCTTCCTAAGTCGAGACATAAACAACTTGTAGTGGCAGTGGACACAACATGACTAGTCTATAATTCATCAACTTTTTTTCAAGAGATCATTTATGATTATGAACTCTTAGATATTGTGTCCAAATATCTAGTGATAGGGACAATAATTTTGTTGGTCGTCGAGACCCACTTCATCATGTCGCTTTGTTTCAGGTAGCTAGAGAATGTTACAATTCATGGTAGTTCTAAAGTAGCCACGAACATGGTCATCTTAGAACGAATAAACCATATTCCCTGTCTCCATGAACTGACTTCTTTTCAAACACCTTATAATAGTTTTTTTAGGTGGGGTGTTTTTTTTCTAGGTATTCATACATGTTTTGGCAGAGGAATGGTAACTAGACCTCGTGCTGGGGGTGGATTAAGCATGATAAATGCTTCTTCATATTTTCCAGTTCTTTTTCCATGGACCGATGGGCCACCTAAAACCTGAGATTTCTCCACTACAAGTATTCTTCTATCCTTTGGGAAATAATGGAGAAATCACCAAACCATGTGGTCAAATTCATTTTGATGAACGGTGTTTTCAATTCATCATGGAGATTATAGATGAAATATAGATCATTTCATCGTGGGGGAGAGTCTAGTTCAAAGATTAAGTCAGGACATTCCATCTGGAAATGAAGTCTAAAACTATTGCATTCTCTCACTACTTTTATTTCATGAGATCATTGACTGTTGTCTTAGGTAAAGTTTAACTATATTGGAAGAGAAAACATCACCATATGTCCACCTAGTATGTGATTTAGTTCGTTGAAAAGCTTGTATACCACATAAAGTATGAACCCTATAGAGTTCACTTGAATAACCATTGTTTTACTTCTTCTTTCTACAATGGGTTCCCATCATTGGGTTACATGAGGACATAGATTGCATTAGGTGTTATTCTTGGTCTTCCAAACCATTGAACACTATAAATACGAGGATCCTAAAGTTTAGTTGAATAGGAATGTAGCTCACCCAATCAGGGTATGGATTATGTTTTTGTTGTATTGGAATAAACTGCCATTTCTTGGCTTCTAGTAGAAATCTTAGTATCTAAATTTTATTCTAGATCCCTTTATCAATATTTGTTTGGACTACATATTAGGTGGGTACAGTAGAGGGAAAAGCTATATGTACTGGAACTACTAGAATTTGGTGTGGATACCCAGCTGGGGGAACCCTTTGTGGGTTTAACTGAATGTACGTTGGCTACCTTTCTAGTGGAGGGAAGCCTTGATGGCCTTATAAGACTATAATTGAGTAGGAAGATAGTACGTGTGCACAATTGGATAGGAATCCGAGATTAGTTTTATTTATCGGGATGAGTTTCTGTGGTTGGGGAACATGTTCTGGGACCACATATTGACGCTCCTCTTAAATAACACATCCAAAAAATAGCTCCGTCGACATAGCTTGGAATTGATTCGCATGAGTTCTTTTATTTCTTCCTCTTACACTGTGAAAATATCTTCAATCATGATGGAATCACTCTATAGGGGAGGAGGTGGTGGGTCATACACAACATGGGATTTATTCTTCTCCTTGTTGGATATTCTCATGGGAGTTATTAATGGGTTTTTTGAGGGTGCACCGAAATTTAAGGTAACTCTCCAGTTCCGGGTATGCACACCACCATGCTCGGTGTGGGATTCTATTAGAATGGAACCATCTTCTCATGCATCCCCATTATTTTTATCATTTCTTATGAGATCTATGGGAATGGCGTTCACCATGTTCATTGATGAATACTTTATTGGGGGAGGTGTACCCAGTGCCGAATGGTATGAGAGATTTTTTCATCCTTCGTTGGACTTTCCCTTCCATTCTATGGTATCCGTCATATTTTTTGGTTAAGATTGACCCAAAGTGAACCCAGATCAGACCTCCCAATATGCCATCATCTCAAGGGGTATGAACTATGAGATGGGGTTGAACAGGTGACCTCTCTAAACACCATTTTCACCAGATGAGAGAATATAGACGTCAAATGTGTGTGAATTTGAGGTAAAAATGCCCCCGACAACTATGCATTGAGGTTTCTCACATTATTCCATTGATGTACTATGGCCTAGATTTTTTGGTCTCATAAGGTCATTTTGACATAAGAAATTCCCCAAGAATTGTGCGATGGGGTTGGTACTGTATTTCAGTGGCTGTTGTATCTATTTTCACATTTTTAATTTCATAAAATTATACATGGTTTTATGATGAGTATGGTGCCATGTTTTCATGAGATTTATCTACTTTTTTGGACATGAGAACTTCGTTCTGGTTGGCTTCCCTTAGGCTAGAATCTAGATGTATTTTATATGTTGCCTAGCTCAGGATCTTCTTGATGGCTTGATATTGTAGGGCCTGATGCTATTGAGACTTACTCATTGCCAATTCTTTTTTATCATTCAACCTTTCATCCATAGGGATTAAATTTATTGTTTCTTATGTATAATGACATAGCTAGATTTCATTTTCAATGGCATCTACTAGACGAGACATGGGGTGAAGTGTAGAGCTCCATGTTCTCCCCATCCCGGAATATAAACTCCAGACATGGTGTCACTAATGAGGCAATGTAAATTGTGCAGCACATGGAGCCATGGAAATTAAATATTTTTCATCATCCTTTCTGATTACAGATGTCGTACAGATTGGAGGACTTCAATTTCAATTAGACAGTGAATAGATCTTAATATATTGACATTGTCTGCATACCCTTCATAGGGAATGAACACTTCTTTTAGCTGGTAATGATTCGTCCAAATGTTGAGCAAAATTTTCTGCATATGTTCCTCACACAACTCTCTTGGTATGTCAAAGTGAGAAGTGTCCATGGGATAATACACCATTGTTATGTTATCCTTAGATAGTTGTTTTCTAATATAAAATGTATCCTATTATTGTTCTTCCAAGGACTCCTCTACTTGATATTCCCAACATGACTAATTTTAGTGATTTCGTTCTAAGAAGTAGTGTTGTTTGGAGCCTCATTGATATGTGAATTGAATGGGGGTGGCACGGAGGATGGGTGTGGCCCTGAACTGGCATCTGATCAAGAACAAATATCACTATTCATATATAGAGGGTTTAAAATTTCTTACTCCATATTTTTTAGTGCCTCATTATAAGAGGCCTTTCTCACATTTTTATCGACAAGGGGAGGAACTTATTGCCATTTTGAATTTTTATTGTGGGGAGGTCCTCTACAATTAGTGCTACAACAGAGACGGCTACCATTTCCACTGGATTCTCAACCATGGGGAATGTCCCTATGTTGTATACCCTAGGGAGTAACTTCAGGTAAATATGAAACGATGTGAGGACATTTTTTCGCCTTATGTCACTAAGGGGATGACCTTCTTGATGAATATTATGATGGAAGGGACTACTATCATAGCTTGATATCTAGCTTCATGGTGAAGATCTAAAGTGTACATCCTAGGGAGGGCCTTCGAGATGTACAATAATGATGTGAGGACCTTCTCAATGACTATTATGATGGGGGGGACTACTATCATAGCTTGATATATAGCTTCAAGTTGAATATCTATAGTGTACATCCAAGGGAGGGCCTTCAGAATGTACAGTAATGAGAGGAGGACATTGTCATTTTGTTATTGTGGGGAGGGTCATCCCAAAAACTATCATTGTGTCCTATTCCTTCACAATATTTCCATCATAGTGATGAATACCATTAAGACATGAAATCTAACTGTAAGGAAAATAATATCTACATTGTATACCCTGGAGAGGACCATCGGGGTAGACTATATCAAGGGGAGGCCCTTCTTGATGTATGATATTCTAGTCATGGACAGTGTTCCCAGACACACAGTAGGAGATTGAATCTCATGATAGATCATTCCTAGAGCATGGAGTATGCCCTTGTGGGTGCTCTAAGAAGGACCATCAGTACTTCTAGTAACAATATTGTAGGGAGGGCCATTGAAACTACTACATACACATCCATAATTAGGTAATGAACTTACAAGGTTTTGTTCCTTTATTTGTATATTCTAAAGGGGTTCAACAACTCTAGATTTTAGTAGAGTTGGATCATGTATATTCTCTTTAATTTTTGGTTTCTTTTGGTTCATTTCATTTTTGGGATCTCACTTGTGGGTAACCTTGGTCGTCTACTAGTCGTAATGGCCTTCATATATGGGACCCTGTTTAGATGGTTTTAGTAATGCCGATGAGATATGCCGACAGACATATTGAGTTTTAGAAGGGACATATTCCTTCCCTAGAGTATCCACCACATTGGAATGATGTCCTCCAGTTTGAACATGTATTTGTTCCTTATCTGGTTGTTTGTGCTTCATGGGGTATTGTCGTCAGCCTTCTTGGACTGTTGCAAGGATGCATAACTTATTCAGTGTGACTAACTCATTTTGTGGATTAGTTATTCCATTTGAGGAAACTGGGTCATGGGCCTCCTTCCCCACGTTTTCTTTAGATGCAATGATATCTTAACATATCTAGAGGATATGGTATAGATTCAACGTCTGATCATCCATCATTTCCAGGATTTTCAATGATACATCATTCGCTAGAATCCACTTGAAGGCCCATTTCGATGTCAGAAGAAGAGTGTGTTCATACTCTAGTCCTCCATAAGTTTCCAACAGATACGGGTAGTTGTCTTGTGTAGGTATAGTGTAATGAGTGAGCCTCTAGTTTTATTCTCTAGTTAGGACTATATATGACTGGTGGCATTCTTATTTATGAGTGGGGATTTTCATTTTTTTTCTTTCTGCTATATTTGTATCAAGGTCTTTGTATTCAGCTGTAGTAATTTGACTCGGTTAATATTTGTTTTCTTCCCTATATGGATAGTGGGATTGATACGAATCAATAAGTATTTGTGCCTACTTGTTGCTAGTTTTCATCTTATTTAGGCGACATGCTTCTTCTTCTTTGGTAGATATTTTTATATGCCAGTAGTTTTCAACTCAGTCTACATGGCCATACCGGCGAGCATTGGATGGAATGTGAACTTTCTATTATTCAACATTATTTCTGTGGTGGAATTGACTGTTGTGGGAAATTTTATATGCTTTCAATTCAATTCCAATGCGTTTTTAAAGTGGAGTTCCTCCAGAGGAATCAGGGTGATGCATTTCCCTTTACTGTAAGTTTGTTTCACTTGGTGGGTGGCCTAAGGGGCCCGTGTCCTTTGGAAATTTGTAGGTTCCCTCAGAATAAGATCCCCTTCAGTATGAGGATATTTCTTCTCTCAGTGTTGGTAATAAATTCTTCTGTAGATGCTCGTGAATAGGACCCTTATGCAGCTGAGTTGCTTACATTTGAATCAGCTTCATCTTCATCCCTGAGATAAAAGATGTACCTATTGTCATGCTAAAGGAATATCCGCCCAAAATAGATCAAGATGACCACCAGGGCATCCTTGTCTTGGGGAGTCGGTAGTGGCTGGGGAGGTGTCTATGGAGATTTTTCAGATTGGAGGGCTTGTCTTATGGCCTCCAATGTGAGGAGAGGACCATTTGGTGGGACTATCTAAAAATCATTTGGATTCCCATCAATAATGATTATGTTTTTGGGGAGGGGGTCATGCTCTTTAACGAGGCCCTAGCTGCATTTGGGATCGTTGAGGTGCCTTTGTGCATTGATTTTCAGGATTCTATTTGGATAGGAGGTTTCTCTACAGAAATTGGGAAATACGTGTATATGAAATATACAGACAACAAATCCCCATCAACATAGCATCTCTTGATTATATTCTTATTTGATGATTTGACGTATCCAAATCCCCCTTTTTGCGAGGCAAAGGATCTTTATTAGGGTAAAAAACCACCTTGGTTGAATATTCACATCATTTTCACCATTTTTTCGACCTGAGGTGATGCGTGTCCGTGTTTTGAGAAAATGAAAAAAAAATCTGATGAGTGGAAAAAATTCATCTGTTATTATAGAGACTTTCATGTGGCCATATTTATTTCAACTGGATCTGTGTTTTTATCCTTTAGGGTGGATTGGATTAATCCAATGGGGACTGCGTAGTTTATCCTTTCTACATTAGGAAAAGGGTTTGCACATTCAAATTTTCCTAGTGGGAAATTACGAGGGGTTAGGTATTTGTTTAATCAGTCCTCTTAGGTTATGAAATCCACGAATGGTATCCAGTAGGTATATCCATGGAACAAGAGACACCCAAAATCCCTATAATCCATAATTCATTGACCTACATTCCAATGGCAGGCGCTCGTTGGATGGCAATTTGGCCAACAACACTTAATGACTCTATTGGTCGAGAGGGTAGGTGGTTAGGCTCATCCCACCCTTTTGGGGGGAATTATGGACTATTTCATGAATCTATTATAGATTTATGTCGTTCTCATATGTTCTTGAGTCCTTGGTTCATTACCAAAGAGTGTATCCATGGGCTACCCCTGTTTTGCAGTATAATCATAAATATACATGGATTTTTTTCTATGGAGGAAAAGTATACTTATGCCATGCAATAAGGGGATCTTGATATTATCATTATCTAGGAGAGATTAAATTTGTTTTGATGTCAGTATCAGACCTATAAGATGAGATTTTTATATATCCTTGTGATAGAAATCAGAGCCCTCATATTTTGGTTCGCAAGGGTCTTAGACCTATGGAGGAGGCCCATTTGTTGGGGGCATAATTGGGTGGAACCATTTGTAAGGGTACCATTTGAGCTCAAGATTCCAAGAATGCATCCTACGTATCCTATTTTGAATAGGAATTAGAGTTTACATAGTTTATTTTGGTTGGGGCATACACATGGAGGCTACTTGTTTGGGGGCACATGATTGGATGGACAATTTTGGAAGGGAACCCCTAAGAGCTGGAGCCTTCAATCATGCGTCCTATGTATCCTAGTATGAATAGGAATTAGAGTTCACATATTTATTTTAGGGTAGTTATTTGTGTGGATGTTTTGATCATCACAAATCCAAAATTACAGATGATTTATACTCGGTGTGAGAAACAAGAGGATGTGAGAGATTCAACAAGCCACACACCTTCTCTTCCACTGATGGACGAGGGTGGGCCTATGGTGGAAGAATCATAAGAACCAGTGGGTGAGGGAATAGAGAGAAGAACCCTTCAATGTGGGAGATATTAGAGATCATGTGGTTCAGCTCTCAGATGGTTAGGAACATACCTCAGTGGGGGTTCTCAGGAATTTGTTAAGGGAAAGAGGAGTAATGTCTCTTCTCATTGAATGGAAAAGAGATCATGATGCCTTTGATCGATCATTGTTCCTCAACTAATGGAAAACACAGTGATTGATTCTAATCCCTAGAATAGGGAGGTTCACATTAGTATCCCATGTTTGGGTCTGGGTTACCATTGGAATGTAGACTCATAGAAATTTTGGTGGTATGAACCATTATGGGTATATACATTTATAATTTTCTTATCGTGGGTTTGTAGAATAAATGGGGTGCGCTGATGCACCCAGTGATCTAATCATACGGTTCTTTTGTATTTATAGGAGGCCTTGTCCTAATGTCTATAGACTGGTTTGTGAATGATCAATGGGGTACTCTATGGTAATGGAGGGGTTACATTGGAGTGGGAGGTATGGATAGATGAATATTCCACCATCCTTCATACTGTCTTCACATGCGGGATGGGAGGATCCATGTATACCATAGTGATATGTTGGTAGATGGTTCATCTAAGTACCGAAGCAGTACATGAACATAGGTGTGGACCACCATGTTCCAAAGTTGTATGTGGTCCTTGATGTGGTTTTCAATGTTTCTTCGGTTTCCATTTGCGTACTAATGTTGTACATGGCATAGGGTTCAATCTGCAAAGTGATGAACTATGTGGAACGCCACATGTAATAAGGGTTCTTGAACCAATGGTTCATGGGGTGTTCATCTATATGGAATTTATGGTTCACAATAGATCCAATTAGGTTTTTGGTTCAACAATTAATATTATCTTCCTTCTTTTTATGGTTCGTATTTGTTTATACCTATGGAAACCTTCTTTGTGGTTTGAACTTCTTTAAAGATTCTAAACCGAAGTCGAAATCTCATCCAAATTATTTATACAAAATTCTAAGATATCCTATGTTATTTATTTGTCTATCATCCATCTTCATTCTATTTTGATCCTTTTATAGAAAATTTAGGTAATAATATATGTGGGCATGTGAAACAATTTTCAAATTACCATGAATATATATATCAACACATAGAAGACTCAGTCATACGGGGTTGGTGGAGGCTGTGGATTGTTGTTTGTGGTTCGTGACACCCTACCATCATGCTTTGTCCGTGAACTACATAATTAATTGGATGGTACATAGATGATATTCTTGTGCTGATTCTATCGATGACATGGTTTGTGGTGTCCTGGGATGGCAGGCCATCGAAATGTGGGTTGGTGCCTCATGACTTGTTTCGCATAACGAAGGTTCGCTGTTCATGCACCCCACAAACAATTCCAATAGATAGAACGAAATTAATTTAATAATATTGAAGAATATGATTTCATCAAGTTTCATCTAAAATGTTCAATTCAATTTACATCCATTTCACGTGATGGACCCACATGAATGTTTAAATACTTTGGAAAAGTGCATGTATGAGTATTGACATCACATTGAAAAGTTTTAAAGACTCCACACATACTTTACTGGAGTTTATAATATTATTTGATGTTATAATTTAGCATCATTAAGGATATAATGATTAATTTATTGCATTTTCTATCCCATAGTATTTATTTTGGTAATAAGGATTAGATTAGTGGGAATGAAATATTAGACGTGGAATAAATTATGGAATATAATATTAGTTCATTTCAATGATGAAATGTATTAATATATCCTAATTTTTTATTTATAAGGTGATATAATTATAATTTTGTTTTATAATATTGATTACATAATTGAAAAATATATATAATGATACTTCTTATGATGTAGGAATATGGATATAAATGAAAAATATGATATATTAATTTATATATATGTGATCATAAGTCTATATATATATATATATATGAATTTTTGGTTTTTTTATGGATGTTATATTTGGATTAAAAAATATTTGTTTTCTTTGATAATTTGTATATGAAATTTGAAAATTTTCTTGGTAATATAATATATCTAATCAAAGAATGTTATGATTAATAATATTGAAAATGTTATATTGTAATAAGTATTAGTTTCTCTTTATTAGTTTCCATGATTTTATATTAATTGATATATAAGAATAAGACTATATCATCGCATTTATGATTATTTTATTTGAGATTTGATTTTCAATAATTATCCACTAAAAAACCACTACCACTGATTTGAGGATAGTAATAACCCATAATCAAGTGAATAATGATAAATTATTTATGCATAACTAGTTTTATTATATCATCCCATTTACCATTACTGGATTCAATATTTATGGTCAATAATATTAATATTTGGAATGATAGAGATAAATAATTTTTGTGTTAACATATGCACAAATTTTCATTTTTTTTATTTCTCATAGTTTTAGTATTTCATTTAGATCATCCTAGGGGATAAAATATTTTTGTTTGTTTTTTTGAAGTAATAAATTGTTTTTGGTACCAATTCAACCATTATTTTTTGGTTAAGTCTTTCATTCTAGTTGATTAGGGTTATTGTTTGTGATAATATTTCCATCAGACTATGTCTTGGATGTACATATTTTGTGATCATGAATCAATTATAATTCTATTATATATAGAGTTTAATTGTTATATAATTTCTTTGATCTCTAACACCCCATGGTAATATAATGTGATTTTTTTTATAGGCCAATTTTTTTGATTAATCTCGAATTAAAATTAACTTTCATGTGGCTATAGGTTCAGGTTTGAACCTATTTAATTCATTCATTTCATTATAATAAAAATGGGAAAAATACACATTTATTATTATGGTGATTATTATTAAAAAAATTTATTCATGGTCTTATAATGGTAGTTATTCATGTTTAATTCAACACCAATAAAATATATTATTAGTTTTTGCACACATTGACATAGGTTCTTTCAAGGGGAATCATTTTAATAATGATACACTCACCACCATTATTTATATTTTTTATTTTTTGGGTATATCAATGTAAATTATAGAAGTATTTATATGTGATATATTATCATGTAGGGTTATCATAAAGATATTTTCTTCACTTTTTTTAATTATATATATATTATGATATTCAATAATTTTATGAATGCATGTATCATTTTTAATACTGTTAGGAATAAAATATTCATTATATATTAACATATATTAATAACTCATCAATTTTTCTTTATTTTAACATGTATGGTGTGTTTTATACAGTGTAGTTTCTTCAAATTGTGAGAGACATACCATTAGAACTACTCTCAAAACCCTTTATAATTAGAGGTAGAAAGGGGTAACACTTGTTATGGTTTCCAAATTTGGATTATTTCATTTAATGTATGATCATTATAGATTTGAATCTATGTGAGAGTTTAAAAAATAAGCTGCATATAGGTAATTGTGATTTTTTTTATTTTACTGGTCAATAATTATAATATCTAAACCTACGATGGATTATAAACTAGGTAAAATATAGAAGGTTTTTATGAAAAATGGATTTCAATGGAAATGAATTTTTTTATATTTTCTATGCAGATTTGTTAATTTATTACATTCAAGAACCAATATTCAATATATATTGTGTCTCATAGGTTAAGGTTTGGATGAATTGTGTGTATTGTAGATATGGGAATTCAATGAATATAGAAGACTGTATGATTATTTTTTATTTTATATAAAACATTTTCTATGGTGTAATATAAATGAAATTATGGATTATTATTGATTTTTGTAGATGATTGACTAATCAAACTCAATCCATGGATTTGTTTATAAATCATGTTATTTTAAAAGTAAAACCTAAATTTATTTATGATGTTGTGGTTTTATTAGTCATAAATATTATTATGTGTTGTAAAAATATTGTATAGAAATAATTCAGTGATTTAGAATATCTCAGCTAATGAGGAGCCTCACATAACACAAATTTGATAAAGGTAACCAAGTAAAAGTGTAATTGATCTTATATTTTCATCCCATGTAATATTAAAGATAATCATATATAACTTGGAAAGGTAGTTTATATCATAATTGATGATTCATTATATAAATTATACTATATATTAAACGGTTTTTTATTGGGTCTTATATGTATGGAATATTTATTTATAATGGATATTGAATACATTGACAATAATATTTGAAAAGTGATTGTGTAAGAGGATAACTAATGAAACATATAGATATTTTTTATTAAGATAGAATGTGATAGTTTGTTTTCAATAGAACCCACCGCTGGGGAATAAACAACGATGATAAATGTTTTAGGTGGATTTTATCATCAAATTTGGAGAAATTATGAAGGACCTAATTAGAATCAATGATGTAAGGAATAGATACGATAAATTATAAGATTTAATTTGAAAATTAGAGTCACAAATAATGTATTATAATCCAATGGAATTGATATGTTGAATTTATGGATATCAAAAAAGGAAAATGATTGAATTAATTTAGATGCATATGATAATTTTCTTATGTAAGAAGATATCTTCATATATATTAAAAGAAATCAAATTTGATGATGAAAATACACCATTACATTAATATATAAAATTATATTGATATATATGTAATAATAAATCAGAAAAGTATAATTATATGTGAGAAAATTATTTAAAAACAAGTTTCAAAAGTATGAATTTTCCTAGTAGAAAAAAATAATGAGTTGGGTAGAATATTCATAAAAGGGAGAAATATATAGTTAATTTATAGAAAATAATTAAATGATTTTAATACAAATAAAAAAGACTAAAAATTACGGAGTCAACATCCAAGATATATTGTTACAATACTAAATAATAATGGAGGGTAAAACATCCAACATAGTTTAACAATATAATTAGAAGAGTAATACTTGAATGATGTGGCACAAGAACGTAGAGACAAACCCTGGACCATAGTGTTTGGTGCCACCATTTAAGTTCAATTCTATTTATTGGTAGTATTAGAGTAATAAGAAATGTTTTATTTGAAGAAAAAACCAATTTAGGAATCATTTTATATGGGAAAACATTCACCTATTAAAATCACATATACATAAATGGAACAGTGACAATTTTATCAAACTATTTCGCATGATTGGGTATTTATTGACCACAATTTACCACTTAGAGGCCAAAACATGAATCCATTTATATTTATAATATGTTGAAACCATATAAATTTCCGTACTTGAGTAGTTCAATCACAAACACATGGGACTAAAATTGAAAATGGAAGTTTAAGATAGTTTTTCATGAGGTAAATGACTAGCTATTTTGCTAATTAGTTCAAAAACAGTGGAATGAGATGTTATGATTTACATGAAATGAACTGGATGATACAAAAATTAATGGTTTAAACAAAAAATTAATTTTATATTCAAGGAATAAACAATTAGAACATCAAAAAATTAGTTCTTCATTAATATCAATTATTACATAGATACTATATGATCAAGTTATTCAAATACATAACATGTCATTTTTGAATGTTAATAATAATTATTTGTAAAATCACAGAAGGTTTTGAATGTTTAATGTCTATTATAGATAATCCTTTACCATAGAGTTTATTAGTTAATATTTTTGTGAGTATATTAGTTAATAGTAAAATAATTATCATATATCTCATTTAAATATTTTATGAAGAATCAATTTATGTAATAATTTCTAATCTGAATTCTTACTCAGGACGTATACATAAAAATCATTTTTTCTATGATAAGGGTGAATTAATGATATATTTTTTTAAGAGATCCAATGGAAGGTAATAATCATGGTTCAAAAATAACTATTTTTAGGATTTTATTTAATGAAAACTAGATATTGATTTTCTAGATGTAGCAGCACAATAGATAGAGTTATATTGAATGAAGAGAAATGCATAAAACAAAATGGTGAAGACCAACAACAATGTATAAGTAGAATCATAAATAATTTCTTTCCCAAATGTAGAATGTAGATATTTAGTTGTTATATTTGAAAATTTTATGGTCCAATGTTTTCATGAAATAGAATTTTGTGTTCTGGTATATAAGATACATGAAGAGTTGAGAGTTTCAGCTTTTTCTTAGATAGTGATAAAGAAAAATGTGTTAGAAAATTATAGTTATATTTTAAATGGTTATGAAATTGTATAGGATAAGAACAAAATATTTGAAAGAAATATTTGTGTTATAATGATGCTATCAATAATAATCAGGATAATATTTTAGAATTTACGCTATATGGAATAAAATGAGATGTTCAAAAAATTATATTGTTTAATTATATATTGTGTTAATATGGAATCCATATTATAGGATTATTGAAGTGTTAATGTCTTACATATATATAGTTTACTTTTATTATTTTGTGGTAGTTTAATTCATAATTTTTTGGAGTATAATAATATTAATGATTCCAATTCATAAAAAGTAATATGAAAGACCATATATATTTTTTCTTTTAGACTACCAATGAAGAACTGTTAATTCTAGTATAATCAAAACGAATAAAAAATGAGAAGTAAAAGATTAAAAAAGGTAGTATAAATAATTTTTAATGGTGTACTCTAGTAAAGATTTATGTTATTGAATTTGAGCCTACCCAACCCAATTTTAATTAATATTTTATTATAGGGATAATCTGTGTCTTCCCCTACACCAAAACAGATCAATGATATAGTCACAAAAAATGTGGAAATTTTAAAAATACACAATGTTCTATTTTCCATTTACATTATATATTCCATGTTTTGTGATAGTATTTTAATAAATATAATATCAATTCATCATTTAATTTTGTGAGATTTAAATTTATATATAATAATTGTATGAGAAAAATAATTTGGTAAAAATTGACTCACCTGACTCAACATCCCACATAGTTTGACTATATGATTTATCAGGAATCTCAAGTGGCTTTTTATAACCGATTTATACCATTTATTAGATCAATTTTAATTTAAATATCATATAATTAAATAGTTATTAATTATAATTTTTTTTTAATATTTAGGTTACTCTAATTTTTAAAATATAGTCCCCATCATTATCAGTTCCATCATAGAGAAATCAGGATAATAATTAATGAATATAATGAATATATAAGAAAATAATTAATGAGAAACAAAATTAATAAAGAAAAAACACCATTATTTATAATTATTATTTTCTTATTCATCAAGGAAACATGTTTAGAGTCGACCCCATGATGAATTGGGTTCATAAATTCAACATGATGGATTGAATATATAGGTTCAAAACCACTACTACTTGTTTCTGATATACATTTGAAATGTTCCACCTAACTTTTTCAATATCATATTATATTTTATTTTATAACCATTTTATCAAAACAAAAATCAAATAATGATAATTCTAAGACATTTTTTGCTTCTAAATAGAATATAATTTATTTATAAGATAGTTATAAAGTCTGTATTTGTGTAATTATAATATGAAAATCAAATTAATAAAGGTAATGCATCATTATTACACTTTATAATATGTTTCATAATCAGTTAAAAATTAGATTCATAAGATGAAACTATAATGGTATAATATAATGAAATCATGTTTGGATGAGAAAAATATTTTCAGCATTAATATTGTTGTATTATTTTATAAAATTATAACTTTAGAACTAACACAAGATTTATCTTTCCATGTTTTTAAAAAAACAATAAATAGTGAAAATAATATTTTTTGAACTGATAATTATTAAATAAAGTTAAAATATTGTTAGAAATAACACTTGATATTATCAAACGATCAATTGATTAAATGGTCATGGGAAGATGGAAAACATTATTCATGATATATCAACTTCAACTAATGTTGTATTTTTCAATAGGTCCAAATTTCAAATATATTCTAATGAAATTGATGTGGATAATAATTTTGAGAAATAGAATACATTATAAAAGGTGGTTGTAAAGAATATAAATAATTCATATTCCCTATATGAAGCTCAAAATATATTATTTCTATAAAAAATCATTACGAAATTCATTTCTTTGTAAGTATATCACAAAGGAAAAATAAATATTTTTTATCTTATATAATTGTTATAGATTGTTAATAATAAATGATGTAGATTGATGGAATAGTTTTTCAAATGTGTAAAATAACAGAAACATTATCCTTAGGTAGTTGATCTATTATGAAGGGAAATCATATAGTGAAACAAAAATGTTTATAGAAATGAAAAATTTTTTAACTGAGAACATATTTTAATGTTTTGACCTATTTGGTGAAAATTTAATCATTGTCTTAAAAAAATTATTAGTAATGGAATAATTGTTCAAATGTAATTCAATTTTTAATGTAAAAATAATAACATAAATGATAATGAACTATATATGTGGGAATGAATTATATTGGTTTTTTAGGAAAATAATAAGTGGGTTATGAAGACTACACCCAAAACGAATTTTGAATAAGATACTAAAATATATAAGGGATACATATATTATAAATGAAAATAAAATAACCAGGAACATTGAAAAAAGTCTATATATATATATATCGATTTTATAATAGGTCTTCATGTGTACTAAAATATAACTATCTTTGATTTACATAAGAGTAATAATGAAGAATAATACAACACTAAACATGAACACAATAATTTTTCGAAATCTCTTAACTTGAATCCTTCTAAAAATAATTTTCATGTGAAAAAATGTATTGAAAAACCACTAATAAATGTACGATATTTATAACCATATAAGATGTGTTATTACAGAATTTTATAAAACTACCCATAATAAAATATACTAGAAGTCAATCTATAATAAGGGATTTCTCTGAAAAGAAATATTATTAGCATGTTCTTAATGATTTTTCTATAAAATAGCTTGTGTAATTAGAATCAAATAAGATGTTAGTGAAATTAAAAATTAATTAAAGTTCATTTCATAATAATCTAATGAAACATAATCCTTATAAGATAAAATTTAAATTGATTATAAAGACCATGCAAACCTAGGAGATTAGTATTTGGAAAATAAAATATGAAAATATAGAAAATACTAGATCTATAAATAAATAGGATTCATGGATGAGAAGAAATTATCATCCCGATAACTATCAATATGAAGGGAAAGAGTAACCAATTTATTCCAATATACATATATTTACTATGTTTGATTTTTTATGTTGTGATTTTATGGGGATTAATTTATTAATGAGATGACTTAAAAAAATTAATTATATGAATGTTATTCAACATCCGTAAATACATCCATCATGGGGTCTTTTTCTTCTACTAGTATCATGAAGTATCCCAAAAAAACTCTAATTAGCGTTATCCATCATAAAATGGATTGAAAAATTTTAATCCCAACATGTGAAGTGGAGTTCAACAACATCAAGACATCTATATTTCATTAATATTTAAAATTAAATAATTATTGTATGTTGGATGTATAGATATTGAAATTCTAAAAATTGAATATTTTCATTGAATTTGAATTCTACCCTATATTTATATATAAAATAAATTCAAAAATATTAATAGATATAATTAGTATTTAATTACAAAATAATGATAACATAAAAGTGGAGAAACCAAATTTTACAAGAATGTTTTTAATAGGTTTATTGATGGGATGAATTAAATAGATTTTGTATGAAATGTGAAGAATGATTTTAGAGATGGTATCACATGATTAAAGGATTATGGATAACATTATTGCCAATTTTTCCCTACTATTTTCCATATCCGTCATTCCCCATTTATACTAATATTTTATTAATTGATTACTCATTAAATAATCAAATGTAAAATAATAGCTCTCCAATGAATTTATATATATGTATATCAAGGGTTATTTATTGATAAATTTCTAAAATTGAAATTTTTTTGAAATTCACTAGATAAAAATAAAGATTTATTTGTGAACATAGATGAGTAGAACATTTCCTACCATCATAAATTATTATTTATTGAAAATAAGGTTGAGTATTATTGTGTTGAGATTAAAATTTTATTAGGTAATAATAAAAAATATAAAAAGATAATATAGAATAATCTAATAGGATTATATATATTAATGATAAAATTTTAATCAATATGCTTATGAGATAGAAAATGGATTGGTGTGTAAGACTTGATGATGTGGTAGATACAATGATTTAAGAGTGTGATGTTTCCCATGGTTGATGATGAGTATCATAAAAATCAAAGATTTATGAATTGAGATTATTTAATAATATTATTATTTATAATTACATATATGTCAAATATTAATTAAATAATAAATTGAGACTTCGGCCCCAACCTTTTAAAAAAATGTATGTCAAAAATTAAGTGTAGATTAATAATGATGATGAAAATAGACTCTCAGATATATGTGTATTCAGATGATCTTATTATCAAAGAAGGTATAATTTTTATATATAATTTATTCATAAAATACATCTACTAAAAATTATTATTAAATATTATTAATAGAATATGAGTTGGATTACCAATATATAAAACCATAAAGAGGTCATTTATAATGAAAACAGATGTGTTAGGTAGACAATATTCTTTGGGAGATTCATGTAGTATATTTTTATTGATTGATAATGTCCATAGTTGTCTTAAAGAAGTATTAATGTCATATTAATAATTCTCGATAAATCATTGGTGAATTCAAAGGAATGGAATATGTATGATCCACTCAGTGAGTATATATGTAGATTTCATGGATATAAAAAAGTTTAAATGTATTTAATTCATTGATATGGATAACATAATTATTTTACACAGTATGACGATTTCATATATAGTATTATTATTATAAGAAGATTAAATAATAATCAATTCCATTAATATATTAAATAAATTAATAACATATGTATGATCAATTCATACAATGAAAATTATACAAAGGAAAAACATTAAAAAAAATTATTACAAGTATTCTTCCATCATTGGAAAATGGAAATTACATGACATTATTTTTGATAAAATAAAAAATATTTGTCAAATGTATTATATATTTTCTTGCACTATCCTTCCAGAAGATCATGGATCTACCAAAATTAGTCAGTGACCATGATAAACAATATATAGAAAAGGAAATCATGTAGGATATAAGAACCAGTATGAGTAAATTATAGTATGATTGGAACAAGCCAAATGTGATGTATCACAATGATTTTAAGTAGGACCAACAGTTATGGTGTGAGGAGTCACTGTGGGAGTTCATCACTCTTCATTGGAGAATTCATTGTAGTGAAAAATGGTATAAATGAATAGAATACTTATGTGGGACTCATTATTTGTGAAAACATTTCACATTTTCAATGAAAATTATTTTAAATGAAGAAATGTTCCCTAACATCATCACATCGTAGATCTAGTATTATCATGTTCTAGTATTTGTATATAGGAAGATCACAATGTATACCTAGTTTCACACTGTTCATAAAAATTCTATATAAACATTCAAATTATATCATAAGAATTCTGATGATCACAAATAAAAATTATTAGTGTCTATACATTCCATGATTTGAAGGGAGAATGTTGTGGTCGTGAGAAGCAAGTACCTCTGTCCTTATAGATTTTCTGGTGGTGTCCCCCACATCTATGGTGGTGGGATCTCTCTCATGTTTTGTGGAGCGGTCGGATCGGTTGAAACCCTTTATAGATGTGGTCCTTGGTGGTCCTACCATGGTAGCGGCATGTGCCTTTGCCGCCATTATGAAGATTCTAGTTGGCTCCCAAATGCTCGATGAAGGACGATGGTTTTCCGGTGGTTGATCATGTGGTTAATGAGCTCCATGATATTGTATCTTACCATAATCTCTCCCTTGTGGCTTGATTGGGTAGAGACAAACCACCTCTCGGATGATTCAGATCCTTTTTAGATTCCAGGGGGAAATTTTTTTAATATAAAGTAAAATAAAAAACAAATTCCCATTATAATTTTGGGATGATACATTTTCCCATACTAAGATTGTGTGTGGGGGCTATCACATAGAAGGAAGATCACCCCTTTAGAAGGCACCTTCTGTGAAAAATATTTAAATATGGTTCTAGAAGGAAAATCACCTTCTTTAAAAGAACAAAGTAGATTGTGCCTACTCATAAGGTGCCTTATTTAAAAAATATTTTAAGCAGGCACCTACTTTAGTGGTGCATTCATAGAAAATATATTTAACAAGGATCATTTTTAAAAGGTGTGCACCCTTGACTTTTTTTTAAAACTCTGTTCTTATATTTGTATTCATTTGTTTTGTTTATATATTATGTGATGGATTTTCTTAATAATAATAATAAAATTGACTGTTAATTATTTCGTATATTAAATAAAAATAATATATATAATATGGAAGGCATACACCATTATATAATTTGATATTTCTTATTTTTTTCTATATAATATGATGGATTATGTAACTAATAATTAAAAATGAGACTATTAATATATTCTAATAGCATATATAAATAATTAAGTAAATAATATATTTATTTATATCTAAAAAAGTGGTAATAATTAATAATCTAAAAAATAAAAATAAACATATTATTAGATTATTTAATCATAATATTATTTTTAAATATAGAAACATAAAAAAAATATTATAAAAATATTATTATTTTTTAAAAAAAGGCATTTATAATTTATGAAAATAATAAATATTAAAATTTCATATTAATAATATTATATAAAAATATTATTAATAATAATATTTTAGTAATATTTATAATAATATTAATAAACTAATAATTATGAATATTAATAATATATAAATATATTATTTATATTAATAATATAATAATATTAATAAATTATAATATTAATAAATAATGAAAATAATATTAATATTTGTATTAATATTAATATTATTAATATAAATAATATAATAGTATTAATAAATATTAATAATAATAATAATAATAATGTTATTATTATTTTTACAATAATATAAATAATAATAATAATATAATATTAATAATATATTAATATTAATATTAATATTAATAATATAATATTAATAAAAATAACATTATATTAATAATATAATAATATTAATAAATATAGATAAAATCAATTTTAATATTAATAAATATTGGTAATATTATTAATAACATAAAAATATAAATAAATCTATTTTTATATAACATTTATAATAAATATTTATATAATATATAATATTAATAATAATATAAAAATCATAATAATATTATTATTAATAAATAATAGATATTTTATATAATATTAGTAATAATAATTTAGTATTCATAATATAATAATATTAATAAAAATTAATAATATTAATAATTATAATTTTTTTAATTTTTTTTATTAATATTCATAATAGTAATATTTTATATTAATTATTTCGATAAATAATAATTTTTTATATTTTTAAAAATAATATTTTTAGAATATTCTATTTTTATATGTTTTAAAATTTAATAATATTATTATAATTAATTAATCTAACATTAAAATAATTTTGAATGATTAGATTATTAATTATTTCCATTTTTATATATATCAAATGTTATAAATGGAATTTGTTTTTAATTTTATTTTATATCGAAAAATTTTTCTTCCATGGGCCTTCGTCAACAGCTTGAAGTTTCAGAGCGCCCCAAGTTGTCAATTTTCATTCATATGTTTATTATAGAGGATTTTGTGGCTTCCAGGTCTAGGGGGATTCAACACTACGACTCTTAGAGTCTTTCGCTCTCTTGGTAGTTCCAGGTGTGTCACATTGGAAGGGAATCTAGCATGGTGGATGTTTGAATCAAGGTACCTGGTCTCCCTCTTTTTATGCAGAACCCTCCCATCCTTAATGCTTCAGGTGATTTATTAGGACACTTTCTATGCTCTGATTGGAATATACACTCTCTTCATGAAGCGGGGAATCCATGTATCTGCGTGGAAATGGATTTGGCATCTATGTTACCTGCTCTTTTTCTTCTAAGATAGCGATATGGGATTAAATGGTGGAAACATTATTTCATTCAATGTCCTCTCAGGTTCTCTTCAGTTTGCAGTATTCAGTGGTGTTAGAAAATAAGTTAGAAGAAAGAGAGGATGAATAAAACCTTGATGTGTGAATTGTATTCACTATTCAAAAGGGTTTTATCCACCCCCATGTTGACGGTCTAGGGTTCTTGGTGGACGTATCCATCGATGATTTTACCATGTTTTGGGAAAAATCGAATACGAATTTCTGATTTCCCCAATGCACTGATGTTGGAAGAACTCTGGAGAATTTATAGGGTTGAAATGACAAATAACCCATAAGTGATCTCATCATCGATTATTTATAAACTGAATGTAGTGAGAATATCACTAGTTTGGTCAAAGAACACATTGGTTTGACTGAAACATGCCAAATCATGGTAAGGGACACACCAGTTGGATCTCACTAGTCACTGCTATAATTTTTATTGATTTTGGAAATATATCAAAATATAACAAAAAAGACAACAACAACAACAGGAAAGGAAAATCATGGTGGTCTAAAGTAGTGGACCCCCAACACATCATTGATAAAAAAATATTGCCTCCTGACAAAAATGAAACTATGTTGTGAAAGAAGGATACGATTTGAGTTGGAGAAGAATAAAACGACATGAAATCCACAGCCATGATCCCCTCTCACCATTTGTGGGTGATCTCCATATTGACACCCAAAAACATTTTGCACTTACGAACATAATATTCTACATTCTAAGAGAACTACCACTTTTAGTGACAGATTTTAAGAGAATTAAGGAGTCCATCTCCAGAACCTTCAAATTTAAATTCCTTTTCTCACTTAACTCCAGCCTCGTTACTATCGCCTTAACCTCATTCTGAAGAACATCACCACTTCCGTAAAAGGATGAGAAAGCAGCCACAACATAGCCCCTCTGGTCCTGAATGAATCCTCCACCCCTTATGACACCCCATAAGAGGGAGCCATCCATGTTGAGATTTAACACAGATCATTGGGGATGCCAGCGTTCCCAATTCCCATGACCCCTCCCCCCAGACTGGATAGACACTCCTGGGTTGACATCCCTTACATATGAAGAATTGTGGAACTCATTACACATGCCAGAATAACCCATCAAAGTGTTCTTCATCCTAAAGCAAATAGTGGTGCCAGTACTACATATGTTTCTGTGAAGAGCTTCATTTATTACTTTCCAAATAACCCTGCTACCCGAAATAAGGATGATCACCCAGACCTTCGGTTAGGGACCATGCTCGCCAGCGCCCTTAAACCACCAGTTGAAGAAGTCATTTAGAATCCCACTTATTTCATCCCACCCAGATAAAAAACCATATGTTGGCCATACTCAGCGGGCCCAATCACTGCCAAAGAAAAGGTGCTTCACCATTTCCTACATGGGATTTTTTTCAACACCAGCATCTAGAGGCCATCAACACCCCCCATACAATGGATATTATCATCAATGGGTAGTGCATTGTTCCTTACCCGCCACATCAGAATGTTGAATTTGGGAGATATATCCCTACACCACAGTGTATCCCCCCACTGGTCACCCACGATCGGGTCCCTCCATGCATTTTCATATTATTTTATTAAGAACTCACACGATGACAAGTCCGTGAAAATAAGTTTGTCTGGTACGTCAGTAAGGACACCATATTTGAAGACAGCACTTTGATTATGATTGAGTATGGCCTGAATAAAGTATGGATACCTACACGCTTCACTAAAGGACATATCAGTTGTGGGGAAATGAGGAAACCACAGCCTCCCTCCCCCTAATGAAGATGCCATATCTTCACATCACCTCTCCCAATCAACCACCTGGTGTGAGGCCGCAGGATCTATGTATACGGGTGAACAAGATTCTGTATCCTCGACGGCCAAGACCGCTGCACCGCCACATCCAGGCCAAATTTTTCTTGCATAAGTTTCCCCAGAGTGAGTGGACTTCCATGTCCTCCAATGCATGTTTTGAATTCATCCTTCTATGGTGGAGGAGAAAATCCACATATTGATCCCTCCATCAACTATATTCCTTTCAAGTCATTTCCCCGCCGCCCAGTGTTGTTTCCCTTTCACCTGACCATCCCATATGATGGAAATGGGGATCCTCTCCATGTTATAAAACACAATTTTTGGGGCCTTCAAGTTAGACAAGAGATTCATGGGGATAGAAATTAGGACGCTATTGTCAAGGTTAATGAGACTTCCAAAAGAATATAACATGTTTTTTTAATTGAAGATGAAACCCGTAACCTTACCCTAATCATATCAAAGTTATGTATTTGAAGAGTGTTAGGACTGACTGGATCCCCAAGGTACTCCTTGGGGATGTATCCCCTTCTCGTAATTAAGGTATCTTTTGTCACCCTCAACCTCTTGTCCGAGAGTATTTTAGAAGTATAATAAAGGATTTTCTCCGTATTAATCACCTTCCCACTCAATTAACAATATTATACAAGAAACCCATTCATTCCAGCAACTAATCTTATACTACAATTAATTAACTAGATTGTGTTGTTCGCAAAAATCAGATGAGATATTCCATCAATAACATGCTTGTCCTGATAGGGATGGAATTTTCCTTCCCACAGACCCTTCTTTAAATAGTGACTAAGCTCATTCTGAGATAGGATGAATAATGTGGGAGAAAAAGGGTCCCCTAGTCGAACCCCTTAGTAGGCTTTAAAAAATCCAAACTACTTTCCCAGAAAAGATGTGGAAATCCATGCCAAGTGGAAGCCGCAGAAAAATAGGTCACGTGTCAAATTTGAAAAACCCATGTAGCCCAAAACCATTAAATTAAATATCTTTTTCATCCTATTGAATGCCTTTCCCATGTCTAATTTAATCATCATATCATTCCCGGTGATCTTATTGTCAATCCCATTGATTATTTCTTGCACCAATCTAATCACACACTTAATTGATTTACCTTTGATTAGGCCACACTGCTCCACTCCCATCCATTTATCTATGTGGGGTGTCGACCTTTTGTTAAGGATGGTAGTTCGAATCTTGTAAGAAATGATTCTCATGCTTATTTGCCTATACTGCTCAACGGACTAAGGGTTACTCTATGTCGGTATCAGGACCACCTTGGTCGAACTGGCTATGCACGGAAGGTTCCCTCCCTAGAAGAAGTCCCTCACAGCTCACACTAAATCCTATATGACTGTATCCCATGTCGCCATGTAAAATGAATGAGGTATGCCATCCGACCAAGGTGAAATGTCCCGATTCAAAGTCCATACATCTAGGCTCACATTCTCATCCTATGGAGAACTTTTTATGAACTCATCAATCTCCTCTGAAACGCTTAATGTAGTGTTCTCGAAGAGGTCTATTGCCTCACAATGATAACCTCCCAGAATATTAGGATTATGGCAAGCAAGTAAATTTGTGATGGCTACATTGTCCATTTCCCCAACCTCATCCCAGTCATTGAAATATGAACCATACTCCCTGAGAATATTTGGCATGTGTAATCACCGCCTCTCTTCAATGCAAGCATGGAAGCAGTCGATATTATGGTCCCCCTTACGATCCAATATTACACGAGAACCATATATTGTCGTCCTCTATTGCCTCATAATAATTTCAACAAGGAAACCCTTTTTGGTTGCAAGTTCTTCAAAAATGTTAGCATCCCATTCTTTCTACAAGCTTGCCTCCATGCAATCGACCTCCTTGCTGGTCTCAAGAAGATCATGATCACTGGCGGGAGTAGACTTCATCTATCATTGAAGCATGTGTTTAAGTTGACTTATCTTATTATGAAGAAAAATCCATGGGTTCTTATGGAATCTAAAAATCCAATCTTCCCTAACCACATCATTGATGTCCACCTTGTCCACCCATAAAATAGAAAACTGAATGTGATTGACTCTTGTTGCATTTTAGATGATGTCATGTCATAGTGGTGATTGATCAGATAAGAACCGTGCCTGGTGGGAGACTATTACACTTAGAAAGAGTGAGGCATTGACCTCATTAATCAATCAGAAAGTCGGATGACACCAGGTGAGCCTCGGGCCCCATTGGTTGTTACTCCAGGTGAAGCGATCACCCTCAAACCCCACATCCCTTAGACCTGTCCGAGACTTAAAGGAAACAAAAGCCTGACTAGCAGTCCTTGGAAAATAACCCCCACCCGTTCATTTTTTTAAAAACACAAAATTAATTTTGAAAAAATATTTTTAATAAAATATATAAAATATACAACAATACCCAACTTTTATTATTAAATATTAATTCCCTAGAACATAACTGATTCATTGTATATAATAATGGTTTATTTTGATTGAAACCTTTACATAGTATTAATATGTCAATTTTTATCAGATTTATAAGTTGTTGAAACATTCAACATATTAACCTTTATGATAAACCATAGAAATCATACATATAATGAACTTTCATCCAACATCTCATTTTTAGCACTTTTAAGGCCATGTTTTTATATTGTAGTCATGAAATCTCTAAGGAGTAAACCCATTATATCCAGTAAAAATAGACACCACATATAAGTTCAAAATGGAAATATATTACAATGTGATTATATTTTTAGAGAACATAAAACATTGAGTCTTAATATTTGGTTAATTGTTTAAAACTCAATCTCTTGACATAACAGACGATATTGACAACAAAAATTGGGGTTAAAATTTCCAACATCAATAATCATCATTGTAAATTGTTTTTAACCATTAAACACATTGGTTGGGATCTACCATAAAAAACATATAGGGAATCCACTACTTAAATGATTTATTCTATGTTCTTTAACTACATCTCATTATTTGTTTCCTGAATAACATCTCTTGGTAGATTTTTGGTAAAGGGATCTCCTAGGTTTTTATACGAACTCACATAAATAATTATTATGGTACATTCTTGTTACAATTGTATCAAATAATCGTGTCTCAAACATATATGTATAGACTTTACATTGTACATGAAACTATATTCCCTTGATAATGTTGTATCACTATCACAACTGATAGTGATGGGAGGCATCGAACTGGGACATAATCTAGAAACAATTAATAGATTCCGGATCAGTTAAGCATCATTTCCAAATATCTCTATGGGGATAATCTCCTAATCCATGGATGAATGTGAAAAAAAATTTGTTTAATTCTCGCCCAAGAAATAGAACAACCTTCAAGATTAGACAACCATCCAGAAGTGGATTGGTTATCACCAATAATGGTAAACCAACGATCATCGGTGTACCCTTCTAAAACATCCATATAATCATTATGGTATAAACATAAATATTTGGAATTATTTTGTATCCAAAATTCTTGTTATACATATCCAACGACCTACTCTAGGATTACTCGTATATCTACTCACATTACATACTGAAAAATCAATATTATGTATAGTGAAATGCATCAGATGCATTAAAAAACAAATTACAGTAGCATATTCAAGTTGTTCTATAGCTCTACCTATATTTATAAGAAGTTTTACACTAGAATCAAATTGAGTATTTACATCCCTGAAACCAAGATGATCAAATTTATTTATCATTTTTATATGTAATAAGACTGGCTTAAATAATAACCCCCACTATGTTTTCTAAATTTAATACCTAGAATAGTATTAACTATTCCAATATCCTTCATTTTAAAAATAGAAGATAAGTAATTCTTTTTCTCGACTATACCAAACATATTGTTTCCAAAAATTAACATATCAGCCATATATAAACACACAATAACTCCATTTTCTTTTTTAAACAATGATTAAACGCATTTATCCACATTATAATGATAAAATCTTTTAGATAAGATAATAGAATCGAATTTATCATGACATTTATTAAGAGGTTATTTAAGACCATAAAGTGATTTAACTAGTGCACATACATTGTTTTTATTACCTATTAAAACAAACCCTTCTAGTTGTTCCATGTAAATCACTTCATTTAATTGTCCATTTAAAGAATATGTTTTGACATCCACTTGATGAGCATAGAAATAATTAATTGAAGAAAAATTAAATAATATCCTTATTGATGTAAATTCATCTATTGTTGAATGTGTATC
This sequence comes from Viscum album, assembly GCA_963277665.1. NCBI lineage: Eukaryota > Viridiplantae > Streptophyta > Magnoliopsida > Santalales > Viscaceae > Viscum > Viscum album. The sequence continues at coordinate 890,465,962 of OY728126.1, forward strand.
AAAATAATAAATCCCTTATTTTTGTCTAAAACATTTTTCAAATAGTCTATTATTAAAATCTTGAATGTTACCATTGGATTCATATTTCTTTTTAAATTACCATTTATTACCAATAGGTTTTCAACCGATTGGTAAATCTATAATAACCCAACTATTATTCCCTATAATAGAATCAAATTCATCATTAATTTCTTCCTTCCAAAAATATACATCTCTATAAGACATGGCCCCTTTATTAGTTTTTGGGTCAACATCTGTAGTGAATATCATAGGATACTTATTTAGAAGATGGATTTTTTGATATACTTCAACATGAAAAATAAAGGAATCATGATAAATAATATGTGAATGTGGATGTTTCTCCTATATAATTATTGTACTCCATTTAGGATCAACTGTTGAAGCATCATAATTCTATAATATTGTATTTGAACTAGATGGATTACATGAGATAGTGATATGAGTAATTACTTACTCCAAATCATCATTATAAATCATTTTTTAAAAATACACTATATACCTTGATTCAATAATTATATTGTCTCATTAATCCATAATTTTATATGTTTTTATATTATCTTCATATCAAACTAAAAAAAATTAATTTCGTTTTTACAAAACTTTTTTATTTAAGGATCAGGAACTCTATAATAAGCTAACCACCCTCCACAATTAAAAAATAATTATTAGGTCTTCCTCCAAAAGGGATTCCAAGATGTAAAAATTTAATTATAATACAACCATAAATTTTTTTTGCAATTGAACCATCCTTACACACATGCACCGTTGCTCCAGAATCTAGCCACCAACCCATCTTCATTGATGTCATGTTTACTGTGGATATCTTTTCAAATAGATTTTTCTCAATCAACATATTCTCATATGGTTTGTCAAAATTATTTCCATGGAAACATTCCCTTTAAAAATTACACGGTTTTCCATAGACAAAGCAATATATTTTCTTCATGGAAGGATTTCATTTCTTCTTAAGTGGTTATCTGTTCTTCTTGACATGTTAGGAAGAATTTAGTTTTGGCTTTCCCTCAACAGTATTTACTATAGTATCAAATTGGGATGCCATAATTATATATATCAACATGGATTCTTATTCAATACAGGTATAATTTTTCAATTACTTCAAGGAAATATCATCAACTTTTTTAGTAAGTTTCTTACCAAAATCTTTCCACATATGTGACAATTGAGCAATAATTTCACCGACTTGAAAATTTGTTGGTATATTAATATTATGGGAATGATATTTATTTTATATAACATTATTCCCATTAAACATTATACAACCATGTATTTTTATCAACAATCTTTTAGTTTAGATACTTTTCAATAAAAAATTTATTGGAACCTTCTTCCTTCTATTTATACTTGATTTTGAGTGCAACCCAAATCATTCAAGTTCTCTCCATTTTTAAGTAGTAGTTGTAGAGATGATTTGATAATGAATTGAGAATGTTTTCTTGACACAATACTTCATCATCATCACGTTTATTCATCATTTCCCAAATGTTCTCAACATGAGTCTTATAAATGGTTGTTTCGTCATCATTTGAAATGGGTTCATCTGGTATGGAAGGAATAATCAGTACTAAAATATAAGAAATATTGAAAATTTGTGAGAAGATATTTCATCTTGTCTTGTAATTGGGAGATGTTTATTCCATCTAAATGGTCATGATTGACCATATCATGGTTCATGACATAGATAGAATCTTAATCCATCTTCTAGGTTCTGCCTCTGTCAAACCCATTTGACTGTTTGAAAATAACTTGACAGAAAGAGAAGATAGATAGAACCTTGATTTGTGAATTGAATTCACCATCCAAAAGGGTTTTATCTACCCCATGTTTATGGTGTATTATTCATGATGGATGTATCCCTTAATGATTTCAAGATGTTTTGGAAAAAATCAAACATCAATTTATGATTTCCTCATGGCACCGATGTTGCAAGAAATATAGGGAATTTCTCGGATTGAATAATTAATTAAACCATAAAATATTTCATCATCACTAATTTATAAATTGGTTGTTTTGATAATTTCATCGGTTCGGTCAAGGAAGAGTTGTTTTTTAATGAAAAAAACTCTTAGTGAGGGACAATCCCCATCAATCTCACCATTTCAATCCAATAACACATTTGATAAATCAAAATTAAACAAAACATGGTGAGGGACACACCTATTCAATTTTGAAAAAAAAAACTCAATTTATTTTAATAAATATTTTTAATAAAATATATAACAAGGGACATTTGGTGGATTTTTATTTCCAGTTGAGGAAGAGTTCTCTTCAACAAGGTGATCTTGGTGGGGTGGTTGCCTTTGATTTTGTGGAGGTATCTTTCATGGTGACTTATGTTGATCGACTGACATCAATATTGTTAGCTTTGGCCATGGGTGACAAGCTACCATCCTTGGAGGTGCCTTTCGGTAACATGTTTTTTGATTCTACAGTGGCGTTAGAGGAATTTTGTTTAAATCTAGCACCCTAAAGGGTTGTTTTTAGTGACATACAACTCTAATCTATGGTGGAATTTGTGTCTAGAAATTCTTCGTTTTTGAATTCATAGGGTTATGTGTTGTCTAATGGCTGAGTCTCAGCTAGAGCCACACCTGTGGGCATGTTTTTGTCGGGTGTTGGGATTTTTAAACCAGATCTTTCCGAATTTTCTCCTCGATTGTTCCATCCTAAGGTATAAAATGTATCTTTATTGGATGTGAAGAGGTCTTTGGATCCAATGGGTTTGGGTGACCTTGTGATCTATGATTCTATTCTTAGATAGCTTTATCATACTCCCTTCGGTTTTTAGATATCCTCATTCCTTTCCCCAAAGGCATTGATCATGATTTTTTTCCACTTACCTGAAGTGTCATGGGATAGATAGATTCTACCTCAGAGAAAAGCACTCTCAGAAGGGGTGGAGATAGAACTTCACAATTCCCATAGCTAACTACAAAATTTTATATGGTTTTCCATGTGCCATGAATGTTTGGAGGTTTCCCCATTACCTTTGGTCCCTTTTAAATATTCATCGTGATTTAAATTGTCCACTGAAGGGTAAATCTCATAGCCCAGAGAAGGTTGTCCTATCTGGTGGATCATCACGTCTTGTTAGTGATTCTATGTCAAAGGAATTATGAAAGATCCATCCATGTAAGAGTACCTATATTTTTTAGGTAAGGAAAACTATTCCCTCTAATAATTTTTTCGTTGATTATATGTATTGCATGAGGATTGGGGGAAATTGAGAATTATTACTTCATCACCTCTGAGGCATGGATGTTGTAGTCATCTGTGGCTTTCATTTTGGAACCAAAATATAATCCATGTAAAATCATGTTATTTGCAAGGAAATGGGGTTTTTCGGTTTTATGCATGCACTTCCTGATTACAAGCATATTTGGTTCAATATGATGGGTATCATATAGGTGACCTTGGTTGTTGTTATGGACCATTGTAAGTTGGTTAAGGTATTTTTTAATGTTTCAGAATTTCTATTTTCATTTTTTGATTCCAATGGTGATCCACAAGGTAGAGTGGATCTTTGATATAATTTATATATTTTTGAGTCGAATGACCTACCTTGGTTTCTCGTGGAAAAAATCAGTATAACATTGTACCCTTCTGAGAAATGTGAAGTATTGTGTGCGGCTTCTAATGTTATGATGGAGTTTAAGATCATTATTTCCTATAATGGGAACCATGATTTGGGGTTCAGTGATTGTAAATACCCTTGGTGTATAAACCATAATAATGCTAACCATATATGGATTTGTTTAGATAGATGTATTTCTAACCTAGAAAGATTAGATTCCTTCCCTCAAGATTTAGTTAGGAAAATAATTGGCTTGTTGTGTGATCATGCTCCAATTATAGTAAAATTAAGATAATTTGATGGTGAAAATAATCCCTTCTATTAATCCCCCAACTAGAATCTTATTGAGTTGTTCATGTTGCTGATGAATAATTATTAGGTGTGGGTGGAGGAAGATGGAGCTTTTGTGGGTCTATCAAACCAACATAGATGCCTAAAAAGGGATATTCAAAGGAGGATACTGAAAAATCCTTATAAGGTTAATAACGTCGAATCTGTTCAAGAATATGTTGATAGTTTGGAGGAGGACCTCCATGATAGATGTGATAAGGTAATGTTTGAGATCCCTTCTAAACATGGTCAATATATTTTGAGAAATTGGTGGATATTTATAAATACTTCAAATAGATATCGAGAATCACATGATTAAGAGAGGGATACCAATTTTTTTCCATGCATGCAAAAAATATTTGAAGTGCATTAATCATAATATCGAACTAGACGATGCGTCCTATACCTCAGATGTCAATGTGGCAAGTAAACTGGCTTTATATCATTTTAAAAAGATTTCGGTAGGAGCTACAGACAACATAGGGCCTATTCTGGAGTTATATAAGGATAAATAGGGATTTATGGGCAGTGTTCTGAGTCTTGTTGAGGATTTAGATAATGTCACGATGATGGATCTTCCTTTGGGAGAGGTAATCATGGATGTTGTCCATTTCGTGGAACTTGATAGTACACATGGTATAGATGATTTTCCAGTGGCATTCTTCACGACTGCATGGGATTTCATGGGGGCTCATGTTTTTGAATGGATGAAATATTTCGTTCAGGGTGGTGCTATTAATAGGAGTGCTTATTACACTAGGGTTGTCCATATTCTAAAGATTAAGGACCATTCAGCTTGAACCATTATCATTTTATTTTTTGTTGCAATGATTCTTATTAAAAAAAATTATTACCAGATGGATAAATGGAGTTATTCCTTGAATTAACTCTTCATAAAAACATGGTTTGATGAAAGGGAATAACATCCATGGGTGACTTCCAATTCCATGTAAATGGCGATAGAAATAAATAGGATGTATATTGGTTCTAATGTGATAATAAATGGTGATGGGGGATAGAACCTATGATAAGATACAATGTAGATTCATTATTCATGCCATGAAAAGGTTTTTGTTCACCGAATGGTTCTGAAATATTTTTTTTCAGATGCTAATATTCCTTATGGATGTCGGTCACACTCATGGTTAATGGTTTTGGCTTCTTCAAAAGTTTACGGGGCATTATTCAAAGATATTCCTTGAGTCCTAATATATTAATTTTATCCCAAATTTCCTCTTCCAAAATCAAATCATATTCATGAATAAGGAATGATTGCTTCTACTGAACCACCTTATAGAGGATAATATTTCTCATATAATGTTTTTTGGGGATATTTTTTTATAACTAATTGTAGATATAAATATCTACATCTCCTCATGATGATTTTATTTTTCAATGCTGGAATAAGCTTACAGACTGTCAACATGAGATAAAACATCATTTTTATTACAAACTAATGTTAATGATGGAAGAGAAGGCCGATCCAAGACATTTTGGGTATTCCAAGGAAGCATTTTACAAAGACATATCTTGTGATTCCAATCTCAAATGGAAAAAAAAATTTAATTATTTTTATATGTTGTCAATAAAATCTAGGGTATGGTATTTATTTTGAATAATGAGTTCTTGTCTATTGGGGGTTCTTATCACCCTGATTAAATTTATTTTAACATTAACTCCAATAAACATCATTTCTTTTATGAAACCTCATAATGTGATGGTTTTAATGGTAGTGACGATCAGGAATAAATTATTGTGGGATGCCAATGTTATGGGTCACTTACAATAGGCATCTTGGAAAAACATTAAAATACCATTTGGAAAATGTGGAATTAGATTAAAAGATGTGTCCAGGCCAATGAAGGACATGAATTTCCATCTTGTGTGGGATAAGATTGATGGGAACTATTTCTAGATTAGATTAATTAGAGTTAAATATTTATAGTGTGTTTTTTGAGAAAGACCATGATGTAGGTTGTCCAACTTTTCTTTATAATTGATTTCCAAATCAGATAGGCATAATAAGGTGATGCACTGGATCATGGGGAGAAAAAGTATCATCTTCTAGAGGGAAACTTGGGAAGGCAAGAGGCAATTCTATCCGAGATACCCAGCTCCTAGTATATCATTAATAGAGGCAAGTTTCATCCCTCCTTTTTGGAATCCAATATTACTAATGAACAGTTTGGTTTCATTCAAAACATTTTATAGAATATTTAATATGAGAGATGTTGTTTCACTAGTTTGATTTCATTATATTTTAATGGAAATTATTACATGCTTTTCCATTAGCTAGTGCAGGCTCTTACCGAATAGACCGACCATGTTTGTTACACTGAGCTTCCCACGAGAATGAACTTCCTCGTATAAATGGTGAGAAACTAGGATCTCTACAATGATGATAAAATATAGAATAGGGTAAATTCAATGGTCTCCCACTATTTATTTTGCATACACAGCCAAAGGTAATCATCTCTTCTCATTTTATTTCATAGTGATTTGGCGACCTCACACAAAAATTCAAGGAATCAATAGGGTTTTCATGATGATGGGTCCATTCAGGACTCTATCATGGAATGATTTTTAGGTTTGGATTAGGGAGGTATGACTTCCACGATTCATTGAATGATTTCTACTTTAGATAATCCACAATATGTGAGTCTCGGAAACTCACGAGGTTGTCAGATCTCTATAACACTTCATTTCTATATGAAAAAATGAGGGCTCTGGTCAACAATCTAAGGACTTTGATTAATAGAGTTTGGAGGTCAAATTTTCTATGAAACATACTCAACCAAATTTTTGAAACAGCACGCTCTTTTGGTCAATGGATTATATGGATTCCACTTACAAATTACAACAAAATATTTCTTTATAAATCATACATAAAGGTGGAAATGAGATGCGGTGGTCTCCTTAGCGACATTTGTAGTTATATATTGGTTTCCTTGTATGGTTTTTACGGTCCAGGTTATCTAATGACAGTGGAGGTAAGATAAAAAAATTCAATTATAATTTTTTGTAAGTGTCTTGTCCTTCAAATTAGTGGAATTGAGTCTGACTTAGAGGTGCAGGTGTGCAAACATTAAGGTAAGCTCATATTCCCTTGTAGTTTCTCTTACCTCATTACTATGTCTTATTTAGGGATCAATCAATGGAAAAGTATTCATCATAATCTGATGGAAACTAATTTTGTGGCTTATAACCTTTCTTATATGGGTAGTGTAGAAGATCCATTTATTGCCTTTAGCAGTTTGGGTTCACTTCAAATGTTGGTATGATCTTTGTTTAAGTTGATGCCCTGGGTATCCCTTAATTCAAACCTTCTTTGTTTCATGGTTGTATCTGAAATTGGATTTTTCCAACTTCACCATTATAAAAAAACAACATTTAGTCATTCCCAAACAAAAATGACAAAAATAGAAAACTATAGTTACTTTGTGTAAGATATTTCTATGTTATTTGAGGCATTCTATATGATCACATAATTTTCTAACCAATAGAGTCAAATGAAATGTTTTCAACTTGATGAACTTTTTCCTAATAGATATAGTGTTTGTGAAAAAAATACATGACTCCAAATGGATGTCGTGTTTTTTGTATATAAAGGAGAGTTATTCATAAAGAAATATGATAACATTGATGTCATATAAACACATTATTCACATACAACATGTGTTGTATGAAAAGGTGAAGTGTTGAGGTTTAGGATATAAAACTAGACTAATCATAATTAATGTTTCCTATAAATACATATTGACCATATTGTTGTTTTATTTTAATAACAATGATATGTTATTAATAAATGTCAAGATAATTTTTTTATAATTCATTGAATACCTATGAATGAAACCAGTTAGAGATGTATATATACACAAAGACATTTTACTATTTTAATAATACATGATTGATTTTATTTTTTAAGGATTCCTTTATTACATAACTTATCGTTTCATAGAATTCACTGGAATATTTTATAGAAATTTATTAGTGCCAGGAACCGGCATGGATATAGTTTCCAAGGCATAGAGAGGATCAATGTTGATATAATACAAAATTTAATATATTATATCATATATGAATAGTTTTTCAAAAATAATTAAATAAATATATAATATATACTAAAATGGAAAATATGAGGTTTTTATTAAGTCTACAATGCTTGTTTTAAACTAGGAAAGATATAATATTTATCAGTGTCAGGTTTTTTGTCTTCATTACCGCTTTCAAGAAAATAATTAAATAAATTTTATATATTTATTTAAATGATTAACTAAAATGAAAACATTTTTAACCTCTCTAAATATGTATTTATAAATAATTTAAAGGGTCTAAAATATAAAACTAGTATTATGTGTGAATGAATTGGAGGAGATCTTGGAAAATGACATCTCGTGGGTCATCATGATCAATTTCCCAATTACCATTTTCACAAATGGAATTCAAGGATCTCAAAAATGATGGAAAAATAGATTCATTCTTGGTTAAAGTTAAATAATAACTCATGTTACGGATTACTTTTATGTGGGGTACTTTTCATATTTGATTATCCCATGATAAACATGTATCAAATCCACCAATATACTGATTTACATGTCATTCAATAATTATAGGTTCTGGTTATCTTCCTAGAATATTGGGAAATTGATTTTAATTAATTATTGGTTCCCTTTTTGTCATTTTAATTGAATAAAATTAATGGGAACAACAAATATGGAAGAGGTTTGTTCCTCTTTTTTTCATTCCATACACATTTCATTGAATAATCATAATCATTGACCCATTTTTCCATGGTATTTCAAAAATTTACACCATTCAATCATTTTAAAATACTAATTTTTCCCAATTAAATTATAATTAGTGTTTGGATTAATCATAGATAGAGTTTTTGTGGTGTGATTGAAATGTTTAATGAGTTGATGTTGATAATGATCTGATTCATGGATCCCCAGTTGTGGTTTTACATGTGGTAGAAGGAATAGTGTGGCGGGGACAGATTCATGATAGAACTAAAGAGATGGAATCTAACCACTAGTGATAGTGGGATTAGATCAATCTAGATCCAAAAATATTGTGACACTAATAGTGGTGGATCTAGAGGTAAAGGTGTAATGTGAAAATATTAAAATAGTTTTTGAATTTATATAATATTTTTGTATATATGGTGTCTTTTCTCGATAACACACTCAATATATTCTCCATTATATCATGCCAAGGATTCCATATAGAGATAAACATCACATGTTTATTCACACATGTTACATGCCATGCAACCTAGAGTAGAAATTTTAGTGCGTTCCTACAAGGTACATGGTTGAAAAAAAATATAATAACAAAAAGATCTCTAGAGTGCATGGGAATAGACATTTACTCATATATAGATACGGGAAATGGAATGACATTAATATACATTCATGACCTGAAGTACTTATCCATGGAAATATGTGCATGGGAATGGGAAGGTGGAACACTGAGTTTCTTCATAACATCTATATTACATGTAACCTATGACAACCCATTGTGTACATGTAGTAAGACATTTCATTTCATATTGTGAGAAATGGGTAGACCTGGGTTAGAAAAGACAAACTGTGCACCCCCTATTTCACACCTTGTTTTTCATCCAAGTCTTGTAAAGGCCATATTTCTAATCAGTTTTGAAAAATATTTCTTGTGTGTGTTCTCCTAGTCCATCACGATGAGGTTACAATATAATATTCCTAACTCTATATAGGTTTATGAACCCCTCTATGTGTTATTTTAAGATAGATCCTTCATATGTCACTATGCGAGGCTCAAGGTGGGTCATCTTTTTTATCATATTTCTTAGGTTGGGTTGGCTAAATCATCATGAAAAATTATTTTAACATATAATCCCTTTCATGGTGTGTTTTTATAGATTGGGATTCAAGTGTCACCTAGGATCCTTGGTTGTGATACCCTATATATGTGTTGAGATCATTGATAATCTTATGGGTACTACTTTAGTGAGGCCCAACATGTGTAACCTATTGAATGTGTTCCATCAGTGAGATTATGGATAATGAAATGGATTCTAAAATATGGCAATTTTCTTGAATTATCATGTTAAATCATGGGGTGGGTGGTATGGATGAGAAAATATTGAGACTTGGAGTATTTTATGACTATATCTAGAATTTTTTTAATCCTTAAAATTATGTATCATAAAATCTTGAGATACCTTATTTTGATATCACTACTGTCTTTTTAATTAGGTATGGTTACTTTTTGAAATACATTTAGGTATTCTAATACCCACCCATGCAATTAATTCTCCCAAAAATGAAATTTCATCTTTTTGTGAAATGAAATTTGATAATTTCATAGAGGTATCTGGAGGAGGTAAAGGATAGTGAGATATCGTAACTATGGTTGGAATAAGAGACGAACATGATAGTAACCCCATTTAAAAGATAAAGGATGGGCAATAATATTAATTTTGGTGTAATTGAATCTACTCCTTTTTTATTTCATGTAACTTTTATAAACCCTAATTTGGGAAATTAATTTCATTTTTTATGGTATCAAATGTATTATATTACAAAAATCTGTTTTATATGAATATATATATATATATAGATACATATACATAGGCTAAGGGCTCCCACATGTGAGATATAGATACTTGGATATGTTCACAATCCCCTAGACCTATATATTTGGGTTGGTGTGTAACACTCATCTTAACACAGGGAATGGAGCCACATGTTGGTTGGTTCTTGACAGAGTAAAATTAGAGTTATTCATATTAGGATAAGTGTTTAGATTTTTTTTTCTAGTTGTGAGGTTTGGGTATATATTTATGGTAATATTGTTATGAGTTTCATCATTTATCATAACTCCAGTGACTATAGTATTTGCGCAATGGCTGATTGATCCATTGACTAAGACTCTGACCAGGTGTTAGTTGAATCTGTGAAAGAGGCCATTTATTGATGAGAAATTAATGGTACATTAATCACATAGGAATGGGTTGTTGTTTCCATGTATTTCATCATCCAACTAACTTAATATACTATGTGATCATTGTATTTATTGATTTTACTTCATGATCTCCCTACAATGAAGTCTATAATGTACTCTATAGTATAATCACATTCATGATCATCCTAGTAATGATGCTTTATTGCAAGGAACTTCTCGGTAGTTGGTACCTCATGGTGGTTATCCAATTTCCACCATCTTATGAAAATAAGGTTTCACTAGATGTACCATAATAGCTTGTGTGTTTCATAATTACACACTATATGTTTTAGATGTAATTTTCACCAAGGATTCCGGTAGATTCATATTACCATGAATTTGACGAATAGTGAGATGTAGTTACAGGGCACATTGAAATCAGATGGTTTTCCTAATGGAAATTATTTTTTAGGACCCTTATAAGAGATGGTGGAGTCTGTTGACATTAAAACAAGATGATATGGATTTATTTTTTTAATATTTCATGTAATTCTTCAAATATATGTTTTATCCAATAAAGATGCATGTTTTACACGTCTAAGTGATTAAAAATATTTTGATGTAATGTTTGACAACCACTATGTAGTCATTGAGGTAACCCCATGATCTAATGATATAATATATATATATGGTTTGAGACCCGTTTTCATTATCATATTATTTTAATACGTCATATTACAATATATTTGGGAATAAAATGTGTCTATATAAATAAAAAACTAGGTTGAGCTTCTTGAGTTAGCCTTAGTGGTTGAGAGATTTCCCCGTGAGCAGATTCCAAAAGTTGGATTTAGTAATATGCATAGTGGAGTTTACACTATGTAAGTAGATAACTGATAGTAGAAAAAGATTAATCATCCAAGATGATTCTAGAGATGATAAATTATAAATGGACTCTATATAAGGGCTTTTTGTATTGTTGAAATCATGATAGAGAGAGGAGGTGTTTCTCTTGAGATGTTTTGGGACACATCTCTTAGGATTGTCTAACCCATCATACATTTTTCACGGAGTTAATCGATGGAATTCCCATTAGCAGATATTGATAAGAGTGTGAAGGTCTGTAGTGTTGGAGATATAGTAGTGGGATATGGAGAGTAAGAAAATATGGAATATTTGTTGACATATTTCCACAACATCCCATTCATGGTCTGTGATAGAATATGGGAGCTTGGGGATAGGGACGATGACAAATACAGGTAGTTCAGGCATATGACAAGTGACTCCAAGAATGCATTGAGGTATAATATGTCTCTTCCTAACAATATATTTAGTATTTAAAACATGGTATATATCCACTATTCTCATTCAAAATCCTTGGTTCAAGACATAAATATTCATTTTGATCTGGTGGCTCAACCATTATACTTCAAGTCTCTATAAAAATTAGATTCAATGATCAAGAAACACACAAAATATTGTTAAGGAAACCCATGATGATAATTATGGGCTCATATATAAAAGGTCAACACCTGTTTCCCAATAATTGGCTTGTATTATCCTTAGATCAGTGGTTTCTATAGTCCGTCAGTTTCATTAATTGGTGATAGAGTATGATGATGTCTTCCAGAGGATATGATAAAAGAAACTACACAATAAGAGAAAAAACAATGAATTTATCTGTATCTAGTAAAATATTTCATATCTACATAGGAATTTTTTTGGTCCCTTTCATAGTATTTATTTGGTGAAGTATTAGTTTGAGGATTGTTAGAGGATGCGCTATGGCAGACCTTGTCTGTAATCCTGGGCAACCCCACTGTGGTATTCTAAGAATTATTATTTGAACTTTGGATTGTGTGTGTATTATTTTTTCATAAATCATTTTCTTTTAATTAGTAATTATCCTCTATCAAGGAATTATTTTCTCTTCAATGTTTCGATATTGTTGATATGGATCTAAAATATTTACCTCATTTCGGGGAATCTCTAGTTCAGAGTATGAGATGGGAATATAACAAAGATGTATTTCTAGTGTTTCTATAGTCATTATGAGTACATGGTGAATATTTTGGCATGAAAAATTCCCAAAAAGTGTTCCGGGATGTTATGAACTATTTTATTTAGCCTCTCGTTGATTTGATTCCATTAGTATTTATAGATGAAATCTTATTATAGTCGACATATTAAGAGGATATTTTGAGACACTAGAGGATGGTCCGTAACATACTCCTAGAGAAATAAATTTATTATAATCTCTAAAAGAGACAATTATATATTTAGGATGTTCACATTGTGTGGTATGGAATCTAGGATGATATAGTAGGAGTGTATCCAATAAAGGTCAAGGAAGTGTAATATTAGAAGCCACTCAAAAGCGTTATGGGGGTGTGGGTCATCCTTGGTTAGTCAGCTAATATCAACGACATGACCCTGATTTTAATATATTATTATAACCATATACTACTATGACCTAAATTGGAATCCTTTTTTATGTATTGGTGACAACACTTCTTTTACAAGTTGTGGTAGAGATTGACCAATTCACCCATATTGAGACTTCCTATGTAGGGTGTTGAGTAAGTAGTATAATTTGATTACATAGGGAAAAGACATGCATGTTTTCTGATGCAGAGAGAGACATTAATTTTTAGTTTTTCATGATATTTTTAACAACATGATCACATGTACATGATTCTATATTTTGAGACGGAAGTGGTATTACTTTCCATGATTGTGCCATTATAAAACATTATGGGTGAGTGGTTTATCATTATTTATGACTAAATGTGTCTCAGGTATATCATATAATATATGTATCATAACATGAGGTAGATATTATGGTAAGAGTTACTCTATGATTAGAATTTCTAGATATTTTTTATTCATAAAAATTGGAACATGTTGGATTATGCTCTTAGTAGGGGATATTACTCATATTCCATGGATGACTTTTAAGATATGTTATCCCCATAAAATATTTCAGCAGAATATGAGGATAGTGGATCATACCCCTATTTCATAGATATTAAATTACCAATTTGTTAACATGTTATTTAGGATCATTTTGAAGATACTGAATATGAGATGTTACATACTATAATGTCCACATGACATGACCCTAATGAATATTATATAGATGGGATTCATGTCATCCTTTTCATGGGACAAATTATGTTACCATTGATGTTTTATGACGAGGATATAAGGATGTTCTATAATCCAATATATCATTACATCAATGTACGATGAAGATGTACTAGATTCGTTGGCATTAGCTCTAGTTTCCAATGAAGAAGATGTGTGGATTATTTTTTTCCTCCTGGTTCCTCAAATTATAGTAATTATTGTATGAGGAATAGTTTCTATAAATTCTATCTCAACACCATTAGGTGATGGAGTGGAACCATAATGGTATATATATGTAATTTTTGGTGGGGATGTCATAGAAATATAGATGAAAAAATTCTATCTAGGTAGAGATAGACTAAATAACCATGTCATCCCACATCATATATATGTGATATGAGAGTGTAGTTGATTTTTTTATTCCATTATAATGAGAAGATAGTTGGGATTAATTATTTTTTATCCTTGATCATTACAATTGATTATTCTTACTTCAAATAATAATTATGAAGTGGGTTAAAAAAGTAGTTATGGACTCATTTTCCATTGAGCAATAATTTTCACCTCCAGAATGATGAACAAACAAGTAAACGATTCCAATTATAGAGGACATGTTATGGGCCTGAATGTTGGACATTTTTTATAGTTTTGTGGTGACCCATTCTATATGAAATTTACATAAAATAAAAGCAACCATTCTAACATCAGTATGGAACTCTTTTAGGAGTTTATTAAGAATTAATGAAAGATACAAATATATTTGACATATCTATGTGATTTTTTACCCATTGTCCTATATTTGGTGTGATTTATGATGTATTAGTTTAAAATAATCATGGGGATGTTCAGCACTAAAAAGATATATCAATTGTCTTAATAATATATATAATAGAGGTATATGATGTTTGAGTAGGGAAACCACGTGTTCCAGAAGGTATCACCTCAATGATGATCATTGATATTTGTAATGGGTGGAAATAAATACTTGTGGTTCATTGACTCTTTCATGAGATTTTATCAGGTCATTAAGGTGTCATACTCATTTAACATATTGACATAGTTTTACCCGGTACGTGATATCCTCTACATGACATAACACTGGAGGTATGTTCACAACCCATCACATGTCATCGATTGGGGTGAGCTATACATTGAGGATAGAGCTACCCTTACAGATTACCCAATCCAGGTCAATGATCAGCAAGAGAATATCATTTTTGGTCATGTGACTCCTTATAATGTTTCTTATGGATGAATGAGAATCTATAAGAGAGAACCATTTAATAGGAGACTCCTATTTTATCATTGTACCCTCATCTTTTTTGATTATCCATTTTATTTTTGGGAAGAAAATATCTATAGTGGGGAGAATGTAACGTCTTTATTTATTCCTTTTAAGACATTAGAATCTATTAATAAATATTTTCAGAGCTAGGAACTAAGATGACATAATATTCTATGGCCTTTATAGGCTCAGTGTATATGTAATAAAAATAAAAATAATATTATATTATGTGTGAATATATTGTGACAAATAATGGAATAACTAAAGAGTAATTATGATGATAGTAAATATGAGGCCATTGTTGAGCCCAAAATGTGTGTTTTACCCAAGGCATGTCATTTTCAATGTTCATAACATGTTTTGGAAACACTGCAGCCATTAAAGAGACCTTGGAAAATGATAATGGATTGAGGATCATTATCGATTTATTAAGGATCAGTTTCAATAAAAAAATTAGAGGACCTCACCAATGATAGAAAAAATAATTTTCTTTATCATTGATCGATCGTAAATAATAGTAGGGAATTATTTTAAATTGGTTCAATTTCTAGTTTGATTATCCAAGGATGAACATGATTCACTTCCAATAATAAAATGATTCAGGATTCATTCATGATTTGTAGGTTCAGGTTATCTTATTGAGTTATTAGTTATTTTATTTATTTATTTTTCATTATTTAAATTTTGATATATAGAAAACTGGTTATGTAAACCTAAACAATATATATTTAGTATTCATAATTTTTTTATTTTCATCATTCCTGCATAGTCTCTTGTAATTATAATTATTGACAACCCCTCTTGGCTGATGGTTTCAAAAAAAAATTATTAAATTTATGAAAAATGTTCGTAAGTGAAAAAAATATATATTATAGGTCTTTATTCCTGAACGACATAGATATTGGGGAGAAATAGAAACTATGGATGGATAGAGATGAATATGTATCAAATTTGGGGATACATAATTGTAGTTTAGAGTTTTGTGCCTAAAATGTTTTGGAATTGATGATTAATGATAGGATCATATGCTAGGAATATATCCCCTAATGATGGATGGATTTAGTCGATATATATCAATAAATTCTTGTTGTGATTAGTTAGGAATTTTGAGGTGATGGTTGCATGAAAAAATCCACGAAGTGTTTCAATAGTTTTGGAAACTTTTTGACTACACATTGTGTATTCTGCATAACTAAAATTGTGTAGTCCCTCTTTTATTGTTGTAGGGTTTTATGTATGGATCAATATAAAACACCATTTGAAAATTATAATATATTATGTGACCTGATTCCTATTTCATGAAATTTTCTTTGGCGGTACATGGGCATAAGAATGGCCACTCACACGAGCAAAGCTAGAGTACACGAACACGGCCTAGTACATGGACCCAAATAGTTACACATGCATGATGATAGTATATGGGAATTTCTATATGTACACAAGCATAGGTTTGGGGCAATCCATGTTCTGGCTAAAAATCTAAATATTTTTATCCCAATAAAACATGCAAGGTACATTTAAGAATACATGCAATGTGAAACATAGTTACAAGAGTTTTCTCGAGTAGGCATGACATGTTTTCACCCCAAAATACATTCCATTTACTTTTTACACGGTAGGGTGAGGCCAATAATCTCTTCATTTTAAACAAATGTTGGTTGACTATGTTTCATTAATCCATCTTTATAATAATATAATATGATATTAAATCTACAACTTATGATTTTTATACCCAATATGGGTTATTTTTTGGAAGATTTTTTTTTGAATTTCTCTATGAGGCAAGGGGCAGTAACCTTTATAAAATCATGTTTTAGTGGAGGGGTTTTATTAATATTCACCAAAACGTATTCAATTATAATTTCCACTATCTTAAAGATTATTCTAGATTGGGTTTGTGGTGTCCCCCATGATCCTTTTTTTTCATCACTAACCTATGTATTGAGATCATCAAAAATTAAGTGATAAATTACTTCACATGAACCGATGAGTATGAACTATTGGATGAGATAAATTAGTTATATCATGGATCATGGTTTTTATTCTCCAAAATGTGTATTAAATTGTTTCCTCGAGAAGAATTATATATCCAGAACATTAGATGTGACCTTTTAAAGACATGATGATTTTTATGAGTATACAATGGTTTTGAATATCCTTTGAACTATATCACATATCCCATTAATTTACGTCGTGATTATATGAATACTTTAATTATTTTTAAGGGTTGTTATTCTAGGTTGTCTAACAGGGAATTTTTATACTCAACCATTTGTGGGATCATACCCCATATATCATGTATTATACAGATGATAGACTATTTGATGATGTCCAAGGAGGACAGGAACCTGTAAGATTTTGGTGCACTAGAAGATTTGTGGATGGAAAAGGTGTTTCACTAGATAGGATTCCCCTCCATCTGATTAGGTTGGAATATTTCATTTAAGTTTTGGAGGTCTTGTATTTGGCCCTTATTTTTTTGCAATATTTTTTTTCATACTCTGACGTGATATAGATGTTATCCATGAATTCCGACATCAAATATATTATTTACCTTCTATAATTTTATTATATTGTAGATATATACTAGGGTGTATATAAACTAAGGATAAAAACTCCCGTGTGTTAGATATCCCTACAAGGAACTAGTCTATAACCCTTATCCCATTAGAGGTTTGGTCTGTGTGTCAAACCTAGTTTACCACTGGTATAGAGAGCCATAGGTGGTTAGGTCATGAAATCATTTGAAAATATAATATTTGTATTCATTATAACTTTAGTTTTGTAAATGTGCGAAGAAAATTGTTTGAAACAAGGAATATAAGACAAGATTCCATTGTGATTAAATTTCATAAATAAGAGGTATCCAAAATCATTATATAGAAATCATCATTTAAGGTCCAATTTTTTTTGGTTTGATATGATTATAAATATGAAAATAATTTGTCAAAAATCAATTGATTAAATTTTCTAAGTAATTACATCATCCTAATGAACAATGATATAAAAAATATATTTTCTCACGGTTGTTAAGTTGTGAAAATTGAAGTGTTTATATATGTTCAAAACCCAAGAACATAACAAACTATGCATTTTATATTACGTGATTCTGTCATAATCCTGAATAAGTGTGTGAATTTGGGATGTATAGAAGACCACAAGGAGTATTATAAAGTATATTTTTCATTTAATTTTTTATAAAAATCTAATGATATATTTTATGATTATATACTATTTATGAGAATATTTATCAAAAAATAAATTTTTATGTTTCCATGTTTTTAACGTCATACTAATGATAAATATTATATTAAATTTGATAAGGAGAAATCACATTGAAGAATAAAAATATTTTTCAATGTTTTATTCATATAAACCATTGACGAACATCTAGTTTCTATGTAATTAATGGATATACTTTTCAAAAAACCAAAAAATCATGGCCATTGGTATTAAAAATTAATACAAGTATAATTTGGAAATGATTTTGTTTATAAATGTTGATACTACCAAAAAAAATTTATTGAAATTTGATTCTAGTGGAGGATTTACCTCCAAGATGAGAGCCAAGAACATAATTAATTTATCCTCCTAATATAGGGGTGATTAATAACTCCAGGAGACTCTATATATATATTTAATTTTATTTAAATATGATGTATTTGATATCAGATTTTACCCACAACCCTTGGTCTATGTGATCC
This sequence comes from Viscum album, assembly GCA_963277665.1. Taxonomy (NCBI): domain Eukaryota; kingdom Viridiplantae; phylum Streptophyta; class Magnoliopsida; order Santalales; family Viscaceae; genus Viscum; species Viscum album. The sequence goes on from OY728126.1 coordinate 890,484,947, forward strand.
ATCATATAATGTAGCTCTGTTATAGAGTTGTTGGATTGATTAGAATGAATATGATTAAAAATATATGTTATATATATTCCTAAATTCTAATATATTTATTTCTTTATTTTAAATCATCATTCAAAATTCAATGGAATTATTTATGGATTAAAAAAATTCAGTTTTCAAAGAAATATGTTTTTATGCATGTTAAATATTATAATCATAAAAGGTATAGTGATAAATATTAAATATTTATTATAATAAAATAAAACAATATTTTATGACTAAATATTCATACCTGAACTATATAAATGTTAAGAACAAAGGGAAAAAATATTGTTAAAAATTTTTATTTTAAAATCTACTTCTATATGCACAATGTGTTTCTATTATATTAAAATAAATAAATAAATATGGATCCATATTAAAATTAAATTATATAGAGTATATATTCACAGTAATATTTTAAAATTAATTAATTTTTCATATAATAAAACTAATGTAATTTATTTTTGTTTTGTTCAAAAAATAATAATTTTTCTTATCACTAGTTTTTATTTCATTTCGACTGATTATTTTAAAATTACTTCCAAAAAATTACAATTTGTTTGACCAAATTGACTATATACTATTAATATATGTGTCAAACCTTTTTAATGATGTCACTTTCAGTTTTTTACACAATGTATATGCCAAAATATAATAATGTGTTACCTAAAATAATGATAAAACTAAACTACCATTGGATAAACTAAGCGATAAGTGTAATATGTACAAATATATTTATATAATTATGTTTTCCATAAATATAATTCAAACATATATAATATATCCTTTTAAATTTTTCTTCATTTTGAGCCTCTTCAAGAAGAAAATGACACTATATTATTTTAATATTTTTTATAACTACATGCCTATCATCACCCTCACTTAATAACAGAACCACATATCCTCACATATTCATGAATATTAAACTCTTTATTTATAAAAATTAATAAATTTATACAATACTAGATTCTATATAACCATCCAATAATGTCATTAATTAATCAAAACCATTTAATTAAGACTTATGGTGTAAGCCAAATTTGGTCTCTCAAATAAGAGGTATAAATGTTAATAAACCACATTCAATTTTATTTCTTCACTCAACAACTATACAATAGTTATATTCATTATAACATGATGATACCAATATACAGAATATTTTTTATACTATTTTTATTTTAATATAACCTTTTCCACCTCTGTTCCATCGAATGGGAGATGATGGTTTTTCTTGTGTGTACATATGGACAATAACATCCACATCGATATTTGATTCATTTTCCATCATCTCATTAAATTTTATGGATATAATTATATATTTTAAAAAAATATATGATATAATTTTTATTTTTCAATTCTAATATATGACATATATTTCATTCATTGAATTTTAAAAAAAAATTAACACACATTTCATGTGTTGGTATGAACTACCACCTCTATGAATGATTCCCTTCAATTTTATATCAATAGATTTTATGATCTATTATAAATCTGTTTATAATGAATATATATAATATTAATATCATTATTAACATTATGTATATGATCAAACTAGGATCAATGTACAATGAATGGAAATTTCAGACCAACATTTTCATGAAATATGGAACCATTATAACTTATGAAACGATAAATTTGTTAAATAGTTATTAATAAATAAATTTTAAATGTGATTATTAGACCATATGTGGTATTTTTGGTATTAATATTGTTAGTTTTTAGTATTATTATAAATTTTAATAAACTATATGGGGATATATAGATCTTACAAAGGATGTTACACTCAACAAAAGGGTTCAATGTTACAATCTAATTGTCATTGGTATTTTTTTTGCATAAATTTTACGATGATAATAATTTATGATATATCATTATAGAATAATATTTTTTTATATAATATATTAATTTTTCAAAATAATAAGTTTTTCTTTTATTTTCCTCTCACTATGTACTCAAAAGTTTAAAATAATTATACCATAGAAAGCCTATATTTTTTCTATTCGGTTGATGATCATTTCATCTATGTGAATATTTTATTTAGAATGTTTTCAAGAGTTTTTTACCATTCCCCAAATAAATATTAAATATAATTTTAGTTATTTTAAAATTATTATTATTATTTGTAGAAAAAATATACTTTTTATGTTTCATTGATGTTTTGTTTAAAAAAGGTGTGAAAATATTCATTTTAACATGAAAAAACATGAATTGATATCTCTACCATAATACTTAATATTTTTATTTAGTTGATAAATAAATGTTCAATTTTTTATATTCAAATGATTTTTTTTTTCATCATTATGGATTTTTTATTTAAAATAAATTATCCCAAAATATAGTGTATTTTTTCTCCATAAATGATCATGTAATATTTTTAAAGAATTTTTAATGTATAGTTGCATTGTTTCATTATAATTATACTCTATTTAGGATATGATTCTATATTTCAAAATTTATTTTCATAAACATAGTTTATGGTTATGATGGTGAAATTTTAATGGAATGTTTTTTATTTTACTGTAGTTATTTTATAATGAAATGAAAAATGTTTTCATGCTCATGTGGTAAAAATAGAAAGGAAATTTTATTAAGTGATGGGTGGTTCCTTAAAAGTCTATCAATGAATTGGGAAAACAATATTGATTCATATTCTCAATGGGTACACATTAGGTCATCCTAATCCCAAAAATAAGGTACATGAGTGGTTATTCTACGGCCAAAATATGGTATATTGGCTGTAATCTAAATCTCATGGTTAGAAAATTATTGGTAAACCAAGGCCTAATATGTGGTGAATTACATGGGTAGTCCTGAAATATGTTTAATTGGATTACTATTATACCATAAATTATTCCCCACTTTTATGGAATGATTTTACAATATTTTATATCTCCTCAATCATTTTATTTGATTCTATTATGATTCATGTCTTATAAATGGTCTATCTTGGTTCCATGACTCGTGATTATAAAATATGAATTATTGGGTATGGTTATAAAAAAATTTCCATGTTTTTCATAAACTAATTACATTTTTAAAATTAAAATATCATATATATCCCATATTTTAACCCTCTCTGTGAATCTCATCTCACCCTTCATTATTGTAACCATTCCCTAGGACATGTATAAATGTTTTATGTTTGATATGTCTTTGAAGGGATCTAGTTATACTGAAATGACCTAAAGATAATATAGATAATTTATTTATTGGTTTTTTTGTATACATGTTTATATAGAAAGAAAACCATTATAGTTATACTGCGGTTCTTAATAATATATAAGGATTATTCAACTAATAACATGTGATATATATATAAATATTTATTTATTTGTTGGGTCAGATATATTAGATTAAGAGAATGGTTAAGAATTTTTTGGAAACTAGGATGTGGAAAAATTTGTGATAAACATTTGGATAAGCATAGGTATAGTAGAAATATTGGGTCTCATACATTTCATACATAAATATTACATATTAATAAATTAATATTCAATACATGTCATTCTTTTCAATACCCAAATCATATAGGTCTAGTTTATTTAGAAAGATGGACACATAAATATATTTTTAATAACCGGTCAATATTATCTCCAACTACATTCTTCATAACTAGAATCATTCATACTCGTACAATACATAAATCATCTCTAGTAGCATATATCTAGTGTCTAATTTCTTAAGATGTTACTTGAAACATGTGAAATAATCAAAAAAGATATATTTTTTAAAATTATTGGTAAACTAGACCTGCACATGACTCATACATTATACTATAAATAAAATTCAAACAATAGTGAAATAAAATATTCATCCACCTTGAACACAATCAACGATATCTTCACTATATCCTAAGGGAGAGAACAAAAATAATAGTGATCTCAAAATATTAGTTTGGTTTATATAAAATTTTATTTATCATCAATAAATAGGGAATATTAAATATGGAGAGATAAATAACTGAAAAAATTTATCATTTAAACAATTACATATACACAATGTATAATATGGTAATAATAAATAATGATTAAATAATTCCCGATAAATAATCCCTTGAGAAGGAATGTTATCGATAGATATCCTAACTAATAAAATAATCAAATGGACATCAATAATTGATTTCATAATGACAGAATGCATAATTCCAGAAATTCGAATCATAATATCAATGTCTCATACCATTAGATCGTGCTTGAATATTAATTTATATTCCCAAATACCCAAAAATTATTTTCTCATGGGACCTATTGATGTACTGTGGGGATATATCATGTCATATCCATCGCATTTAATTTCCAATTCATTTATCATATTAAACGGTGTGGTTAGTAATTCAATTCATAATCAACATAATGATTATTATTGATAAACTAGAATAAAAATATTAATATTTCCATAGTCAAATTAATTATTACAAATTTTGATAACGAATAAGGATAAACTCATTCCAACATATACTTATAAGATATCCATATATTATGGGTTGTTTTTATTAATGAAAATAAAAATAAATAAAATATAATTACAAATATTCTCATGGAAAATAATTTTATCACATTAATATTCACTATAAATTATCTAAAAAAATTATTGAATATTAGGAAAAAATATCTACAATGGAAAAATGGAATTCTATCATGTATGATTCATGCCATTAGGTGTTCTTGATTGTGAAAATATCATTCATTCCTATTATGATATTACAAAGATACTTTTAACTTTTATTTGTAAAAAAATGTAATTCATTTGTTTAATGATATAAAGATTCCTTAAGACCAATTTTTAATAAGAAAACGATGGTAAAAATGTTTTTTTAGATATTTGTAGTATATTAAAAATAATATTAAAACATTTTTTTTGAAAATATAAACCTTTAAGATAAATATTCCATATTAAAAAAATAGCATCTTTCAATATGAATATTCATTGAATATCATGAGTATATAAATAGAATAAAATGAAAGGAAAACGTAAATTTTCAATAAGTAACAAGATGTGAATAATATAAGTTGGATTTATTATTGAAATATTAAATATGTTTACCAATGAAAACATAAGCATAAACAATCTCGAATAACGATGACATTGTGAATTAATCCCTTAACATGTTGGTATATTTTAAATCAATAACCATGTGGAATAATTATCATGAAATAAATCATTATATAAGAAGATTATTATGATAATTGAGATATTAAATATGAAATTACTTTTAATAAACCATATAAAATATACTCATGCATTAAATTAAATTATGCCTAATTGAAAAGAAATTCAGACAGAACCCCTCACCTCTAGTTTGACACATAATGTAAATTTATTATGTTCTTAAATAATTTTATTAAATTAATTATTTATATTATTATTAATATTATTCATGTTTTTTATTTATTTTATTTTATTTATTATTAATTTTTATTTTATTATATATTTAATTAAATTCACATCATCATTTGGACGATATTCTATTCATATATCCAAAAAACTATTTTTAGTTTAATATGATCAATGATGTCATTATTATATTATATCAATAATAATAATATATAGAATGTATAATTTTTCTTTAGAAATTATTTTTTTAAAACCATACATTTAAAATTGTTATGATGGATAAATAATGTTATAATCATGGCGGTGGTTAGATGTATGTAGGCATGAGTATTGTTTTCCGTTATTAATGTTCATGGTGGAAGAAATTTAAGTTTTATTTTGTCATTAAAGACTGATTATTTTAATATAAAGTCAAAATTATATTTTTAACACTCTTATATATAACATCAATGTGATGCATGGATGTAGAATGAGCTGCACCACTTCATAGAGGTGCCAATCCACATGTATGGTTGAATAACATTATAATTTGTCTATGTATGGATATGTAAGAAAATATATAATATATTACATTAACAAGACTATAAAAATGTAATGAATATCATATATATGTATAAACATATATTAAATTCATTATTATAAACATTCATGATATTAGATTATAAAGATTTAATTATATGCATACGTTGGGTGGTAGTCTGTCAGACACATAAAAAACGTTTTCATTTCCCATTTGATTGAAGAAGAGATTGATATCAGGTATTACATTAATATAATATATATTTAAATGGATTATAATGTGGTAATTATTTCAGAATATTTTAAGAATATTTCAAGGATATATAAGAATAAACAAAAAAGAAAAATCTTGGTTATGAAATAAATGTCATATTTAAATAATCTCCTTTTTAATACATTAATCCCTCTATGAATGTTATAATGTTTAACCTAAGACATCTAGGATGTGGGAAACAATTAAGAATGTATTTTTATGAGGACCTATTGAACAAAATAGATTATAATGTGATGATAGAAGTGGATATGACATCCCATTTTCTAACATAGATGAGGGTATTTTTTCGAATTTAAAAAATTATTAAATTAATATAAAATAAATTTCATTAAGTGCTGAAACCAAAATGATATATTTGGAAAATTGGATAAGAATAGGATTAAATACACTCATATAATAATATTATTAATGTTTATATTTTTTCACCTTGTCCTCTGAGTTTTAACACTTTGTCAAACTTTATTACAATAACATGTGATATTAACGATTTTCACAATTAAATGTTAAAATTTATTACCATAATAGGATAAAAAAATAATAAATGAAAAATGGATTATATTTTAAACCTTAAAAAATTCATTTTCATGATATATATCTAAATTTATTTTATAATATATTATATATTATTAATTTTTATAATATGATTTTTGATACTATTCATTTCATATGACATTAAATAAATCATATGAAATAGGAAATTTGATACTAATACATTATAATATCCTTAAAACATGATCACTCACCTCTAATGAAAATGGTCGTCAATGATGATCCGCTTACGATTTCTGATGACTCTAAGCCGTCTGCATTATCTTACAGATTGACTTGATATTCTTTGTAGTCTCCTAGACAAGGCTCCGTCCAAACATTAAGGACTCACCCATTTCCACCCAGCATATGAGAGAATGACATGGTCTCCCATACAACGCTTCAAACAGATCCATATGTATGGATTCCTGATAACTGGTATTGTTCGAGAACTCAACCAATGAAAAGTGCTCCTCCCATGATCCACCAAAATCCATGACAGAAGCCCGCAACATATCCTCCAATATTTTTATCGTCTTCTCGGATTGACCTTTCGTCTGAGGGTGATACGCCATTCTCATAGTCAATTGAGTCCTAAGGGATTTCTGAAAGGAATTCCAAAAATTAGATGCAAAACTCAGATCTCTATCTGATACAATCGAAACTGGAACACCATGCCTCTTTACCACTTCCCAGATATATATTTTGGATAGATCCTCTACCGTATGAAATTCATGAATTGGAATAAAATGGGCCGACTTCATTAGCAAATACACTTTAACCCAAATAGCAACGTGCTTTCTGACCGTTATTGGGAGACCTGTAACAAATTCCATTGCCATTTTCTCCCACTTCCAAATAGGGATTGGTAGAGACTGCAACATTCCTGCTGGCCTTTGATGCTCTACCTTGACGTGATGACATGTGAAGCATCTCGAAACAATATGAGCCACACTTCTATTTATACCAGCCCACAAGAATTGTGCATTCAACACTTTAAATATTTTATCAATTTAAGGATGAACATCCCACCTGGAATGATGATACGCCCTGAGAAGATCCTCCAGACAAACAAATAGTACAACCATCTAATTCCAAAAACAACAAACTAAATCTCCATTTAGATGGAAACCCTGAATGGCCTCCCCACCATTGAGATTCGACCCCATGGTCACACAATCAGAATCAGATATTTGTGCATCTTTAACAAGGCCATCCCAGTCAGGATTTAGCAAAACCAGAACGAAGACCGCTCTATATCCCTTGTCCTCATATTCCAACCGCATGTCAGCTATAACTGACATTAACTTCCACTGGTCTGATGCATGCTTCACCACTTGATCATATGAGTTTATACTTAATGCATCTGCCACTGAAATTTCCCTTACTCGGTGTGTACATCATGTCAAAATCAAACATCTAGAGATATTACATCCATCACCTTTTACTCATGTTCAAATCTCTTTATGAGAAAATGCGCTTCAAGATCTTATGATCTGTATATATCATGAATTTCTTATCCAAGAGATAATGACACCACACTTTCAAAGCATGGACCACTAGTGCCAATTCCAAATCATGAGTTGGGTAGTTCTTATCATGCACCATCAACTGCCATGAGCCATATGAAACCACATTATTCTCACGCATGATAATACACTCCAACCTTGATCATGATGCATCACAATACACCATGTACATTTTTCCTGGTTCTGAAAAAACGAAGATTAGTGATGATGTAAGGTGACCATTTGTCTTTTAGAAACACTGTTGACTCTATTCATTCCACTGTAACGGAACATTATTTCTTATCAAATATGTCATTGGTGAATCTAAACACGAAAACCCATGAACAAAACACCGATAATACCCAACTATACTAAGGAAAATTCATACCTCAAACACATTATTTGGATGTTTCCATGAGATTAGAGTGTCTATCATTTCCAGATCCACTGAAACGCCCCTTTCATAAATCACATGGCCAAGAAAACGGACTTCCTATATCCAGAAGCCACACTTTGAATATTTTCCATACAATCGATGATCCCTCAAGATCCTCAACACTGTCACCAAGTGCTTCTCATGCTCCACCCTTATGTTTGAATAAACCAGAATATCATCTACAAACACCACCACAAATGAATCCAGATATCTATGAAATACCCGATTCATCAATTCCATGAATACCATTGGCACATTCATTAAACCAATGGGCACAACCACATATTCATAATGGAATATCTACTTTTGAAAGCTATTTTAGGAATATCTTCCTTCCTCACCAGCAATTGATGATATCCCGACCTCAGGTCAATCATGGAGAACCACTGGGCTCCCATAAAATGGTCGAACAAATCATTAATTCGTGGAAGTAGATATCTGTTCTTTATCGTAACATGGTCAAGCCAGCGATAATCAACACAAAGCCTCAATGTTCCATCTGCCTTTTACAAAAATAACACCGGCGCTGCCCACTGAGACGTGCTAGGCAGGATAAACCCATTGTTTTCTAGCACTTCCAACTGGTAATTCAATTTTTGCAATTCAGTAGGGGCCATACGATAATACAAATGTGAGATAGGATTGGTACCTAGAAGGAGATCAATTGTAATCTCCACATCTCTTACAGGAGGTAACCCATATAATTAATCAAGAAAGCATCCATGAACTGATCCACCACTACCGGATGAACACTCTACTCAAAACCCTCTACCAATTCCAATGACAACAGCTCCAACTGATATAATAACATCCATGCTGCTTGTGCCAAAATACTCATTGCACACTGAACATCATGCCTCCCTCTTCTAAAGTGATGTCTAACGCCATCATGTGTAGTAAAACCCACTGTCCCTGCATTACAGTTGATCTAGGCTTTAAACTCCACCAACCAATCCATTCCCAGGATTACATCATAGCCATCCATCTCAAGCATTAATAAATTACACATTACCTCCACCTCACCCAAAATGACACAACATGCTTTACACAAGAAGGATCGAAACACTCTTTGACTGAGAGGAGTTTGATGTTTCAAAACTGAAGGCATCATTTCTACCCATAAACAGAGAAACTCAACCACACGTGCAACAATAAAAGAGTGTGAGGAACGCGTATCAAAAAACACATTCCTCAAGGTAGAATTTAAAAGAATAGTACCTTGCATTGTGGATGGTCCTGACTGATCATCCACCACAACCTAATCATATCCAAACAACACCTTGGATTCCACACTCTGCTCTTTTTTCCATGTTGACGAGTTGTGGTGTTCCAAGATTCCCCATAACTGACATCGCTCTGCTAACGAGGGGTATGATTTTGTCTTCATCCCGTCAAAGCGTACGATGTATATGATCCCTGAGGATTGTCACGTGCACCCAAACTTGGAGCATTCTGATAATATCGCGAAAGATTCCCATCTACTTGAAATTGTGACATGCTTGAGGTTGTGTCGTACTGTCCATCTTGATGTGTGTCGTAGAGCCACACTAAAAACATCCTGGTTGGCGCTGGGGCTTTGAAGGAAAATTCATGGATCCTACCATGAAATTATGTGCCATACCCCCACCCTACGAATAGGTGTCCATCCTCTGCTTGAACCCAGCGTTTGAGTTACCACTATTCCCCATGGGCACCACCAAGCTTCCTCCGCCCGGAGCTGCCAACAGATCCCACTCAGCCCCCGATGCTCAATTCACCAACTCTATGTAATCACCAATACATAGCTCTAATATCTTTGAATAGATCTCTTTCCTTAACCCTGCTTCAGAGATCCTTTCCTTCAATGTTGTTCTACCCACCACCTCAGGTGAAAACCGCACTAAGCTCAAAAAGTTAGCTGCATATTCCATCACAGACATATGATCTTTCGTCAGACAGACGAAATGAGTTGTGCACTGAATTATGAACGTATGTGGGAAGAATATTTTATTATAAAATTCGTCAAAGCCTTCCCTCGTCATACCCTAGTCATTCCCCTCTTGAACTACCATGTCCAACCACTTAAGAGAAAGATCATCTAGCTTATATGTTTCTAGCTTTACATTCAACTCTACCGACATCACCAGGAATTTTAAAATTCTATTCATTCTGGACTGCCACACCTCTGCCCTTTCCGAGTCTAAATCACCCCTAAAGATGGGTAGATTATGACTTTGAAACTAAGCTATATAATCAACATGCTTTTCATCTCCCACTCTATTCACACTTCCCACCTCTTTGAAAGCATTCACAATACTCTAGACTAACTGATGGTTCACTTGGGGCCCAGGAGAAACCACATTCACATCGGCCACTTCTGGTTGTGTTCTACAATGCCTACCTGGTGCCATTTCTATAAATAAGAAAACAAACAACCATAAGACTGACTTCTGTAGACATCATGAAGTCTCATTTCACATCACATTACACAAAAATATCACAACCAGGCTTCCCAACATTCCACATTTGCATGTTTCACAATTTTTTAGAATCAAACCATTTTCATAAAACCAAGATTATTTAAATTCCCATTTAACACATTTGAAATACCATTTCTTAATTCACCCCATAAATCATTATGCGCAATGAAATATACATCCTAGATGGAAGTAATTTCTACCATATATTTCATGTACATCTCATTGGATACACCCATGATAATGAGAATCCAATGCCTATATGTGTCTCCAAAAACTTATGTACCGAACATCTTGGAAACATGATGTTCAACATTAAAGGGTTAGCTACGTCCTTTGATGTTATACATTCCACGTTCTGACATTCCTACGCCTTGCTACCATCTCGAATCAAAGAATATACCATAACGAATGACAAATCCAAATCCGAGAATCTACATCAAAGGACCGAACAAGCTAATACCACTTGTAACACTCAGTCCCTACCTCATTGTCTTGAGGAGGCGGTGAGGGTTACTTGGCCATAAGAGACATTCCCAATGTGCCAAAGGCTTGAAATAAATACCAAGGGCATCAAGGAAAAGTGGGGAATGATTTTCCCTTAAGGAGATCATCCAACTCAACCAACCAAAAATGAAACATGCATGCACTATCAAACCCAACCATATGATACTAACCATTCTATCACATACCCCAAAACCATTCAACTAGAATTGGGCACAAAACATCAGAGTACAATGAGGAATCTAAAAAGTAGAATGCCATGAGCCATGAAACCACCACAACTCCACACTATGATCCAAGCTCCAAGTTCAGACAACACATCACAAGCATTACCACAAACCACTATCAATGAGATTCCTTACCTTTAACTGTATCCCGGTACATGACATCTGCAATGACACCAAACTACCAAAGTAGGGGGTGAGTAAAACATCATAGTAGGTTTTCCCAAAATTACTTTCATACACACACCACTAGGATAAAACCATTAGTACATTTATATAAAACAATTTATATAAAATAATCCCAAGTTAATCCATTACCATAATCCAAACACTCATTAACTAAGTCATTTCACCTTAACCAAGTAATCATGGGGAAAGCCGAACAATCATGCCATGAGCCAAACATGTCACACAAGGAATCCCAATCAACAATCCCACACAATAAATCCAATTGAACCATTTCACATTTCCATAAAAAATTCCATCAATGCAATGCAACACACATCAAAGCAACCATAATTGTGGGACTTCCCACCCAACTCGTTCACCCCATCTTCAGTTAGCAGGACTTCCCCCACCCCCCCACTACCTGACAACCCAAAACGGCAGGACATCCCGCCCATCTCGTTCACCTTTTTTATACTGAGACATCCCACCCACTTCTAAACAACCAAAGGTAACCATAATCAAGCAAGTAACCCACTAAGGCCACAACAATTAACAATTAACCATTTCCATTACATGCCATTCCACTTCATCAAATCAAGAATTTTTTGAAAACACCCTTCAATCATATCCCATAAAAAACAACATTTCAATAAAACTACATTTTTTATTTAAATTTTTTTTCACAAATCATTATAATCAATCCAAAAAAAACTCACTTTAAATTTCCATTTTCAAATCACTACTAGGGAATTTCTCCACAAGCCCTTTTCTGAAAAAATCCCCAAACCATCCCCAAAGGGATTTCCATCCAATTTCACACAACAAAAACACAATTAATTTTTAGAAACAAAAATTATTTGTAACCAACCCACTATTTCTAACCAAGTGTATTTGAAAGAGAAGCCACATATCATTAGGGTTTTAGTGAAATCGACCCACTAGCAACCACTCTTCAAATCTGGTGAACACACCACAAAAACCTCTCTAGATACCCTTCCCTAACATCCATAAGCCTTAAAATCAACATCAATAGAACCCAAAACCCTAGATATACAATTAAAAGGTGTATCTATATAAAACTGACAGATATAATGATGTAGATCAATAGGAAACACCAAGAAACTGAGAGGAGAGATTTACCCAAGAGAAACCACCTTCAAACCACCACGAAAACCCTTCAATTTTCTTATTAATTCTGTGGGAGATCACCTTCAGCCCCTGAAAACCCAAAATCATGAGTGAGGATAGAGTTGGACAGGATTTGGAGAGGAATGAGGCAAGCCCGAGTGAAACCATGTTTTAGAATCCTATTTTTTAAGTGGCCACATGGTTAGACCACATGATTGACAAACCGTGCGCTAACAATGTGCACGCTACTTCCTGAAGAGGAGGGGTCTACACTGTTGCCTTGAACGGTTTAACAAACTGTGCATAGGCTATGCGTAGCCTATTACCTCTCCCCCTGCACGGTTTCCTGGAGAAACCCACGATTTCTCATAACCTTGCTTCAACAATGCTCCCTTAGAAAAGCCTCCAAACTTATTCAAAACCATTCCAAACTCTCCCGACCACTTCTCAACTCATCCCATGAACTTTAAATATATATATAAGAATAAAAAAATTCTACATACTTCAAACTGTGTGTGCTACAATAATGATCTATAATAAGTTTAATAGTTATCTAAATTTTAGTATATAATGAAACTACCTTCCACACATTATTAGTCATTTCAACCATATCTGTTATGATCATAGAGGCATGGCCTTTCTCTCTTAGTGTTTTCTTGGTAACCTTTTTTTAGTATTAGGAAATTCATTTTCTTAATGTCCAATTTCCTTATATCTAAAAAACTTTACATTACTAGAATCTTCCTATCTCTTAAAATCATGGGATTTTTGTTCATTTCCACACACTTGTAAATAATCCAATTCCCAATAGGAATGTTCCATTATGATTATTTGTTAATTTATTTCATGTTGGAAATTATACCCTTTAATTATTTCCATATTCTATATTTACATTCCAAGAGTACTTTGCCTCCCTCTTCTTATCATGAGTCCATTTAAATTTATATGACTTTGAAAAACCCATTTTCTGTTCTGATAGTGCATGATATTTAATCCTCACATGACAAGAATGTTTTGGAGATATTTTAACTTAGAATAATTTTCTTAAAATCAACATTAAAATTGAAAATCATACATTAAGTATTACATATGTAGTCTTCATAATGCATTGCAAACATTTTATTGTTGGATTCATACATATAAACATTCTTATCAACATTCTATCATAGTATTAGGAATTATATCTCCATTTACACTCTCAACTCACAAGAGAAATATTATTTCTTCATAATTTCCTTAAAATCCTTCCATTATATATTTACTATTTCATCCCCCTCCATAGAGTTTTGAATCAATAACCACTATTCATCTGTATCTCCCAAGAGAAGGTCAACCACCATGCCAACCTTCTACATCTTATTATATCCAAAAGAAAAAATATCAAGTCTAAAGAACATTTCCATTTCATATATAAAAATGGATTTGTGGTCCAATGAATCATAGATAATGTTATCACTTGGTGATTTCAAACATTGCTACAATGAATTGTCTATTGGGATGATCCATGTGAGTAATGATTTTTTTCATTACATGAGTGAGATGTCCCTGGTTATATGTTGTTCAGCTCCAGTGGGATCTCAATCTCCAACAACATTATCCTATCAAGGTTGAAAATATCAACATTGATTATGTTTCTTGATATGGCTTTCATTTCTTCATATATCTACCATTTCCGAGAAATGTCATACTGGAGATTACATTATGATTTATAATGTAAAATTTAAAACCAATAAATAACATAACATAATTTTATATTTTATGTATATTTTTTTGATATAATATGTTTATTTAATTTTTTAATATTACCACATTTCAGTATATGTTTTCATTTCCCTAATATATCTTAATCCATGTGTACTTTCTTATTTACTTAACAATCATTAACTGAAACTAACAGTAAATACCCCAACTCCAGTAGCCTATAGTTTTAGGTTCTTTATCAAACCCGTACAAGGTAGAAGTGATCACGTACCAAAAGAATTAATTGTTTAGTTGTTTAGGAAAACAAGATATACCCTTGAATATTATATTTAAACATTTATTAAATTAAAACATTGTAACTCCCTTAGAAAACCCATATTCTCTTTGAGTTACCATTTCTATTACTTATAATATACTTCATAGATTCCTAGGAAAAAATGAAAAATAAGAGCTTGGTGTGTTCAGATTCTTAGTAAATGTATGAATTCACCAGATGAAATCATAAATAATAATAAATAATTATTTCATGGTAAATAAAAAATACACATTCCATTAATCAAATTATATGATCATATTATGGGAGGAATAAAAGTAAATCAAATAAATTCATAATATCATGAGTTAAAACATATCCATAAATATATACACTAATTAGATAGTGAAATGGGAACCAAAACATATAACATGATGAGGTAATGATTCATTATATGCATTATAAAAATGATGTCCCTGCTTCTTCCAAGACACCGTACATAAATGGGAAAGGACATATCCAAAACCCAACTCAGATTGTCTCATGAGACCTATCAATGATTTAATGGGCTATAGTGGGCCACACCAATCACAAACAATGTCTAATTCATTCTTAATATGAAATGGGTGAATCATAAACATCACAAACATTTATATTAAAATTCTAGAACATAAAAGGATAACACATTCCCTAATCAATAAACATAAACAATATAAATAACAAATCAATAATCAAACTAATCCTAAAATTATAAAAAAAAAATTCAAGATGGTATCATAATATATTCAACTAAATTAATAATTTGACTCAACAAAGGATTTTTTACATATATAATTATACTAAAATAAAATCATAGAACAATTATTGATATAAACATTATTTTTCACTTTTATAACATTTATTTAAAATGTAACCCTTTTCTAATAGGAAAAATTTTATTAGAAAAGTGCCATAAAAATATTTAATGGCTTACCAAAAAAACTGTGCAATTATGAATTCATGAAAATCCTTTTATTTGGTATAAGTAAAAAAATCACCGTGTATAACTTTTTTTTTCTTCAGAAAATCCATAATGAGACTTCTTTATAAATAGAAATAATATTATTTTCAAATTATTTAGTAAAAATAAAAACATGGGGAAAATGTTTTCATAATGTACTCAGATAATAATATTAAATTTTTTGAAAATAATTTTATAAAACTTGGACATGGAAGATAAATATTCCCTAGTGGATACTTAAATAGAAACAATGCTAAATATGGTGAGAATGTGAATTAGACCATTACAATAGGGTTGATTTCCTCTATACGTGTCCTAACCTATGGTATACAAGAATTCAAAATATTATTATCTTATATGAAAATAATATTAATTTTTTTTATATTATATATGATCATCTTATACAATTTTACTACACATTTATTTGATAATATTTTATTCATTTCAATGATACAACTGTTAATTGCCCTATTTTCTCATTCTATTTTTTCATGAAAGTCCATGTTATATTGAATAGGTTATAGATACAACATTTCCATAATAATATAAAAGTCACAAATATCATATTTAATAATTAAAAAAAATTATAACCAATTTCGGATTTTTATGATAAAAATTGAAACACAATTCTTCAAGGATATGGTATTCCATATATATTAAAGAGTGATGATGTCATTTTGAAATTGATAAAAGGTTAAGTAATTGGATAGTATATTAATTATATCAAATATTAATTATTTCATAAATATCATATATATACATTTTTTCAATTATTATAACCATCCACGCAAAGTGGCGATGAAGAACCAGTTACACCCCTATGTAGTGACGATATTACATACGTACACATGTGCATTGCATTCTTTTTTTATAGGATTAAAAAAGGAAAAATACTGATTTTTAATAATAATATGATCTATATATATATTTTTTACTGTAATTATTATTTTATGATGTAAAAAAGACATTAATAAGATTTATAAGATGTTGGGAATTTGATTGAGTTTTTAATGATGATCACATCTTCCTCTGCCGATATCATGTAGATATCTTCTTAATGGGTCTAGAGTTGGAATTTAAAAAATAAAAATACATAATGAAATTCTACAAGGATACTGAGAAGATAAATTAAAATGTTTTTGTTTATATATAAGGTATAATGGTGTGTGAAAATGTGAGGGAATAGGTTTCTTTTTATAATTGACGAGAAGGAATCATTTAGTATTTCTAAAAATTTTATATTATAATAAATTAATATCTGTTAAAAAATTAATATAAATGTAAATGGGTTTATATTTAAGATAGAATATGTTTTTTATATTTTCAAAGAACAAAATTTGTAAATTTTTATGTTTCATTTGAACTATAATCTTTTTAATTAACTCATTGGATGATTATATTTTCCTTTAACCATTGTAACCATTAATTTAATTATGAAAGGGTTAATAATGTAACTATAAATAAAAAATCACCCATAAATAGACCATTATTTTAATTTTCCACTATATTAAAATCACATGGCTTAATATACGATTTTTAGGAAATTGGAATAATTTAATAATAAAATATATTTATATATTACTATTAATGTCAATCTTGTCACTATGCTTGTAATTATACATACAATAAATAAACCAAAATAGAAAAATAGCATATAATGATTTCACATATCTTCAATAAATCATATTAATCTATAAATATAGTTATACATAAAAAATCATCTCTATTATATCAAAATTAATATTTTTAAAATAAAATATTTTCTTTTTCTATTAATTAAATAAATATTGTTTTAGCATTGAATAAATATTTAAAGAAATTTTATATTAAAAATAATAATAATAAATTTATATAATGAATATAATTACATTAATATATAAATTAATATTTATTTTCATTTATATAATCTTTTTTTATTAGAAAATAGAATGTTATAAAGAACAATGTTAGTGAAAATTGGTAACTCTCTTTGATTTATATAATATCTAAATCATTTTCAATGAATATTCTTTGTTAAATAATTAATATTGAATCATTACATGATAATAGAATAATAAGTTCCATAAAATATGAATATGGATGAATAATTTGGACATTATAACATATATTTCCCAACAATAATCCAATTTACCCTTTACTTTGGTAATAAATGTATACACAGTTCGTATTCATTTTGGAAAAAATTGAAAGGGGCCTATTAACTAAATATAGACATATGGATTTAAAACATTGAATCCATAATTTCATATTAAATACCAATTGTTGGTCAATGAAAATTTTAAAATAAGTTCACAAAACCAAAATAAAATTACATTTTATGAAATGAAATTTTAAGGAATCAAAATTACTTTATTCTTATTCTATGCATTTTTTAAATTTATTTTTAACAATAAATAAACTTATTTAATATATATATATATATATCATAAAAATAACTCTCTAATATTGAAGATTTCAATGCATTAGGATATATCAATATTACATGAATAAATAGACTTTTTTTAGATAAACAATTCTTACACAATCATTAATTTTATTTATTTATTAATTAATTGAAAAAAAAATTATTATATAAATTTATAATCCATGTATATTTATATATATAAAAATTTATTTTTTAATATTAATTTCTAAAAAATTAACATCTAGGTCATAACGATTACATAATAATAGATCGTTGTTCCTTTGAATTATTTGTTACATGAAACACAAGCTCTTAAATTGAATAAATTTATTTAATAAGAGGCATACCATAAAATCAATAGTTTTCCAATTTCAATATTATTTTTTAATCCATTGATAACCATTAAATTTATTTATACATGTTTAATGTATAAATTCATAAAAAAATTAAGATTATAACTATATGTTATTCCAATGTCATAATGATAAATTATAGATTAAATGATAATTTTTAAACATTATATTTTGGTTCATTAAAACAGGTTCTTCATGTAATGAATTATATCTAAATAATTAAAAATTATTTATAGAGATATATATATTATAAAATATCAATGTATTACAAGAACATCTATATTTTGGTAAATAAATATTTTAGAATTTCTTTGAATATTCATCCCCATCCTGATTCTGGAATGTTGATACAACTATGAAAATAATTAACCTAGGGGTAATAAATATTGGTGAGGTATTTTTTTTATTATCACTAATGGTTCAAAATGAATGGGATTATGGTTATACACCTGGATATAAAATCTTATGTGATATGAATTGAAAAAATTTCATTTTCATTATGATCCCTTATGATGTATTTTAATAGAGGATAGCCATTGAATAAATTGGTAAAAAACAAGTTTTCATATATTTAAAAATATGTTTCATTATATAATGATTATATAATTTACTATAAATATTTTTTGCGTTCTAAGAATGATTATTTTTACTCAAAGTATTCAATTTGTTTATAGTGAATGGATGAAACCATAATGAAAAATGCCACTGATTAATATGATAAATAATGAAGTGTATGTTATATTAGGAATCCCAATCTTATTGTAAATTTAATAAAAAAATATCATAGTTATTCCTTGGTAATTTTTTTTATACATGAGTCACGTTGAGCTTTCAAATGAGAAAAGGATGGCACAAATTTATCTTTTTTGCTTCATGGGTTAATATAAACCATCTCTTAATCGATCCATTGATTAGATAATTTTTAGTAAATACATTAGTAATACATAAAATATATTTTACATTCTCTAGTTATTGGAGCATGAAAATGATTTTTTGTTCATTTTCTATTGGATGGTTAGATTGATAAATTATGAACTCATATCAATAATACGTGGTTAAAAATGAATTTTAATCTATAGAGTTAGATGTTATTGGAAGGATAATTTTAATCCATTTTTTAATTCATATTATTCATATTAAAAATACAGAATCATTTATTTGGGATAATGTAGAAGGATGATGAATCTAATTGTACCAATGAGGAAAATATTACAATATAGCGAGGTTGTAATATTTTATTATTATATAACCTGAAAGAAAGATTTTTTGATTCATCTATTTCTCATAACCAACTACCTAATGATAGGTAACCATAAGATACCTTAGTAAATGTGAATAAAACGTTCAATGTGATATCATGTTCCAAATTTAGACCATAGTAACCCAAAAATATCATTTTAATAATATGAAAGGAAATATGTAATTTAATGTAATCCTTAATAATAAATAACCATAGAGGGAAGAGAGTAGTTCATTCTATATTCAAGAATGTGAATAATGATAATTGGGAAAATTTTCACCATGGGGCTAGTAAAATATTCATGTGTTGAAATGAATCTCATCAAAAAATATAATTTAATATTTACTTGAAGGGATTATATAATTATTATAATAGAGTCAAAACTCCACACAATATGACATAAAGACTCATGTGTTTCAATTAAATGTAGTTTGGTAATTATTCTATCTCGTGATCAAATATATGTGTTAATGAAGATGTTTGATTTCATAAACCTATTAATACAAGATTAAAGGAGAAATCCCATATGATATATATTGCAAATATGGGTTATGATGAAAATGTGGTGAAGAGAATAATTACTATCCACTCATGAACTTCTATTTTGTTACACAATTTTTATTATACACAATATTTTATATCAAAATAAATTTTTATTTGTACGTCACTTCCACATCTATGATTAAATGTTATTTTTAAAAAAAATTATGCTATGATGATCCCATGTGATTTATTTGTTTCTTTTCTGACTAGTGTATTTCTGAATTTAAATCATATAAATAAAATTACCCTCTCTATAGTTGATTTTAATGATAGTTGTGACATGGATTATATTTCATTATATAATCCCTATATCGCATCCCTGTGAAGTGAATGCATATTTGAAAACTAGAACCATTCAACAATCATTTATCGGTGAGAGGATAAATTTGAACTATAAATGAAAATTACATACAATATATGGGTCTTGATTTATAATAAAATTGGATATTTTTACTGATAGGTTGGGACAAACTCATTATTGAATATTTTCCTACAATATAGAAGTGTGTTGATGTATTTATGGAATAGTAACATATTAATATGCTAAATCATGAGATGGAGTTTTATGTAGAACTCATACAAGGTGAAAGAACACTATTAAATACTCATTATAGAATAGACCTAGTTGAGTTTTATGAATTCTAGAAGAAACACCATGATAATCCTGATAAAATATTCACACAACAATGTTAGTCGCCTTATGGAACATATATTAATTTTATTATGAATAACAATATATTTAGGAAACAATATATTAATTATCATGAACTTAATAATATAAAAATAAATAATAATTAAATTATACCTTATAATAATAAAATTTTAGATTAATTAGTGGGTGGTAAATACTACTCAAAGGGTTATCTTTTTTTAAGATACTATCAATTGAAGGTCTAAAGTGATGAATTAATAAAATCATTCTTACAAAATAGATATGGATATAATAAATTTATGTAATATCTTTTTCATTTAACTATTTCCCTAGTAATATTCTGGTATTTCGTGAATATGATGTTCATAGATTTCCTAATTAGTTTTCAATAGTCATTATAAATTACAATGACATATATTTCGGGTTTAAGGGAGTGCAATATGATCACATAATGATTGTTCTGAAAACCTTATTTAAGGGAAATTTGGAATAAAAATTTACTATGTCAGAATTTTGGCCACCAATATATTTATTCATCAATTATATAATCTCAAGAGAGGGTATATTGGTGGATCTATCAATGATGGATGTTATTGAACTTTAGACGAGACCAATCATTGTGAACTAGATCTATAGCTTCCATTGACTAGATGGATATTATTGATACATTTTGAGAATTTATCATGGGTATCTAATCCAATCAAAACGGTTTGTCTAAAAGGGGTGATATTTCATTGGAATAAATAAGGGGAATAAAATTTCTATGAATTTACGATAAATTTGGTCAATAAGCATGTACTCACACAACCTTATAGAGGATAGTGGTTTGTGATTTACTTTAATGTAATGGTAAATGGGTTATTATTTTTTCTTATTCATAATGAAGGGGTGAAAATTATGTTTCATACCAATTGTAGGTTCATGAGAATAATTACTAAATGTGTGATTTTATGTGTTTAGTGGTGATCTTATCATTCAAAATATTGAGTAATTGTATTTCTAATGAATCATATAAAATATATATTGTTCATAAAATATTAATTTATATTTTATCCATGAAAGTATTTTATTTGAACAATATAAAAGTATTATATTTTGTTAAGGATTAAAATATCCCAATAAATTTACACAATTGGAAATAATATATGTGGTTGAATCTGTTTGTTTGAAGGATATTACTAAATAATCTATAATGAAGAAAAAAAAGATATAATATTTATTGATTTGTAATGAATGGACCATGAAATATTAATGGAAGGGGAGAAATCATATTTTTCTCCAATTATTGTCCAACCATATATCCATATAATGATTGAAGAGGAATGGAAGGATGATATAAAGATACTAAAAAAGGTTTAAAATGTTCCATATTTTAGCCATGGTTATGATGGTATAATAAATTTAAAGAATATAGTATTTTTTTATACAATGCTATACATGAGAAAGTATCGATTAAAATATGTTCATAGTTCTTGATTTATTACTCATTTTATAATCACAAAGATTTATATATATCTATAAGGTTGTGTTTTGTTTTTCAAAATGAAGTGATATATTAAATTTTATATATCACGGAGAATGGTGGGTCGTCAATTCAAGGACCAAACAAATAAGTGAATGGGAATTTTTTAAACCTTACCCATATTTGAATTGAAATGGAAAAATATCAACATGCATTTCATCAGTGGACTCCCCCAAATCCTATAATGTCCATTGTGATAATTGTTTTATTGTCAAGCACCTTACGATTTCATCACACATAGTATTTATTATATATTATTTTTATCTAATAAAATTTCATGATTAAAATTTATTTGTGAATCAATTTTTCATAGAGTACTAAATTTTATTATATATGCTTAATATCTAATGTTTAAATTTATGTTTTTATAATGTTCTCATAACATTGTCTCTCACCACCCCAATCTGACACTCTCATGTGGTCGAAATGGGTTAGTTATGGGTCCATATAAAACCCATTTCATACATTAAAGGCCTCTGAAAATAATTCATTTGTTATATGTATAGTTGGAAGATGATAATCCTTGGAAAAAAATCTACAACATAGAATAATAATCATCTAAATAAAATAAATTCATATCATAGTGTATAAATAATGAAGACAATACAATACTATGATTAAACAGTAATAAAATCCAACTAAATAACCCAATAAATAATAAATTAATTATGAAACCACATGACAGAATTTCACTAAATGTAATAACTTATTTAATTTAAATAAAAGATTTAAACATAAAATAATGACAGAAAATTCCTCATTCCTGAATGCCATTTCAGTCCTCCCCCAAAACACCATCCCATCTAGAAGAACAAAAACCAAAAACATTTTCATTTTCACCTGTCATATACTACATCCATGTAATATTCTCAATTACAAATGGAGACCCATGTAGGGTGTGAGTATAACACGGTAGGTCAACACCATAGTGTCTATACAAAAACAGTCTTTTAATAAGTGTATGGAATAATGAAATGAAAATGTGTATAAATTAAATAAAAAATCAATTTAATACCAACTTATACATCTTTGGTACAATATAGGAATATCATTGAGAATTATTTATTCCCAACCCAACCCCAACCATATAACTCTGGTAAAACATAACCTCATTGATTCCATGCAATATTGTATCTTGGAATTTCTAAAAAACTGCCAACAAAAACCACATATCCATGTAATGAATTACAAAAATATAATTTAAACCAAATACATAATAAATTCAAAAATGAATCAGGGTTCAGCCCAGTGTATATGAATTAAATAATTTCTCATTGAAAATATTATATATAACAATTACAAAATTTATAATAGTGATGCCCAATATATAAGAATTTCAGCATGTTTCACTGGGCATAGCCATATATATATGTATATGAATTTTTTAATGTCTCAAAGAAAATTATCACAATATATAATAATTTCAACATGATATTTTCAACAACACACAATATAGGAATTAGTATTTAGAAATCACAACATGTGTCTTAAAAAAATTTATATCATAATACCACAACTTAAGTCTCAATGGTTAATTTGGAAAATTATAATTAATCATTCAATAAATAATTTCTCATCCCATTTGGTCACAAACCAATTACATGCTACTAAATTCAATAATCAAGCCATGAAATAGTAAATCTATATCAAGAATTCGCCCAAAACTAATTTCATTATAAACAAACATTTATCCATTAGTAAATAAATTTATACTCATGGGTTCATTCTCATGAATGGAAGACATATTCAAGGAAAATAACCAATCATATTCAAGTGGATTCTATAGAATAATAAAATTTTTCATTTACTTAATTCATCCCCATATTATTTTTACCCAAGTACAATATGATATATACATGAAACTAAAGAGACCATATCATTGCATTTTAGGCACCCATAAATTTATATTAAATTTTATCAGAACAACAAATTGAAAACCCCAACAAGGTTGAAGGCATAGATGATCGATATAAGGATCATATATCATAAATGATCAAGATTAAAATGGTCAATGAACATGAAAAAAAGGTTAAACTAGAATGACTAGAGAACAAAGGGAAAAAAGTGAAAACCTAAAAAAAATTCTTTATCAATGAATGATTTCATAAACGTGATATAAATAATTTGGTATAACACCCCAAATATCCAAGATAACCATAAAATATTTTGAGAGATGGATGAAATGAATATATAGTGTAGAAATTATCTATGATGAAAAATTACACCATTCTCTTTCAATAAATACATGGATTGTAATAAATATACAATTTCTGTATTAATTTTTTATGTTATACTCAAAATATACCTTTTCCATGTATTATTATTTAAACCTGATCAAATTTACATGATGTGAATGATTTACATGACGTGAAAATTATTGATGTACTGTTTAACACCCCGAGCTTCCACGATACGCTTCTCATTCAATAATGCAATAGCTTGCATTGTACGCAACTTCGAGTTCTAAAACACCGCGACTAATCAAAGTAGCCGTTATGAATAGTAATAACCACTTTTTAAAATTATAGAAATTTTATATTTCAAAATGGACTTCATTTTTGTATTCGTAATATCGAAATTATCCTATGTTGAATTTTTTGTAACTTTCTGAGAACTTCAAAATTTTTTATGAATAGTGAAAAATAATTAAAACAACTTTTTTAATCAAAATAATTTATTGTGATAAATTATAATATTTAGAGGTTTTAAAGTATAATTAGAATATATATTTACTATTTTATCCAATGGTGGTCATTAGAATTAATTTAACATTGAAATTGGACATAAACAATTGCCAATCTTTTGATATAAATTGTTTCTTAAAAACACGCTATTTGTTGTGACAGCGGGAATTAATTATAAAATTATTTAATGCAACTTATATGTTTGGAATTTTTTAAAATAGACATCATTTTTTAATTCGTAATATCAATTATAGCTTAGGGTGAAATTTTGGCATTGTTCTGAAAAACTTCAATTTTGATGAATAGTGAAACCACTAAGTGGTAGTTAAATAACTGATTTTTCGTATAAATGAAATATTACCACTTCTGTGATTTGATTTTCAAAAATCCGACATAAATGGTTGTAATTAAGAAGTAAAATGTGGTTCAATTAGATTAAAATAATTTTTTGGTGAATAGTAACTTTTAAGTTCTTAATCGCGATTAGAGTTAATTAGTGTAGTTTAAGGTAAAAACAATGTTTTAATAATATGATATGAGTTTGACACTTGTCCAACTCCTATTGGATGAGTCATGGCCGACCAATACAACCCATGGGTCAACTTGGGGACCCCATGGAGCCAATTTGTTTGGAAAATGACATTAATATATATTTATTTAATGTTAAAATTAAATTGACACAAACATGAGTTGTTTTACTAAAATTGTTTTTAAGTGGGGTTACACAAGTCCAAATTTTGACTATAAATATTCATTAGAAATCGAAAAATATTTCTTACATAATATTATTTTTTTTTATAATTTTTAGACATTAAATAAATTAAATTATTTATGACGTCATTATGATGCAGCGATGACCTCATTATTTAACGATTTAAATAAAATGAGAAGATAATGCAAAATCCAAGGTTTACACTTGTCCAAATCCTATTGGATGAGGATATGTCTAACCCTTATCACCTTAGACACGAATTATATAAGTTTGGTACCTTTATAATCCAATAATCATTTTATAATAATGTAACATTTCAATCTTTCCAAAAGAGCCCCTCCTCTCCTCTTATAAAAGGCCCCCACCTCTACCACCTTATTCACACTTTCAAGCCTTTTGGTTCGGACAACCTCTTCCAAAATACTCTCCCAACTTATCTACCTTCATCCTAGAAGATTTACTTTAGTCATAAAGCCATCCTAAGGAGTCCTTTTGATCAAATCAAAAGGAAGAACCCGAAGAAGAGGTAACATTTTCATCACCCTCTTTCATGTTTCTTTCTTCTTCCACTCCCTCTTTGTTTATTATTTCAATTCTAAAATTATAACTCCAGTATCTTCAATATACTGTGATGTTATTATAAATATTTAACAATCATATTCAGTATTCTACCCATCATTTGAATGACATGTCACCATACGTGCGTACGTACGACTTACCGTCTCCACATCGTGGTGTAATTGTTATTCAATATATTATTATTTAGGTGGGTATAATAATGATATATAATTCATGTAAATAATAAATATAAAATTATAATAATTCTGTATATATGAATTACTATCCAATTATATATTATTTTAATATCAAAATAATGATATTGCCACTCGTGCGTACGTACGGACTACCGTCTCCACGAACGTGATGAGATTTATTCTCCGTCGTATCCATTCAACTATAATTATCATTTGATGATTTAAAAATAATGTTTAAGGACATGATATCATTCTGGATATGAATAAGATACAACCTATCCATGAAAAACACGACTTATGTAACAAAACATATAAAAGAAAACGAGTAAGTTAACACCCAAAACAATGATAAATCTAAGATATTGTTAACAAAGCAATGTTAAAAGATCATATATGATATCATATGAATGTATATGATACTTGTATAATTTAATAACAATTATTTCACCATTATACAGGAGGTTAACCTACCCCAACCAAGGAAAAGTACAAGGTAAGGGTTATTTCACAATCTCTTCATTATCCGAGGTTGTTTATACGTAATAATCTACTGGGATCTCTTTATCATCCACATCCATGTTTCATCAAAATGTATTTCAAAACATTTTTATTATTTACAATAATATGTGTTAAAGTCATTTATACCCTTTTTAACTTTTTATAAGAGGAATCTTTCCGTCGTTTTCAAAACAAGGTCCTTTTTAACCTTTTCTACAGAATTAAGGTAAGAATGTTTTTTTTAACTTATACGGAAGGTGCGGTTATTTTCCACCGTTATAAAATCTTCAAAGCTTTCCTTACAAGCTTATAAGAATATTTTCAAGAAAATGTTTTGTTTTATATAGCTCTTAAATGATTTCAAAAATAGAAAGAGATATTTCTCTAAAAAGTGTTTTGATTTCATCTATGTCAACATCCTTTGATGGATTTTACGCTTATTTAAAGTTGATTTATTATAATACAAAACTTAGATATTGTATTGAAGGTTTTGTGATATGTTTGACTGTGGATGTGCTATTTTTATACCATTCATAGTTTATGGTGAAATTATGGACATTTTCTATGCCAGTTTTAATAAAAATGTTTATGTTATGTTTAAACCTTTTCATATGGGAATGCATTGGACTTAATATGTGACGGGTGGAGCCCGCTGTAGCTCCTCGATGCATCGGTAGGTCTCATGAGACAAACTAGTGTCTTGGCACAAGGCCTTGACAAAATCTTATTTGTAGTCTTGGCACGAGGCCTTGGCTATGTGGTTATGATAGTCTGGCATTATGCATTCCAACATTATGAAAGTGGTTAGTGATTTTGCATGTGATTATTCGATTAGTAGAATATCCATGTGAATGAGTAAATGGAATTATTTCATTTTACTTTTGCCATATTATGATGATGTTCAAGTTTAAAAGGCTTTTTTTTAGTTATACATTGCCTTAAATATTTATTCTTATTTGTGAAAGTTTCTGCAATATTTTTATCCTTATTGGGCATTTGAGCTCACCCCTTTTCTATGTTTTATTTTTCCCAGGAAGTGAAGAAGTAAATTATGAATGACCTGTAGGGATATTATGAGGGGATAATAGTGTGGACTGTGGAGACATTATGTTGTTTTAGTAGTTTTTCATTTTAATATGTAATGTAAAACTTATGAATATATCTAGTGTTTCCAAGGCTACTAAACCAATCGGTCTTTTGAGATTTGATCTTTCTTGTGATCATGCCAATGTTACGAAGTAATGCACCGACTCTGGGTAGCTGGGGTCGGGGCGTTACAGTTGGTATCAGAGGCAGTTTAGTACTAACCTTGGAAGCAAGATTTAGATAAACTCTGATTAGAGCACATAGCCCGAAGATAGACTTTAAGGATTAGTATAGAAGAACTTCCTAGAATTTTGGTATTATAGAGATTTTGTGAGTTTTCCGAGCAATACATCCTTGTCTGGATACGAGCAGGTAGAGGCGGCTCTGGCACAGATGTACCTAGGGGTAAAACCCGAAAACACTACTTTGATATAGACTCCAACGGGAATGGGTGCACGACAACGGGCCTTGCTGAACTCTTGGTTACGACACTCCCGGGGGATATGTTTAGGATAATTCTCATTTCTTTACAAACCACTATGAAGGGTTATGATTATATACATCCTCAAAGAAAAACTTTTTTTTATAATTATGGATTATATCCATAAATAGTTCAATTTATGTTAAGTATCTTACAAGTATGGAATTATGTATTTTGATTCATAAACAAATATAGTTTATGCCATTGTTTAGAAATGGCGCATAGTGGAAGGAATGGAAACCGTATCAATGCACGCACTCCGTGTAGGGATTTCCCTCCTGCTCAAGATAATTATTGTGGATCTGGAGATACAACTGGTGCTGATCAACTTATTACCATACTGGGACAACTCACTCATGTTATGAATAATAACCTTACTCGTATGGATCACCCTGATCCACAACGTGGAGGATCAATGTTAGACCGCTTCATGAGGCAACAACCACCATCATTTAATGGGGGTACAAATCCGTTAGTAGCTGAGCAATAGATAAACTCCTTAGAGAAAATATTCCATGCCTAGGGGAGTAGTGAAAGGGAGAAGGTTGTCATGGCAGTTTACCGCCTCACTGGAGATGCCAATCAGTGGTGGTCGCTGATTCAAAACACAAAGGAAGATGATGACGCATCGAATATGGAATAGAGGGAGTTCAAAGATATTTTCTTATAAAAATACTTTCCTCGTGACCATTGAGCAGATATGGAAAGGCAATTTCTGAGTCCGAGGCAGAAGGAGGATGAGAATGTCGCAAAGTATGAGGCTAACATTACAATGTTAGCGAGGCATGCTGCTGATTATATACGTAACCCAAGGAGTAAGATTGATCATTTCTTCTATGGGTTGAAACCATTTCTCCGTCGAGCTTTAGTATCACAATCCTTCTCATCATACGAAGATATTGTCTTGTGTGATATCAAGACAGAAAAAGAATTCTATAAGTCTTATGACAACAAAGTAAAACAAGAGAAGAAAAGAATGGTGGAACAAGAGACAGATAAAGGGAAAAGGGAAAGAAGGATTTTCCATTATGTGATAATTGTGGGAAGAATCACCCTGGTACTTGCCTAAAAGGAATGGGAGTTTGTTATAAATGCGGAGAAAAGGGTCACCAGGCTCGTGATTGAAAGGGAAATAAAGAGGCTATCAAAGTTGAATGCTACAATTGTAGAGAAATGGGTCATTATTCAAATTAATGTCCTAAGCGTCAGGGAAACTTACCTCATAAAAGGCCAAGGGATCAAGGACAATCTTATGCAGTTACTATAGTTGAAGCAGAATAACTAATGTATTGGTGCTTTTGGACTCATGGATTATATTCTGGTTATTAGAATAATGTGATATATATATATGGATTGTACTGCAGTACATGTTGATTTCAGTAAGGTTTTAATATGATGAAGGTAATCATATTTTTAGTATGTGACAATAAGAGAAACTTTAATTTGTTTGGGGAATCTGATAAATTGATTTTGGAATTAAGAGACCTTTTAGAGAAAGTCTGGACAGAGGTATTTTGGATAACAATAAAGGTTGGAGTGGATTAAGTTGATCTTTGGATAGTATTGTTTATGGTTAAAAAAATTTTGAAGATTATTTTTGGAATATTATAATACTATAGTTTTTGGAAAAGGACAACCTGCAGG
Organism: Viscum album; assembly: GCA_963277665.1. Lineage (NCBI taxonomy): Eukaryota > Viridiplantae > Streptophyta > Magnoliopsida > Santalales > Viscaceae > Viscum > Viscum album. The sequence continues at coordinate 890,515,587 of OY728126.1, forward strand.
GTGGGGCATAACCCGTCATGTCGGACAAAGCTGCAGGAATCGAACCCACAACCATAGTGCGACAGGCCTTTATTTCCTACCACTAGCCTACATGAAGTCCCTGGTTATTACAACATTATTTTACTAATCTAAATGGTATGTGTTAATATTTGGAACCTTATACAATTAGGATAAGTATAATATTTTTGAGTTATATTATCTTTTTGAGTGAAAGATGAGTTGAAGGTTGAAACTCTAATTGTCAAGCATAAATATATATATACCTATCTCTTATTCAATGAATAAATTAATTCTTAAACTTTAGTAAAGGGATATTAAAACAAAAAAAACGTGTTATCCTAATACCTTATGTCTTTTTGAACTGATGATATTTTAAATCAACATAGATTGAAGGCTTTGAGGCCCTCAATTTGACAGTTGATTGTGATTGATGACCTCAATCACTCCCTACAAATATTTACGTTTTTCCTCCAATTATATGTCTCTAATTTCCACCAATGTTCTCCTTATCGAGATCATAATTTAGTGGTGACTTTCTTATTTCAATTTCCCTCTTATTAAGGCTAAATTTTATTAATCTTATTTCTGATGTGGGTTTTCCACAAAGGTATTTTCTCTTTTCAACCTTTTATTTTCAAAGAAAAATTTCAAATTTCGAGGACACAATTTATTGAAGTAGGGGAGAATTTAACACCCTGAGCTTCCACGATACGCTTCTCATTCAATAATGCAATAGCTTGCATTGTACGCAACTTCGAGTTCTAAAACACCACGACTAATCAAAGTAGCCGTTATGAATAGTAATAACCACTTTTTAAAATTATAGAAATTTTATATTTCAAAATGGACTTCATTTTTGTATTCTTAATATTGAAATTATCCTAAGTTGAATTTTTTGTAACTTTCTGAGAACATCCAATTTTTTTATGAATAGTGAAAAATACTTAAAACAACTTTTTTAATCAAAATAATTTATTTTGATAAATTATACTATTTATTGGTTTTAAAGTATAATTAGAATATATTTTTACCATTTTATCCAATTTTGGTCATTAGAATTAATTTTACATTGAAATTGGACATAAACAATTGCCAATCTTTTGATATAAATTGTTTCTTAAAAACACGCTATTTGTTGTGACAGCAGGAATTAATTATAAAATTAATTAATGCAATTTATATGTTTGGAATTTTTTAAAATAGACATCATTTTTGAATTCGTAATATCAATTATAGCTTAGGGTGAAATTTTGGCATTGTTCTGAAAAACTTCAATTTTTGATGAATAGTGAAACCACTAAGTGGTAGTTAAATAACTGATTTTTCGTTTAAATGAAATATTACCACTTCTGTGATTTGATTTTAAAAAATCCGACATACATGGTTGTCATTAAGAAGTAAAATATTGTTCAATGAGATTAAAATAAGTTTTTGGTGAATAGTAACTTTTAAGTTCTTAATCGCGATTAGAGTTAATTAGTGTAGTTTAAGGTAAAAACAATGTTTTAATAATATGATATGAGCTTGAAACTTGTACTAATCCTATTGGATGAGTCATGGCCGACCAAGACAACCCATGGGTCAACTTGGGGACCCCATGGAGCCACTTTTGGTGGAAAATGACATTAATATATATTTATTTAATTTTAAAATTAAATTGACACAAACATGAGTTGTTTTACTAAAACAGTTTTTAAGTGGGGTTACACAAGTCCAAATTTTGACTATAAATATTCATTAGAAAGATAAAACGATTTCTTACATCATAGTATGTTTTTTATAATTTTTAGACATTAAATAAATTAAATTATTTATGACATCATTATGATGCAGCGATGACCTCATTATTTAACGATTTAAATAAAATGATAAGATAATGAAAAATCCAAGGATGACACTTGTCCAAAGACTATTGGATGAGTATATTTCGAACCCTTATCACCTTAGCCACTAATTATATAAGTGTGGGACCTTTATAATCCGAAAATCATTGTATAATAATGTAACATTTCAATCTTTCCAAAAGAGCCCCTCCTATCCTCTTATAAAAGGCCCCCACCTCTACCACCTTATTCACACTTTCATGACTTTTGGTTCGGCCAACCTCTGCCCAAATACTCTCCCATATTCTCTCCCTTCATCCTAGAATCTTTACTTTAGTCAGAAATCCATCCTAAGGAGTCCTTTTTATCAAATCAAAAGGAAGAACCCGAAGAAGATGTAACATTTTCATCACCCTCTTTCATGTTTCTTTCTTCTTCCACTCCCTCTTTGTTTTGTTATTTAAATTCTAAAATTATAACTCCAGTATCTTCTATATTCTGTGATGTTATTATAAATATGGAACAACCATATTCAGTATTCTACCTATCATTTGAATGACATATCACCATACGTGCGTACGTACGGCTTACCGTCTCCACGTCGTGGTGTAATTGTTATTCAATATATTATTATTTAGGTGGGTATAATAATGATATATAATTCATGTAAATAATAAATATAAAATTATACTAATTCTGTATATATGATATACTATCCAATTATATATTATTTTAATATTAAAATAATGATATTGTCGCTCGTGCGTACGTACGGACTACCGTCTCCACGAACGCGATGAGATTCATTCTCCGTCGTATCCATTCAAGTATAATTAATATTTGATGATTTAAAAATAATTTTTAAGGACATGATATCATTCTGGATATGAATAAGATACAACCTATCCATGAAAAACACGACTTACGTAACAAAACATATAAAAGAAAACGAGTAAGTTAACACCCGAAACAACGATAAATCTAAGATATTGTTAACAAAGCAATGTTAAAAGATCATATATGATATCATATGAATGTATATGATTCTTGTATAATTTAATAACAATTATTTCACCATTATATAGGAGTTTAACCTACCCCAACCAAGGAAAAGTACAAGGTAAGGGTTATTTCACAATCTCTTCATTTTCAGAGGTTGTTTATACGTAATAATCTACTGGGATCTCTTTATCATCCACATCCATGTTTCTTCAAAATGTATTTCAAAACATTTTTATTATTTACAATGATATGGGTTAATGTCATTTATACCCTTTTTAACTTTTTATAAGAGGAATATTTCCGTCGTTTTCAAAACAAGGTCCTTTTTAACCTTTTCGACCGAATTAAGGTGAGAATGTTTTTTTAACTTATACGGCGGGTGCGGTTATTTTCCGCCGTTATAAAATCTTCAAAGATTATCTTACAAGCTTATAAGAATATTTTCAAGAAAATGTTTTGTTTTAAATGGATCTTAAAATATTTCAAAAATAGAATGATATATTTCTCTAAAAAGGGTTTTGATTTCATCTATAGCAACATCCTTTGATGGATTTTACGCTTATTTGAAGTTGATTTATTATAATACAAAACATAGATATTTTATTGAAGGTTTTGTGATATGTTTGACTGTGGATGTGCTATTTTTATACCATTCATAGTTTATGGTGAAATTATTGACATTTCGTATGCTAGTTTTAATATGAATGTTTATGTTATGTTTAAACCTTTTCATATGGGAATGCATTGGACTTAATATGTGATGGGTGGAGCCCGCTATAGCTCCTCAATGCATCGGTAGGTCTCATGAGACAAAATAGTGTCTTGGCACAAGGCCTTGACAAAATCATATTTGTAGTCTTGGCACGAGGCCTTGGCTATGTGGTTATGATAGTCTGGCATTATGCATTCCAACATTATGAAAGTGGTTAGTGATTTTTCATGTGATTATTCGATTAGTAGAATATCCATGTGAATGAGTAAATGGAATTATTTCATTTTACTTTTTCCATATTATGATGATGTTCAAGTTTAAAAGGATTTTGTTTTAGTTATACATTGCCTTAAATGTTTATTCTTATTTATGAAAGTTTCTGCTATATTGTTATCCTTACTGGGAATTTGAGCTCACCCCTTTTCTATGTTTTATTTTTCTCAGGAAGTGAAGAAGTAAATTATGAATGACCTGCAGGGATATTATGAGGGGATTATAGTGTGGACTGTGGAGACAGTATGTTGTTGTAGTAGTTTTTCATTTTATGATGTAATGTAAAACTTATGAATATATCTAGTGTTTCCAAGGCTACTAAACCAATTGGTCATTCGAGATTTGATCTTTCTTGTGATCATGCCAATGTTACGAAGTAATCCACCGACTCTGGGTAGCTGGGGTCGGGCGTTACATACTGTAATAGTTTTACGACATATGTGTCACTAAATTTACACGAACTATAACACCATTAAACAACATGGAAATCCCCTATAGACATCATTTTTCCTAGACTATACATAAGGGCTCAGATCATGGATAAATAATTATGAACATGGATTTTCCTTATAAACTCATTTACCATGTTTATACTTGGAACCCATTAATGAAAACAAATATTACCCCTCAAAATTGAGTAATTTCCCCCAAAATGCTCTTCATCATAAAATTAGACTCGGCCACCCAGAATCAAATTAAAAACTAAAACAGGTACATATTAAAAAATATAGTATCATATTACATCTCCCACCATATAATATATTGTCATTTGGAATCTATAAGAATAACTATGGTTTATCTGTGAACAAGTTTGGCCGCTATGCGTCTATATCTGAATCTGTCTCATGGGTATCCTCCTAAACTCACCCATGCTGACACTTTGTTCAAAATGAAGGAGACATCTTATACAACAGATAATGCTCAGTATGGTCTATAATATATATTTAATAAACATTAATAGAGTCATATATAAGAATCTTAACGTATTTTACTTCTATCATATGAGGAGGGTCTAGATAATATCACTGAAGATGTGACACATAAACACATCATGAATAGAACACTATCACCATGGAAGGGTGATCAGTATAGAACATGACCAACCAAATCCACTATCTCAAATTGTTATATGAACCTGGATACTATCTTTCCCAATCTCATAATTTTATGTTTCCCAAATATTGGAGAAACATAAATAAAAACATGACTGACGTCCTCAAACATCAGAGGTCACATTCATTGGCCTGTGTGAGATTTGTACATCCTCTACATAGTAACCAACTACCTAATTATCATCTAAATATACTAATATGTCTCTTTCATGAGACAGTATCCAAAAAGAATAGATTCTCATTCCTCTAACCAACCCCGAGGTGAATGGAATGAGTTTCCATAAAAACCCTCGAGTGGTTCCAACTAGATAAATTCATGGACTATATAATTATATGTAATTCTCATGAATTCCATAGGATGTTCCCCTGAACTAGTTGTATCCAATACACTATATCACATCATATCCTCTAAAACCTGAATAGTCTGTTATGATTAATTATCAGTCTGGTAGGATAAGCCCTAATCATAGTAACTTTTAATCCAAGAAACATTTGAACAAACTACAAGATCTGAGATGTAAAAATATGATTTATTTGTGAAATGATACACTTCAAAAACACATTTCATCTGAATAACCTCGATTACATACACACTACCCACATCTTCAACTGTGAATGTCTCTTTGATAGGCAAGAAGCTGGATTCCACTGTTAGTCGATCATTAATCACCCATAAAAACATAGTTCATATGGGTTTTTTGGGATAGTACTACCATATAATATAGATTAAAATCATATCATTTCCACATAGAAATGTTAAAAGGATAAAAAACCATGTATTCCCATAATTATTAGCCTTCACCTACTAACAAGTGAAATATCTCACAAAAAATGTAACTATTTACTTATTTATCCATGGACAACAGTATTTTATATAAAATCATGATTCATATTATTCAAAGCCATGTTGTACTAACCATTATAAATATTATAACTATATAATAATATACTCATGTAATACTATAGCATCAGATATATGGCCACATAAAAGAAGAGATATTACCCACCCAAGAGACCATCAAAATGGTGTCGCTTGCGTTCACTTAGATCTAAGACCTCAAGATTAGATACAAGCTGGGAATTGATCTAGTCCAATGGAAAATATAGAAATTATGTTTATATATGAGTCAATCAACCCTTAGACTCCTGATAATTGAGACACAACATTGAAAAGAGTGACCCAATATAGAACTCATCCAAATAATCCCACACTTACTCATTTGGAATAACTTAGAAAAATCCATCAAAAATGTTGTTTACTTTACCTATATTATAAGATAAATTTATGTGAAACTATTATAGGTACTCAAGCCACCTTCTCTACCACAGGGTCATGCCCTAATAAAAAATATATACATGGTTCTTTTTGTTTTCTGTGAATTCAAAATACATTTTATGCATTATTTAATTCAACCCATTCCACAAGGCAAGTATAAATGATGATAAATCCTATAGTGACTTGGGTAATTCACCTCTTGTGGCCATTGTTGGTTGGATCCATAATTAACTACTCAATCATCATGCATCAAAATTTCACATATTCCAAACATTGGATGCATCATAGTACATGGTATATTGTCTACCCATCACATAAAATATGAGGATATTTTCTAAGGAAAACATTAATTTTATATCCTAAAAATCTATATTTTAATCATATTACCAAATATAATTCAATCATTTTAAGGTAAGCATAGATAATCAATTATTCTAGATGAAAGAAGTCCTAAATTATTTTTCTATAATAACATGATAGTCCTTTAAGGATCTAAATCTTAATGTCATTATAGGAATGCTACAATTATATCTTGGCGTGGACTATCCTTGGTTACACGAGAATTATAGAATATAAAATGACATATACTACCAAGTGAATTTATCAATCCAAAAAAATGGATTTCTATATCTTGGGGTAATTATGATGCTCTCTCAATATACTCATATAGATGTCAATATGATGGGAATAACCATTTTCTAACTGGAATTACACTGTGGTGTCATAAAACCATCCACAACCTGATCTATAAAATTATGACTAATTAGATTCAATAAGGAAAACAATAACATCAGTGAACATTTCCAACCAAATGGCATAACTAACAAATCATACAATCCATACATACTCCTAAACGTTGTCCATGTTATTCTTGATGGTATCAACCTAAATGTATTGTATCAATTTATCAGGTTGATCTTGGGGATGTTCTTATTACCACTCAACTGATTAAAAAATAATTAATTCATAGAAGTGAATACTTGTCCATGAATGTCATCTAGTTTAACTTTTGGGTATCCACACATAAGAATAATCAATCATTTTCAATAATGGTAAATACAACATGTGAACCCCAACGGTGTTTTCATTTACATATAAAACATTTAACTTCAATATATTCTATCTAAACATTAATATTCTGATTCAGTGTTTGATCCATTCTATATGTCATGACAAAAAATAGTTCATTTACCACCAAATCGATCATGAAGATGATCTCCCACTAAGGGGGAAAAGCCATTGAAATTTTATAAGGTAGAATTCTTGAAAATGATCAACCACTAGGGGAAAATAATATTTTGGAATTTCAAAAGCATGTGGATCATGTGTGGCTATCTAATTCAAAATAAAATTGAATCTACAATGAATCTGTCCTAAACAATCCACATAAATATCCCACAAACCCGAGTGAGAATATCATCCTTCATATAGAGATAGAAATTTAAATATCCTCTAGTAATAGATGATATGATCATGGTATATAAGTGGAAACTTTATACCATTAATCAAAATAAGGGGCTAGCTCTGATTTTGTTAATTTGTTGGAAAACACTCCCTCTTAATTGAAATATGAAGTTGATCAGAATGTTGATATGGAGGTTCCCTTTGAGACAGTGGAACACTAAGGTAATCTTAAGAATCTATGTGTAGGTGGTTCTATTGGACAAGGACCCTCAGTGGGGAAGTAATGGACTTCGGCCATAGTTGATACTAAAAACCACTTTGTATTTCTATAAAATGTGGATCAACCAATGGATCCACACGTCTCTCAGTAGGCTGGGAATACTGGATCACATGGAAATCAAACTATCAAGGGGGATTATATGAATGTGGAGGTGTTGTTTTTTACTGTGTTTGTTGATAGTATTGAGTATAGAAGAGTAGGTGATTACCATGATTACGGGGAACATCATCAAGTGTTGATTTTGGTTTCTCCTAATAGACAAACTAATTTTATGGGAAATGACTTTGTGAAGTCATCAATGATGGGAATGACATTTGCAACACCATGTGGTGAAGAGTTTGATGATGGTTTGTGGAATGTGCACAGCTCAACTGAAAGGGGAAACTTCTTATATGAGAATAAAGATAATTTTAGTTATGATGCAGTGGTGGTGAGTTGTGACAGGGTCTTATACCATTCTATTGTCATTAGAAGAGAATACATGGAAAATGAAAACATGGAAACCACCTCTGCTCCACAAAAGAGAAGACCTTGGAAGAACTACTCTGATATGACAAGAACTACGGTACGCATTTTCAATTCTATTTCTGCAAAGGAGACTATTTCTGATTCCATGTGTGGGTGTGCTAACAAGAAATCCTCCAAACTTCAACTCACATCATAGCAGTTAAAACTCAAGGAGGAATATATCAATCTCGTAAAACATTACAACTCACAATCTGATTGGGAATCAGTTGATGCTGGTGAAGCCTTTGATTATGTTTATGGTGAGGATTTTGACTACTTCGACATGTAACTGCACTCTCTCTGTTCTCTACTTTTACATTCACCTTTTTTCTGTTCTGCAACATTTATTTTATTAATTCTTTTTGGGGATCAGGATTTATGCCTGGTCCTTTTCCTTGCATGGTATACCATTAGTCATATTGAAACCTCTCATTTCCAAGATAAAGGGTTCCCAAAAGATTCATTAACCACCAATATCAAGAGAAGACACCATGTAATATTTTATATTCCTTAATCACACTCCCAATGTTATATCAATGGTCAAAACACAATCATGACTTCAACATCCATGCCCCAAAGATTTAAAAAAATAATAAATAAAATTTATTTTGATTCACCTGTATCAAAAAAACATGAAATGGTAGATGAAAAAATAATCATACATATGATTTTAGATGGCTATACATCCATAATAGATGGAGTAGTCTATAAAATGGGAGGCTGAATTTCCCTCATCTCGTGGCTCAATCCTAGAACCCATGAGTGATTCCATATTCCACATAATATTATTCCTACACTAGAGAACCACTTATCCATCTTTAACCATATCATCTTGTGGAACTCCAACTACCTATATCTTCAGGATTATTATAGTATTTTCAATACTCTCATAAATTTCATCATTAAATTCCACATATGATTTACTTTATTACACTACAAAACCATTATAGGCCCCCCATCCAACCAGAATAATGACATTATATTGTAAGGGTAAAGACACTGAGGCCATTTGTGTATAATATTTTCACAATGATACCACTACCATGAAGCCAAATACTAAGACAACTGCCCATATTCCATAATACATTGAATTAGATTTTCTTGAAAAGATCTATAACCTAAAAGATTCATTCCTCAAGATGAATATTTCATAGTTTACCTACTGAAAAATATATGATGCTTTACGGTGTTTCTCTTGTATTTTCATCCATGAAGAGTGCATGATTCATCATATCCTCAAAACTTTTCAGATGGGGTCAGTGAAGCATTAAGAATGTCAAGAAACAAAATTCCCTCAAATGTTAAGAGCATGAGCTCATAGGACATCTTAATCCTTAAATTTCTCATGATAGAAATGGATAAGAAACATCATCTATAAGTCCATCATATGTTAGTCTACATATATCCCATCCTTCACCAGAATTTCCCAATAATGCATGGATAGTCCATGAAGCATATATGCACGAAGGATCATCTTATTATTTATGGGTGTTTAAATATTATTAAAGACCTTTTGGGTAGAACATACCTATGACTCAACTAAATTGGGGCCACCATCCTCAATGAATATAGGAAGATATTGTATCTATAACTCTCTCTTAATCTCATAAATTGATTAAATGGTTTGAATTTTCTACCTCTCAATGGATCACAATACACATTTTATGGTGTCAAAAAATTGAACTGTAATATCATCCATAAGAGATACATTACATTCTGATTTGTCTATGATTGTATTATGATGATTACCGTTATCCAGATTCTCAAATTAAAGATGTTGATGATGGATTATCTCTAAATAAAAAAACACATCGTAGAACATTGGATATGAAAACAAGTTTATCCTTAATAGGTGAAAAAATATAGAAAAACGACCCTGGTATTCTTTAAAAATGGATTACATGTGTTTTGGAGTGACATTACAATTCATTTATTTCATTTCTCAGACAATATAGGTATCTAAAATTACATTCAATATAATAAGGGATTCAAATCAAGAAATAAATATTCCTATAAAAACACAAAACATGTTAGTATATATATATCCATATATCCTATCATGATGAATACATACTCGTCTTGCACCATATATGGACATGATTATTAATCTTAAGAACCAATGTGATCACAAAACAATATTTTCCCACAACATGTGAATCACCCAAGGTCAAATAACATAAACTATAAAATGAGAACAATATAGACAACAATCCCATCTAAGGGACTATGAATTCCCTCCCCCCAATACATGGGTTATCTTATCCCTTACATAAGCTCATTACCAGGTCCCAAGAAATCTTAGTCTTCTTTCAAACATTCGCAAATATAAAAAACATAAAATAAACCTGGTGTTATTTGATTCCAAATTGTAAAATCCTTTGATCCATCACTCTCTCACATGGATTAAATTGATTGGATAAGGATCCCCAAGCATGCCACCTCATATACCAAAGATTGTTGACTAGTTTTGGGGGTGTGATATGAAGATTGTCGGGACTATACCCTTAAGTTAAAAAGTTACAAAATAGAGGAATAATCATAATATATATATATATATATATATATATATATATCCGAGTGATGAAATAATAGAAGAAATATTGGATATTATAAAAACAACAATAAAATATAATTGAATAATCCATTGAATAATAAAGTTATAAGGGAGTTATTTGACTGAATGTAACTAAATGACAAGAAATAAGTAAAGATAATAAAATACTAGAAGGCTGAACTAATTACTGAAAGTCCCCCCATCCCAAACCTTGGGATTGTCTTACATCTAAACTCATACCGATCTTGTATGAAATAATCAACGGTAAGGTCAATTTCCATTATCTTATCATGCATCCATGTAATCTTCACATTTACAAAATGTCATCCTCAGTATGGAGTGATTATAACTCAGTATCTCAACACGGCCATGTCTAAACATAAACACTCTAATAATATATGCATAATGTAATAAACAAGTGTATTAATTAATTGAATAAATAATTTTATTCCACATCTACCAGCTTCAACAATATATTGGAATATCTCTAAGCATGGATCATGACCATGCCAACCCTAACAATATAACTTTGGTAATACATAACTTACCTTGACACCATGCTAAACTATATCTTAGTATTCCTCATAACCATTACATCCACAACCATATATCCATGTTATAAATCCCAGAAAACATATTAAAACCATCTATAGAATAATTTACTCAATTAATTGGGGATAAGTCCCAAATATTAAAATTAAAACATTTATCAAGGCCTCACATTGTATATAAGAATTAATATATTTATCTAGTCAAAGACCAATATATAATATTTTTATCATATATCACTAGGTATAGACTCTTATATAAAATTTTATCATTTCTCTAGAATAGATACATATATAATAATTTACAAATGTTAGATGGGCCAATCCCAATAAAATATTTATATCATATAAAACACAAAACCAATCAAAGAAAAAAGATATCACAACACCACATCATAGGGATCAATTTCTATTTATGGTATTTACTATTTGTAACACCCTGACATTAATTACCTAGAGTGAGGTCATTGTTAAATAACATTGTCATGATCGTAAGAGACAAATTCTCAAAAGACCAATTAATTTAGTAACCTTTAAAGTACTAGATACATACATACGTTATACATCATGATGTAAATAAAACAACATTGAAACCCCTTTGAACACACTCAAATCCCATTTTCTATTACAACAGGTTAATTGTGATATATTTCTTCCCATCCTGGTAAAAAAACATAAGAAATTGGTGAGGTCAGATGCACAGTAAGGATAACCATATAGTAGAAACTATCATAAATAATAATAAACATTTAAGACATTGTATATGACTAAAATAAAATCCTTTTAAACATAAACATCAGCATTGATATAGACAAGATAATAAAAATAATATCATCTAATTATTCACACTGATATTCTACTACTCAAATAATCACATATAATAACAATAGTTAATTTCATAATGATGGAATGCATAGTGTTGGACATCATAACCACATAGTGAAGGCCTCGTGCCATGAATACAATTATATTTTTTCAAGGACTTCTTCCATGGCACTAGTTTTTCTCTTGATACCCACCGATGCATCGAGGATCCATTATGGGCGCCACCCATCACTTATTACGTCTGATGCATTCCTCATATGAAATAGTTGAAACATAATATAGACATTCTTATTACAACTAGCATACGAAATGTCAACACTTTAACCATAAACCATAAATGAAATAAAAATACCACATCCACTTTCAAACATATCACAAAACCTTAAATAAAATGTAGAAGATTTTTTCATAATAAACCAACCTTAAAAAACATACAATCCAATGAATGGTGTTTACATTAATTAAATCAATCCAAAATCTATTTGACTGAAATACTTCTTTCTTCATTGAAATAATTCAAATGTAAAGAAAAAATTTATATTTAAAATAATATTATAATATTATAAGGGTATCTTCAAAGTTATTATAATATCGTAAAAGAGATGATCCCTCCATATAAGGTTAAAAACATTCTTTCTTTAATTTTTCGAAAAGTTCATAAAGTGCCTTCTTTGGAAAGGGACATGAAGATTCTGTTCAAAAAAATGTATAAATTTATTTAAATGATATTGTAGTATATAGTAAAAAATGATTTCAAATTCATTTTTAACAAACACAAATGTGGATGATAACGAGGTCTTAGTAGATACTCACGTATAAACAACCTCAGATAAATCCAGATATTTTAAAATTAACCCTTACCGTTTAATTTTCCATGGTTGAAGGTACGTTAACCCCTTGTATAATAGAAAAATAATTGTTATTAAATTATACAGTATCTACATACATAAATATGTAATCATATATTATCTATTAATACTTCTTTGTTACTAATATTTCAGAGTATCGGTGTTTCTGGTGTTACCTTATTTGGTTTCCAATATATGATTTGTTACGTAAGTCATTTTTTTATTGATATGATGTATTTAATTAATATACATAATGATATTATGTTTTTAAAAATTATTTTAAATAATAAATTCAAAATTATTCTTTAATGGTTATGATGGGAAATGAATCTCATCGAGTATTTGGAGATAGTAATCCATACATACGCACGAGGCACAATATCATTCCATTGATGCTGAAATATTATGTAATTGGATGGAATATCATATATAAATATGTATTATCATTTTATATTTATTATTAAGATCAATTATACTCATTATTATATCCACCCAAATAATGATGTGTTGAATAACAAACTACACCACGATGTGGAGACGGTAAATTCTACGTACGAACATATGATGACCATGGGATTCATATGATGGATAGAATAAGGTATATTGGTGTACCATATTTTAATAATATCACAGTATGTATAAGGTACATGAGATATTATTTTGGTATGGAAACAACAAAGAAAGTGGAAGTGGAAGAAGAAAATATCCTTGAAAGTAGTTATTAAATTATTACATTTTATTTGGGTGCTTCCTTTTAAATTTGAAAAATAGTACCCTTAGGATTTCTTTATGTTAAAATTAAATCATATAGGTTAAATATAGATTAGTTGGAAAGATATTTTTTTTGGTTTTGGCTCAGCCAAATCTCATTGGAGGTGTGATTTTTTTAGAAGGGGAAGTACCCTTTTATAAGAGAGGTGTGGGTCACTTTAAAAAAAGCATGAAATATTATTTTATTATAAAATCTATTATTTTTATAATGGATACAAACGGGTTTAATTTTAAGCTATGGTAAGTATGGGTATAAAACCTTTTCACTATTAGGTTTTAGATAGGTTTACAATAGCATATTCAATTTATCTTTTATATTGAACTTATAATTAAATAGTTTTACTTTTACCATGTATTCTAGTATTATTATAATAAATACTTAATAAACATACTATAAAAAGCCCTGAGAAGATAAAGTAATTAATATAGGACATATATATCATTATATGAGTGCTTTGGTTGGTCATCATATTGTTATGAATATTATATCATTTAATAATATAGTTTTTTATGAAACTCATTTATGTCAATTTTGTTAATATTTGGTATTTTGTTTTTCTGAAAGTCATAATAACATTATCACTTTGAAAAAAATATCAATTCTAACATTTCATATTAGACTATAAGATTAGTTTAGTTTATCAAAAGGCTCAATTTACATTTTTTGGATATTTATAATATCAAATATTTAAATCATTCATTTATATGGTAATTACTGCATCATCAATGTGTCATAAATATATTTAGTAATAAAATCTCTAAAAATTATAAATAAAATATAATTATGTAGAAAATATTTTTAGCATTCTAATTAATATTTATAGCCAAATTTAACATATTTTGAACCCAGTATTAAAAATGGTTTAGTTATTAAAATTTGAATTTAACACTTGTAACTCATTTCTATGTAAAATAATAATAAATGTCCTAATCTAATCTAGGTGGATCAAAGAGGGTGATATTTTATTCTTATGTTTGATTTTGGTTGAAAAAACATATCCAATAGAATAAGGACTTTTTTGTGTAATTATAATATCATTGTTACCTTTAATTACCCTATTTACTTTTAACTGTGGTAAATAAAATTCAAAATTTACTATTCACCAAAAACATTCTTATTATTGAATCACATTTTACTTACTGATGTTAGCCATGTTACGCAGATTTTTGAAATTGAATTCACAAAAAAGGTAAATGTATTTCTTATGAAAATTTCCTAACATTCCTAGAAGGTGGGTAAAAGACGTTAAAAAGTTCCAAAGAAATTTATATATCTAATCATTTTATAAAATGTATCTGATGAATTGAAATGAAAAAATATAGGTATTAATTATCAATATTGACATTAAAATAAATTTAGATAACAATAATTATTATTTAAGTAAATTTCAGCTTTTAAACAATAATGAATTACTTTTCACAATTCATCAAAAATTGAATTTTTTCAAAAGAAAATACCAAAAATTTACTTTAAGATACATTTGATATTCCGAACCCAGAAATGAAGTCCATTCAGAAAAATAAATTTATTAAATTTAGAAAAATGAGGGTATTTTAATTCATAAGATCTAGTTAGATTGGTCATAGTGTGCTAGAACTCGAAGTTGCGTACAACGCATGTAATAGAATTATTCAAAGAAAAACATGTCGTGGATGCTTGGGGTGTTACACTATTTTCCATTACATTAACAATTGAGCTTACAATTTGATAACAAACCAATCACATGAATGTTATTTACATAATAAATTTAGGTGATGGTGAATCTATATCAAGAAACCACCCAAAACTCATGTCATGATAAAAACTCGTTAATCCACTAGTCAATAAAATCATGCTCATGGGTTATCTCTCCCAAATGGTATCCATAAGCTAAGTAAATAATAAATTCGATCTAATGGGATTAAATGACATAATTATATTAATAATTAAATTCATTTATGAAAGTATTACATTGGTGGTATGTTAATATTTCACATCTTACATCCCGAGAGGGGTTCCACATGCTGATTACCCAATATATTTGAAAACATGACCTTAGGGGTGCCTCCTCGTAAGAAATATGATATCAAATATAATTGAATATCTGACATATAACATATAGATAATATACCAACTTTTTCAAAGAAGAAAAATAGAGGAAATAAATAGCCAGTAACCAAATGATATAACTAATAGTCATAAAATTACCGATAATAAATTAAGAAATTTATAACATGATGAACCAGAACTGGAATGCAATATCCAAAAAAACTAGTTGAAATCTCATTCCATATACATGTCAATTGTCAAATTAAACATCATAATAAATACACACTGAAAATACCATGAATGACTCGACACCATATATGGTTCTATAATTCATACACCATCAGAACTCATCATCCAATACCAGACTCATTCCTATATGATTTCCTATAATCATGTAGTCTTTTCAAGTGCTGATCAGGCAGCCTGATTAAGGTGTTTGTTCAACCCAATATCCCACCACCAATGATATATGAAAAAAATCTAGTAAATAATAGTGTATGATTTTTTATAAATAATAAAGTAAATTATAAAATTAAATATAATCACATTTAAAATTGATCATTATTTAGACACAAAAATACATTTGTTCAGGAAGACACCAAATGACATAATACATGCTTCATCTCTTAGCTAGGTCTAAACCCTTTCACATAGGAAATCACAATTCATTATAACATTAGTTTCCTTTATCCATTTAAATCCAATTTCATATCATTTATAAATGAATAATTAGTATATTATTCAAATCAGGGGCCCATGACATCATGTTTAGCACCTAATGGGTATTTAAGGAATCAGTCCCTATCCCACACCACAATTGAGTTTTAAAAAGCAGTCCATATATTGTACAATAATATTCACATGCATGCATGGGGCCATCCAATATAATTTTTGTATATCAATGGGTATTTTGAAGATATATATGTATCCCACCCATTATTTTTCAATAATTCTCCCATATATCACATATATAATTTTAATCTACAATTACCTCTATTAAAGTTCTTATCAAACATTCATGTCAAAGTGAAACATATAAATTTATCAAAACAAAGATGATTATTCACATTAATTATATGGAATAATATTAAAAATTCACCATTATACCATGTTGCAATATTTAATCATATAAACCAGTTAAAATTCATGGTTTCTCCAAACATCCTTTAATTCACAATATCAATCAATTCATAATCGCATTAGTCAACCAATTTCATAATTTCATTAATTGATTTATTAAGTCTATTCCAAAAATATAATTAACCAATAATTCAACTCCAAATTCCCAAATACATATGAATAATTATAATAAGAAATTCATGAATTGTAAATTATACCACCTACCTTGATGTCATTAATGGACATTCACCAAACCAATATTACCCAAATTAAAGAGGGATAATCAAGATCCAAAAGATGTTGAAGATCTAGAAAAAATAACTTAATATCAAGATCAAATGGATTTATATCCATGAAAACCTAAGTCAAAATCATTACTAATAGAGGAAAACCTATGTCTCTTTGATGGGAAAGATATGAAAGATAGAGATAAATCCAAACATAGATGAAATTATTTAGCAATAGCGAGAAAATCCCTAGAACATTAATTTTATTTATCATGAATGTTGATCGACAAGGATTGGAATCCTTTCTAGGTATTCAATAATCATATTAAAATTTTTAGGGTTGTGATAGGTTGAATTGGTGTCAATACTGAAAACTTTAGTATTTTTTTAAATAAAAACATGGGGGATTTGAATCTTTTGTGAATGGTTTCCTAGGAAAGGGTTCAGTTTTTTCCCAAAAGTACACCTTAACAATGCGGCTCACCCTGGGTGTTGAACATTTTCTATTTATTTTTGTTTGGTATGGCAAACAATGTTACAAATATTCAATCCATCTCTTTTATATTTCTTACATGTTGAAAAAAATATGTGCCAACCATGCACAATCTCTATTCCTTACAAATATTTCAAATTTTTCCTAAAAAATACCTAAAGTAAAACTGAATAATAATATATAGAAAAAAAATTAAAAATGTACCTTTAAATGACCATAATACATATATATAATTATTTCAGGATATTATAATATATGATCCTTATAATTACTTGTCCTCAAGTTTCTCTGTGAGGAAGATCTATGATTCTAAGGTAAAAAGCATGAGGCACCGGTCCCACATATCTAATTCTCACTCCCATATTTGCAATATAACATGTCCAAGTTAAAAAATACTCAAAATATAGGCACATTCATTCCCCATAAACCTATCTTACCATGATACATTACAAGAATCATATTAACATTAAAATAATCATTTGTCTCAAGATCAAAATCATCAAAAAAAAATCTCATGACATGGGTGGTGGTGATACCACTGAAGCCATGAAACATGAAAAATATCAATCATTGAACTATTTATCTTGAGAATATTTAATCGGTACTCCACTGGGCCAATTAACTCTTTATTCTAAAAATGTAGGAAAAACCTATGTTCCAGCCTTCCATCTATCAAAATCCCACCATGACCCATTCCAAGAGACACCCAAAGGAACCGGCGATCACCCACTATAAACTCAATGGGTCATCGATGTTGAACAACACACGACATATACCTACTATGATTCATAGCTATATAGTTTAAAAATAACCGAACATGATCAGATATATCCAACATGATACAAAATCCCAGCTATTGTAACTCACACGCTGCAATCTAGTATAGAGGCGATCTACATGTCATACAATAAAGACCATTAAATGGTGAAATATGAATAGATTTATGATAACATATTTTATATGAGAACACATAAAGTGGTAGTTTATTCCCCCAAGACCCACCAATGTCAATAATTCATGCCCATATAATATCTTTATGAACTAGAATAGTACATTTCGCATGCCCATCCATCAACGAAAGTAATTCCATACTCAGAAACACATGTATACCAAGAACCTTATGGATGCCTTTCTAGAGGCAGGAAGAAAAAAAATTATAGTATGAAATAATTATCTATAGAAACCTTTCAAGATTCACTAATTATTTTATGAACATGCCTCAAGAATGATCCACTAAAAATGTCTCCCAAATAAGTATGAAATGTGATTAATTTATCATTGGGTCCAAATTTACATATATTTAATCATTCATTCGATGAATCCTATGAATATGCACCCTGAAGTCAATGATAACAACTTCCCACCTCCATTCTTGAATGGGAAACTACTGTATTAAACAACTGGGTCATTGATACCCGACCCTCACATGTTGACAGTTCTATAATCATGTCACAAACCCTAAGTTATCATTATTCATGCAAACCGCCAATACTACTGACATAGGTAATGGTATGTAATTCCTAAAAAAGATGTATTTCACATATTTAGGCACAAACCCATGCTTCAAAACCACATGCATAAATATAGGCACACCTACATGACTATGTTCATAGATGGCCACATCCTCATCTACAGTCTCATCTTATGGTAACTCCCCACATTCAAGGCTTTCACAAAAGTCCAGTCACTAAGGATCCTCATAAATCCTCTCTCTAGTGTAGGTTAGAAGTGTATATCACACCAATATAGATATAAGAGTGTTATTATGTTGTCCCTATAGAACTACAAAATGCATCTTATCATGTAAGGTCATCATCTTCCATCTAACAACTATATTATTGACCATCCTTAGTCTACGTATTCCTCCTCAATTTTTCAGCAACACTGTTTTTCATCCCACAAAAATATTCCCACTCCAAATTAAATGACTGGATATAGTCAACCAATATCTAATTCCATATATTAATATATATCTATGAAAAATATACATTATCTAAATGTTATTAAAATACAATGTTATCTTTCTGACCATCAGGTAAATTGTCCAAAAACTCAATGACGAAACCACCATCACTAAACCAATATCATTCATTTGGTAATTCCACTCATTTATCTACAATATTCGTATTCCATATGATACAATGTGACCCCCATAAATCAACAGTACTCCATGTCCTATACCAAGTGCAAGAAAGAACATCGTATTCTCCTCCCTTATCTCAAGAATGACCATGAACAGTGTGGTAGTAAACCACTTCATTAACTCCAAGAAATATTTCTCACATGCTATATACCATTAAAAAATTAACTCCTTCATGTGATAGAACAATGCAGGGGTTCAAATATGAAAATTTCATAGTTAAACCTCTTATAATATCCCTCAAAAAACAAAACAAAATATAGAAATAAAAATATTTTTTTGGAAGATCAAATTAATTCACTACCTACAACTTCATTCGGCCTTTCGACACACCTTCATAAGAGATGATGTGTCCCATGAAATGTACCCTATCGGTCCAAAATTTATACTTATATTCCTTGGAATAGAGCTGATTTTATTTTAATGTATCTTAAATTATTTAAAGAAATATGTAATTATCCTAATGAGTCTTACAGTACAAACATATTTCATCTAAAATAAAACCCACAAACTTGTATAGGTATGGGTCAAAGATTTAGTTATTTAAGGCCATATACATATTAGAAGTGTGTTGGAAGAAAGGAGATGAATTTATTTAAATAGTTAGTTTTGGTGTTTGTGGTCAATCCAAATAATTTTTATCAAGGTAGTTTAAATACAAGTGTTTTTATATTGAAGATGAATTTAGTGTTGAAGGTATTGTTGTTTGAGGTTGTTTTAAAATCTTTTGGTGTCTAAAATTTTTATGATGAATACAAGTGTTTTTGGAAACAAGTTTATTTTAATGTAAATTCAAATAGTTGTGCACAATAGATGTTTCACGACCTTCTTATCAAAAACAAAAATGGAAATAGTTTCTTACAATATATGAAATTTTGTGAAAGATGGGTTTGTGTGACCAATATAGAACATGAACATTCTTGTGAAATAGTGATTTAGTTTTCATTCTAATGGATATTCTAGAATGATATTTTTAGCATAGGTGGAAACATTTTCTCATTGTGGATGGAGTGTGGGAAACATGGTTTATATAAGTTTTTTTGAATTAAATATTATAACGACAATCAGGATCCTCTACTACATTAATATGCTGCATATATTGGAGTTTCATGTAGAAAAATTACATGTAGAAATTTTATTATGTCTATAAAGTCCATGTTAATTTCATGAGAAAATAATGGCCCATTGTCGTGAACAAGGATACCCCTGGTCATGCTTGAAACTCCATGTCAGAGTTTTCACTACTTGGTACATCTGTTCGAGAGCCGCCTCTACCTGCACATATTCCGACATTGATTTATTTTTTGGAAAACCAACATAATATTTCCATTATGAATATTTTTTCATGTTCTTCTATACTAATCCTCAATGAATATCGTAGGTTAGTTTTTTATAATTAGATTTTTTCTACATCTATCTTCCAATGTTTTCTCTAAACATCCTCTGATACCAACTGTGATGCCCTGACCCTAGTGATCTAGAGTCGGTTCATTATTACATAAAGTTTTCATAATCACAATAGATCATGTCTTGAAAGACCGATTAGTTTATTATCCTTGAAGTACTAGATACATACACAAGTTATGCAATACATAATCAAATTAAAAACAACAATATTGTGTCTCCTTTGAACACTATTATATCCCTTATCCTATTAATGCAGGTAATACAGAATATACTTTTCTTATCCTGGTAAAAATAAAACGTAAGAAAGTGGTGAGATCAGACTTTCAAAAAGGATAACAATATAAGGGAAACTATCATAAATAATCATAAACATTTAAGGGAACGTATAAGACTAATACAGAATCATTTTAAACATAAACATCAACATAATATTTCAAATATAAATCAACTAATTCCATTTACATATTTATAATAATATTCTGCTAATGGAATAATCACATGTAATGACAATCGCTAATTTCATAATGATGGAATGCATATTGTCGAACATCATATCTACATAGTCAAGGCCTCGTGCTAAGACTACAAATAAGATTTTTTTAAGGCCTTGATCCAAGACACTAGTTTGTCTCACGAAACCTACCTATGAATTGAGGAGTTATAGCCTGCTCCACCTGTTA
Organism: Viscum album; assembly: GCA_963277665.1. NCBI lineage: Eukaryota > Viridiplantae > Streptophyta > Magnoliopsida > Santalales > Viscaceae > Viscum > Viscum album. Next base: position 890,537,617 of record OY728126.1, read on the forward strand.
CTTACTATTTCCAATTCATTCCTCATATGAAAAGTTTGATACATTATATGAACATTCCTATTAAAATTAGCATACAAAATGTCAATATTTTATCCGCAAACCATGAATGGTATTAAAATAGAACATTAAAAGTCAAAAATAACTCATTCAATACAATATGGATGCTTTTATCAACCTAAATAAATAATAATGAAGTATATTTAAATAGATGAAAATAACCAATAACACTATTTGCAAGAAACATCCAATTTTTTTTCAAAACATTTAAAAGTCTAACTATTTATCAAGAGGCTATTAAAAATATATTTTTGAATAAAAGTGTCCCATACAACTTTGAAACATTTAAAAGGAATTTTAATTGTAAAACATTCATTTTCATATTAATAAATCCATAAAACCCTTTTTAAACCACTGACATTAATGGTAATGATTGAGAAGAATAAAATTTTAAAACATTTGAAATTATATTTTAGTTATAGTTCTTAAAAAATTGAGAGATGATTAAATACAAATAACTGAGGTAATGATGACCTTATAATATCAATAGAATAAAGGTATTCATGATATACTATATCATAGGATACTATATACACCAAATAAAAGTGAATTGGTGCATAACAACAAAGAAATATCAATAAAATGCTAATTGAGATGAAATCCCTTTTGAAGACTGTATCCTTATATTAAAGTTGAATCAATGACATAATTATCTGTGAAAAATATAAATACAGTAAATATTATTTAACATTCAGTTTAAATAAATAATAGGACATTGACATATTATAAAGACCCATACTTTACATACATTGTTATTACTTAAAAATTGAAGCACACTTATTACCACGTATAACAAAACCATGAAAGGAACGTATAGGTATAGTGTCTTTAGAAACTAGAAAGCATAAACAACTGGTTCATAAAGCATCTACTTTGCATCCCATTTATTTCATCATATCTAGAGTACCTTTTTGGAATATTCTACTTAATAACCTTCTTCCTGACCTGGGGAAATAAAACATACAAAAGGGTGAGCTCAAATGCATAGTATGGGTAAACAAAAGAAATATCAATCACATCATATACATAAGCACATAACTTTTGGAAATCTTAACCTGCAAAAGAGATCATAATTTCATAACATGGGATAAATCATAGTAGTGAAATGTAATCCCAATAATCATAACGTTAAACATGAAACTTTGTGGCATACATACATAATCATTGAGAATCATTTCTTGTTAGTCAAGACTCATTACCAAGACTATCTTAGTGGACAAAGTCCACTTCTGAACCGAGTTCACTTCTCGTTTCAGTCCTGTTTCACTGAACCGGTTTAACCTGTCGTTCCATCCATGTCTATCTCATGAGATATAAAATCATTACCCAATGCATTATAGGGAGATATAGGTCCCACCCATCTCATAATTATACCATTCTTATGTGTGCCACAAAATCAGAAAACCATACATCATATCATAACCCATGTAATAAAAATGGGAATCTTAAACATCGTGACATCATAAAACAATTCATATAAGATAAAGGAATTCATAAAAATATAATTCCATCACAACATAATCAAATCAATGTAATAATAGGGATTGAAACGGAACCCTTTATTATCTTAGATGGAAAATAATTTTGATAAAACACTTGAACTCCATTTTTGAGGAAAATATCATTTCTACTTGAAAAAAACTTTTTGTTTCTTAACATGTCATACAATTTTAAACTGAAATAAGTTGATTAAAGATAAACTTGAAAAATTTTAAAGGAAAAATCTTGGAAATAGTGTGTTAAAAATCCATTCATGCCGTATAAGTTAAATGAAAACATTCTTCTCGTACTTTTGTCGGAAAAGTCAAAAAGTGATCGTATGAAAAACGAAAAAAGATTCCTTTCATATATTTTACTAAAAAATCACCGAAGGGTAAAATTTGATATAAACTATTTTATAAGGATATAAATATTACATATTGAGGAAACATAGATGTGGATGATAAAATAATCCCTAGTAAATTTCAAAGTATAAACAATCTCGGATAAAAATGAGATTGTGATATTTCCCTTACCTTAGGTCCGATTTGCCTCGTAAGTGTCCAAACCTCTTGTATAATGATTTAAATAATGTTATTTAATTATTAAAGAATCATAATTATTGTTATGATATCATATAGGGTCATATTCTTATCTTCTTATTAGTAATATTTCATTACAACTTGTTATTCAGGTGTTTATTACTTTTTGTTCTTATGCGTGTTTTATCGAATAAATTCTTATTCTTATCTTTAGGTTATAGATATCTCATTTCTAGAATGTTATTAGTGTAATATATATCATATTAATTCATTAAATTCACTTATATAATCATTATGCAATGAAGATCATGTAGAACGAGTCGCATCACATCGTGGAGACGGTATTCCGTACGTACACACGAGCGATGATATCATTCCCATGATCATGGAATTGTATTGGAGTGTATGTATACTATTCCAGAATAAATATCACTTTAAAATAATCATATATAGTCAATATTTTCACCATCATACCCATCCAAGTAAGGTGGTGGTGGAATGTAGATTACACCATGGCGTGGAGACGGTATTCCGTACGTACGCACGCGCGGTGATGTCATTTTCCGTAGGATGGATAGTTGGTGAAATAGGGTTGTTCATACTTATAATAAAATATCATTATATTATTGATACTGATGTTATTACTTCATAATGAAACAACTAAAGAAGAAAAGGTGGAAGAAGAAATAAAGATGAAAGAATCGGTAATGGACATTACCTCTTCTTTGAAGTGATTCTTTGAGACCTCCTTTTAGGGAACTAAAATTGGTCTTTTAAGAAGACCAGGACCTCTAGGATGTCTCTATGGAAGTGGAAAGGAGAAAGTGGCAGAGGATGGCCGAGCTGGAAGGCTCAAAGTGGTGTGAAGAAGAGAGGTAGGAGGTTCCCTTTTATAAATGAGGAGAAGGGCACCTTTGGAATAACTAAAAATATTATTTTATTATAAAGACAAATTCGATTGTAAATAGCTCCAAATTGATTTATATCGAAGAAAAGGTAGGGAGGGCTCGAAATAATCTCATCCAATAGAATTTAGACAAGTTTAGGTTCCGATTTTGACCTTATCATTTAGACTTAACATTAAGTTAAATAATTTTACTTTTACCATGTCTTCTTGTGTTCTTACACTATATGGTTAATAAACTTACTATATCAAGCCAAACGAACCCCAAGTTGTTTATTATTAATATATATAACCTTATATAAGTCATCTTTCCGAACCTTATATTTTTATGAATAAAATAACAATTAATAATATAATATTTGTTTTAAAAACTCTTTTATGTCAATTTTGACACTATTTAGTATTTGATTTTTTGTGAAAATCATAACAGAATTATCAGTTCGAACAAATTTAATTAAATCAATACTAACATGTCATATTAACCTATAAAATAAGTGTAATTCATAAAAAGTCTCAAATTACATTTATTTGGGTATTTATAACATCAATTATGTCAATATTTCATTAAAAAGATAATTACTCCAACATCTTTGTGTCATAAATAAATTAAATTATATAATGTCTAAAAATTACAAATAAAATACCATTATGTAGGAAATAATTTAATATTTCTAATTAATATTTATAGTCGAATTTATCTAATATATAAACTTATATTAAAAATTATTTACTTATTAAACTTTGATTTTAACTATTTTAACCCTTCTTTAAATAAATTAATAATAAATGACCTAATCTAATCCAAGTGGGCCTAAATGGTCATATTTTATTCTGAAGATTGTTTTTGGTTGAATTAAATTTATCCAATAGAATTAGGACATGTTTTAGGATAACAATAATATCATTTTTACCCTTAATTACTCTATTTACTTTTAACTGTGGTAAATAAAATTAAAAAGTTACTAATCACAAAAAATTATTTTCATCTCATTGAAGCACATTTTACTTACTGAAATCAACCGTGTCTCTCGAATTTTTGAAATTTCACTCACAGAAGCAGTAAAATTAATTTTTATGAAAAATTCAGTTTTTTAACTACCACTTAGTGGTTTCACTATTCATCAAAAATTGAATGTTTTCAGAAAAATACCAAAATTTCAGTCTCGGATAATTTCGATATTCCGAATCCAAAAATGAATTCCATTTTGAAAAATAAAATTTATAAAATTTCAAAAAGTTGTTATTACTATTAATAACGGCTAGTTTTAATAATATTTTATTAGCATATCATTGTTTAGTGAAACTCGCTCTTGCGTATGACGCAAGCTATCGAGGAAGGTCGCGATTTTGTGTAAAGCAAGACAATAAAGTGTTGTGTGTAGAAAAAGATTCCTTCGATGATTTATATAACATAAAAGTCTCGGGTGTTACATTCTACCCCCCTTAAAATTTATTTCACCCTCAAAATTCGTCACTTTGTAAGAAACAGATGAGGATACCTCTCCCTCATCATATCCTCAACCTCCCATGTAGCTTATTCTAATTGGTGGTTCCTCCATAAAAAATTCACCAATCGAGTGGTCTTGTTTCGTAGGACTTTTTCACTATGATCCAGAATCTCTATCGGCTGTTATTCATAAGAATGATCCTGCTCCAGCGGTACAACTTCTGAGCTGAGTACATGAGAAGGATCAGGTATGTACTTTCTCAGGAGAGATACATGGAACACATCGTGAACTTGAGAGAGATTCGGTGGAATCACCAATCGGTAAACTACCTTCCCAAAACGATCCAGTATTTCTAAAGGACCGATATATCTAGGGCTCAACTTCGCCTTCTTTCCAAATCTCATGACCCACTTCCAGGGAGATATTCGTAAGAACACTTTATCACCTACTTAAAACACTAGGTCTTTTCTTTGGTTGTCGGCATAACTTTTCTGTCGACTCTGAGCTTCTCTTATATGTTGTTGAATAGATCTGACCTTTTCTGCCATTTCATCGACGAGATCGTGTCCTAATAGCTTTCTTTCCCCAACTTCATCCCAGCAAGTTGCAGTCCTGCATTTCTTTCCATAGAGAGCTTTATAAGGAGCCATCTGAATACTGGAGTGAAAGCTATTATTATAAGAAAATTCCACCAAAGGTAGGTGTTGATACCAACCACCTTTTAAATCCATAGAGCAAGCTCTCAACATATCTTCTATAGTTTGAATTGTTCTCTCAGACTGACTATCTTTCTGAGGATGATAAGCAGTGCTGAAACTCAACTCTGTATCCAGAGTATGCTGAAGAATTCTCCAGAACTTCGAGGTAAATATCAGATCTCGATCAGATATAATAGAAAGTGGTACTCCATGAAATCTTACCTCTTCTTTTACATATATCCTGGCAAGCTGATCTAGAGAGAAATCCTCTCTAATATTAATGAAGTGTGCAGACTTTGTAAGACAATCTACTATGACCCAGATAGCATTATTGACTTTGGATGTTTTAGGAAGTCCTGTGACAAAGTCCATAGTGATGTTTTCCCATCTCCATTCGGGTATGGGTAATGGTTGTAACATCCCCTTAGACTTCTATATCTTAGCTTTAACTTGTTGACAAACCAAGCATCAAGAGACATATTCAGCATCATCTCTTTTCATGCCATCCCACCAGAAGTACTCTATTAGGTCCCTATACATCTTCGTGCTTCCAGGATGAATAGAGAATGAAGTACTATGACCCTCATCCAGCAGCTCCTTCTTTAATTCTGGGATGGGAGGAACAAAAACCCGATACCTGAACTTTATTATCCCATCACAATCAAGGTTGAATTCAGGAACATTTCTCACCTTCTTTTGTAACTCGGAATCTTCTTTATGTGCCTCTTTAATCTTCACATGTATAGATGGTTGAACATTCATTTGAGAATGATACGATTTTTCCCGTTTCATTATAATTCCAATATACATCCTTTGTAAATCCATAAATATTGGATCTTTTGTGATCCTCATCATGGATAAACTAGCATGGTCTTGTCGACTTAATGCATCTGCCACCTTGTTTGCTTTCCCAGGGTGGTAATGAATTGAGTAGTCTTAATCCTTAATCAGCTCCAACCATCTTCTTTGGCGCATATTCAGCTCCTTTTGTGTGAACATATACTATAATCTTTTTTGATTAGTATAAATATCACACCTCTAACCATAAATGTAATGCCTCCAAATCTTTAATGCAAATATTACCACAGCTAACTCCAAATCATGAGTTGGGTAATTTTGCTCATGTATTTTCAACAGTCATGAGGCATAAGCTATCACCATATCATTTTGCATAAGAACACACCCCAAACCCTTCATGGATGCATCACTGTAGATCACAAACCTTTCTCCACTACAAGGCAGTGTGAGCACAGGTGCACTGGATAACCTTCTTTTCAACTCCTTGAAATTCTCTTCACATTCCTCCGTCCAAACAAACTTAACTCATTTCTGAGTCAACTTGGAGAGTGGATTAGATAATCGTGAAAAATCTTTCACAAAACGTCGATAATATCCATCCAAACCAAGAAAACTTTGGATCTCAGTTACTGTTGTTGGTCTCAACCATCTTTCGATAACCTCTGTTTTTGCTGGATCCACAGATATCCCCTCTTTTGAGATTATGTGTCCCAAAAATGAAACTTTTTGAAGCCAAAATTCACACCTAGTAAATTTGGCATAAAGCTTCTCCTTTCTCAGGGTCTCCAATATAATTCTCAAGTGATCTTCATTTTCTTCTTTTCTCTTTGAATAGAAAAGAATATCTTCTATAAAGACTACCATAAATTGATCATGATAGTCTCTAAAGACTCTATTAATTAGATCCATGAAGATAACAAGGGCATTATTAAGACCAAATGGAATCACTATAAATTCATAGTGTCCATACCTTGAACGGAAAGCCGTCTTTGGAATATCCTCCCTTTGGACCATTAATTTATGATACCCTGAACGGAGATCAATCTTGGAAAAGTATTGAGCTCTGCGTAGTTGGTCAAATAGGTCATCAATGCGCGGGAGAGGATATTTGTTCTTGATAGAGATCTTGTTAAGTTCTCGATAATCAATGCATTTCCTCATTGATCCATCTTTCTTCTTAACAAACAGAACAGGTGCTCCCCATAGTGACGCACTAGGGTGTATGAACCCCTTATCAAGATTCTCTTGGAGTTGCTTCTTCAATTCCTACAACTCAATTGGGGCCATTATATATGGTGTCTTTGAAATAGGCAAAGCATCCGGTACGAGTTCTATTGAAAACACAACTTCACGATTCGGTGGAAGACCTGGTAATTCCTCCGGAAAGACATCATCAAACTCCCGTACAATGGGCATATTCTTAATCGTGAGTTTCTCACCAATCATTTGAGATAAATAACCTTCATTTAGTGGAATCAATACCCATAAAATGGAAGAAATTTTCCCTGGAAGGTTATGTTCATCCTTGCATCGATAGAAGATCATAGATTGATCTGGAATATGAAATGTGACTTCCCTTCTTTGGAAATTGATATGAGATCCATGTAGATAAAGCCAAACCATTCTAAGAATCACATCAAATTCCACTATAGGAAGGATCACCAGATTTGCAGGAAGCACTTTCCCACAAACATCAATCGGAGAAGAATTATAAACTTTTGATGCGACTGTTGTGCAATTAGGGGTTGTCACAGCTAACTCAACATCTAACTGTTGAGGTAATACGGTGATATCCTTAGAAAATTCTTCAGAAATACAGGACTGGGTGGATCCAAAATAAAATAAAACATTTTCTACTTTAGAGTGGTTGGTAAGTGTACCATTCACCACATCGTTATCGTACTCCACATCGCTGATAGAAATTGCATGTGACATTCCTTTTCCTTTAACCTTAAGAGTTTATTGACGTCGACCATCATCATCAACCCTTGGATTTGGGCATTGATTGGAATAATGCCCCATCTCCTTTCACTTGAAACATTGAATTGTAGTAGGGTCATTCTGTGTATCCCTTCATTTGTTTTCATCATTAGACATCTTCTTCCCATCATTGCGGCATTTAAATGCCCGATGACCTTTCTTTCCACATTTGAAACATTTACTTGTCCCATTCAGACAACTCCCTCCATGTTTCTTTCCACACATTGAGAATTAGGGAATGCTCATCTTCCTTTCAATGCGCTCTTTAGATTTTCCTTTTAATTCCATTTTCCTCTTCTTATCAAACCCATATGACTGATGGGTTACTCCAATCTCCATCTCAACTTTGAGAGCACATCGAGCGATTTCCTCATAGCTATTGAAGTCTTTTATGGCTGACGCCCTTCGACGACTTGGTTTTAAGCCCCTAAAGAATCGATCAATCTTACTCTCAGGTTGGATAATTATACCAGAAGCGTACCTTGAAAGTCTTGTAAAAGTTTCTTCATAAGTACCAACAGATTCATCATCCTTTTGTTTCAGTTCAAGAAACTCTTTCTCTATATTTGTTCAGAGAATACGACCGAAGTACTTATTGAAAAATAAGTTCTTGAACTTGTCCCATTCCATGGACTCAATTTCATCCATTTGTCTCATATTCTTAATAAGGTTGCACCATTGATCAGCATCTCCTTCCAAACGATACACTACTAAGATTACTTTATCATGTTCAGAACATTGAAGAACTGAAAATATCTTTTCATTAGTACTAATCCACTGTTCAGCAACTAATGGATCAGTAGACCCTCTGAAAGAAGGTGGACGCTGCCTCATGAAAAATTCAACAGAATGTTTCTCCTTCCATTGGTCGTTTGGAAGTCATGCATGATTCATAGCTTGAGAAAGTTGTGTGAGCATGGCTACAAGATTTTGAATTCCGGCTCCCATAACGTTTGGTTGCTCCGGGGGAAAATCATTGCATTGACCGTCGCATTCCACATTAACACAGTTCTTTCGGGTTCCAGCCATTTACTAAAACCAAGAAAAATAGTGTGAGCAACACTAATTATAATAGGAAAACCACATAATCAAGAATAAAATTTCACAATTAAGGTCTTATCCTAGGATATTCATGGTCATTTCTAAAACACTAAGATTGTGTTCTATGCTTAGAATTATCCTTAGGGTTTTTACTAAGGCTTTCAGATCCTAGTTTCCAAAGGTTGATTATACCTTTCCTCTGATACCAACTATAATGACCCATACTTTACATACATTGTTATTACTTCAAAATTGAATTACACTTATTACAACATATAACAAAACCATGAAAGGACTGTATAGGTATAGTGTCTTTAGAAACTATAAAGCATAAACAACTGGTTCATAAAGCATCTATTTTTCCTCATATTTTTATTTCATCATATCTAGAGTCCCTTTTTGGCATATTCTACTTAATAACCTTCTTCCTGACTTGGGGAAATAAAACATACAAAAGGGTGAGCTCAAATTCTCAGTAAGGGTAAACAAAAGAAATATCAATCACATCATATACATAAGAACGTAAATTTTGGAAATCTTAACCTGCATAAGAGATCATAATTTCATAACATGGGATAAATCATAGTAGTGAAATGTAATCCCAATAATTATAACATAAAAAATGAAACTTTGTGGAATACACACATAATCATTTAGAATCATTTCTTTTTATTCAAGACTCATTTCCAAGACTATCTTTGTTGACAAAGTCCACTTCTGAACTGAGTTCACTCCTCGTTTCAGTCCTATTTCACTAAATCGGTTTACCCTGTTCTTCCAGCCATGTCTATCTCATGAGATATAAAATCGATACCCAAGGAATTGGAGGGAGATATAGGTCCCACCCATCTCATAATGATACCATTCTTATGTGTGCCACAAAATCAGAAAACCATACATCATAGCATAACCCATGTAAAAAAATGGGAATCTTAAATATAATTCCATCACAACATAATCAAATCAATGTAATAATAGGGATAGAAACGGATCCCTTTATTATCTTATATGGAAAATAATTTTGATAAAACACTTGAACTCCATTCTTGAAGAAAATATCATTTCTACTTCAAAAACATTTTTCCTTTCTTAACATGTCATACAATTTTAAACTGAAAGAAGTTGATTAAAAATAAACATGAAAACTTGTAAAGGAAGCTTATTGTAAATAGTTTTTTAAAAATCCATTCATGCCGTATAAGTTAAAAGAAAATATTCTTCTCGTACTTTTGTCGTAAAAGTCATAAAGTACCTCATACGAAAAACGACAAAAGATTATTTTCATATCCTTTTACTAAAAAATCACCGAAGGGTAAAATTTGATATAAACTATTGTAGAAGGATATAAATATTACATATTTAGGAAACATGGATGTGGATGATAAACTACACCCCAGTAAATTTCAATGTATAAACAATCTCGGATAAAAATGAGATTGTGATTTTTCCCTTACCTTAGGTCTGATTTGCCTCGTTAGTGTCCGAACCTCCTGTATACTGATTTAAATAATGTTATTTACTTATTACAGAATCATAATTATTGGTATGATATCATATATGGTCATATTCTTAGCTTCTAATTAGTAATATTTCATTACAACTTGTTATTTGGGGGTTTATTACGTTTTGTTCTTATGCGTGTTTTGTCGAATAAAATATTATTCTTCTCATTAGGTTATAGATACCTAATTTCCATAATGTAATTAGTGTAATATATATCATATTCATTCATTCAATTCACTTATATAATTATTATGCAGTGAAGATCATGTAGAACGAGTCGCATCACATCGTGGAGACGATATTCCGTACGTACGCGCGAGCGATGATATCGTTCCCATGATCATAGAATTGTATTGGAGTGTATGTATACTATTTCAGAATCAATATCACTTTAAAATAATCATATATAGTAATTTTTTACACCAGTATACCCATCCAAGTAAGGTGGTGGTGGAAGGTAGATTACACCACGGCGTGGAGACTGTATTCCATACGTACGCACGCGCGGTGATTTCATTTTCCGTAGGATGGATATATAGTGAAATAGGGTTGTTTCATACTTATAATAACATATCAGTATATGAGTGATACTGATGTTATTACTTCATAATGAAACAACTAAAGAAGAAGAAGTGGAAGAAGAAATAATGATGAAAGAATCGGTAACGGACATTACATCTTCTTTGAAGTGCTTTTTTGAGACCTCCTTTTAGGGAACTAAAATTGGTGTTTGAAGAAGACCAGGACCTCTAGGATGTCTCCAGGGAAGTGGAGAGGAGAAAGGGTCAGGGTTTGGCCGATCATGAAGGCTCAACGTGGTGTGATTAAGAGAGGGAGGAGGTTCCCTTTTATAAGGGAGGAGAGGGGCATCTTTGTAATAACAAAAAATATTATTTTATTATAAAGCCAAATTCGGTTTTAAATAGCTCCAAATTGATTTATTTCGAATATAAGGTGGGTATGGGTAGAAATACTCTCATCCAATAGAATTTATACATATTTAGGTTCCTATTTTGACCTTATCATTTAGATTTAACATTAAGTTAAATAATTTTACTTTCACCGTGTCTTCTTGTGTTCTTACACTATTAGGTTAATAAACATACTATATTAAGCCAAACGAACCCCCGGTTGTTTATTATTAATATATATAACCTTATCTAAGTCATTTGGCCGAACTTATATTTTTAGGAATAAAATAACAATTAATAATATAATATTTGTTTTAAAAACTATTATATGTCAATTTTGACACTATTTAGTAATTGATTTTTTGTGAAAATCATAACAGAATTATTAGTTTTAAAAAGTTAATTAAATCAATACTAACATGTCATATTAACCTATAAAATTAGTTTAATTCATAAAAAGTCTCAAATTACATTTATTTGGGTATTTATAACATCAATTATGCCAATATTTCATTAATAAGATAATTACTACATCAACTTTGTGTCATAAATAAATTAACTTATTTAATGTCTAAAAATTACAAATAAAATACCATTATGTAGGAAATTTGTTTATCTTTATAATGAATATTTATAGTCGAATTTATCTTATATATAACCTTATATTAAAAATTATTTACTTATTAAACGTTGATTTTAACTATTTTAACCCATCTTTAAATAAATTAATAATAAATGTCCTAATCTAATCCAAGTCGGAATAAATGGTAATATATTATTTCTAAGTTATTTTGGTCGAATTACACTTATCCAATAGAATTAGGAGATGTGTTAGGGTAATAATAATATCATTTTACCCTTAATTACCCTATTTAATTTTAACCGTGGTAAATAAAAGTAAAAAGTTGCTATTCACCAAAAAATATTTTCATCTCATTGAACCACATTTTACTTACTGACATCAACCGTGTCTCTCGGATTTTTGAAATTCCACTCACAGAAGCGGTAAAATTAAGTTTTATAAAAAAATTCAGTTTTTAAACTACCACTTAGTGGTTTCACTATTCATCAAAAATTGAAAGTTTTCAGAAAAATACCAAAATTTCACCCTAGGATAATTTCGATACTCCGATTCCAAAAATGAAGTCCATTTTGAAAAATAAAATTTATAAAATTTCAAAAGGTGGTTATTACTATTCATAAGGGCTATTTTTAATAATATTTTATTAGCATATCATTGTTTAGTAAAACTCGATATTGCGTACGATGCAAGCTATCGAGGAAGGTCGTGAATTCGTGTAAAGAAATCCAAGAAAGTTTTGTGTGTAGAAATTGATTCCTTTGATGATTTCAATAAAATAAAAGTCTCGGGTGTTACACATATTTTCTTAGATAAACAAAACCAATGACTTAGTTGTTTAACTCAATGAATAGAAATTGATTTTAGATTACCCTTATCAACTTCATATCAATGACATGAGAATTTATCAGTGGATTGATTATGTTTTAAAAAATTATATCCACAAAAATATAGTTTTAATTTATTACATAAATAAATTAATTGTGATTTAATGAGTAATCATGGAGTAAAATAATCAATGAAGTGTGCGTAAAACCCAATGAGTTGAAATTGAAATTAGATGTTCCCTTACCGATTTGGTAACCCACGAAACAAAAACTCAATGAATGAAGGATCATGTAACTAACATATAAATACCCATAAAATAAATTATATTACACAATGGATACAATCATGGGCAGTACATACACCACAACAATTGAAATACTAGAAATATAAAATCAGTCTCTCCCAAATAAGAAGTGAGATGAAAACCCTTTACCACATTATAATCAAATGAGTCATAAGACCAAAATTTAATAACCACCAAATTAATAAAATAATTCCATGAATTTAAATAGAATCATGAAAATATATATCAAATGACAGTACAGAATATGCCACTTGAAACAAATAAGTGGTCAACAATAGAAATCTCTTGAAATTAAATGTGAGATAAAAACCCCCCTACAATGTAATTTTCCATAGTTGAGGGTATGTTAACCTCAAATATTTTACTGAAATCGTATATAGTAAATTATTAATGAACTAGATACACAAATATGATATTATATATGATCTTTGTAATCTTTCTTGGTTAATAATATTTTCGTAGTATCATTGTTTTGTGTGTTAACTTATTTTTTTTCCTTTTTATGTTTTGTTTCAGAAGCCATGTTTACTATGGATAAGTTGTATTTGATTCATATAGATAGTTATACTAAGTTAATAAAAATTAATTTTAATCATAATGTGAAAATTATTCTTTATTGGTTACGATGGGGAATGAATCTCATCGCGTTCGTGGAGACGGTAATCCATACGTACACACGAGCAAAAATATCATTAAATTTAATAAGAGATCATATATAATTGGATTTTATATCATATATAAATAATAATTAACATTTTATATTTATTATTTAAATCAATTATTTTTCATTATTTTCCCCATCCAAATAATGAAGTGTTGAATAACAATTACACCACCACGTGGAGACAGTAATCCATACATACACTAATATAGTGACTTTTTCATTCATAAAATGGATTGTATAATAAATGTGGTTGTAAAATATTTATAGTAACATCACAGTATTTATAAGGTGATGGAATAATTATTTTTTTATATAAACAATAATTAAATAAGAAGTGGGAGAAGAAGAAAACTTTGAAGGATGTGATGAAATTATTTCTCTTCTACGAGTTCACCATTTTGATTTGATCAAAGAGGCCTCTTATGTTGGATTTAATATAAAATGATGGCCTATAAGATATATTTAATTTAGTTGGGAAGATATTTGGGTAGGGTTTGGCCTATCCAAATGGCATTGGAGGTGTGAAATTAAGAGAAGAGGAAGTGTCTTTTTATAAGAGAGGTGAGGGTCACTTTAGGAAAACCTTGAATAGTTAATTTACTATAAATTCATTATCAGTTTCTAATGGCTCCTAATTGATTTATTTTGAGGATAATGTGGGGTTGGGTCAAAAACCTCTCAACCAATAGATTTTAAACTGGCTTTGGTCACAATATTAACGATAACATTTAGATTTAACACTTAGTTAAATAATTTATCATTTACCACGCATTCTTTTATTATTATAATAAATGGTTAATATACATACTATAAAAATACATGGGAACCACAAGTGGTTCATTATTTATATATATAACCTTAATTAAGTCTTTTGGACTACCCATAGATTTTTTTCATTATTTTATCAATTAATAATATAGTATTTATTTTAAAAACTCATTTATGACAATTTTGACACTATTTGGTATTTTGTTTTTGTGAAATTCAGAAAAACATTATCACTTCGACAAAAATTAATATAATAAACCCTAATATGTCATATTAACCTATAATATTATTGAAATTAATTAGACGTAGAAATTTATTTTTCTTTTTATTTTTTAAAATTCATTTATTTTAATAATTCATTAATTAGGTAAATACTACATCATCAGTGTATCATTAATAAATTTTATTATTTAAAGACTAAAAATTATTAATAAATTTACATCATGTATAAAATCTTTTTATTCTTCTAATAAATATGTATTGTTAACTTTATCATATGTATAACCCTATATTAAATATGTTTTAATTATTAAACATTGAATTTAACTCTATTAACTCTTCATTAAATAAAATATTAATAAATGACTTAATCAACTACACATGGAACCAAAGGATCATATTTTATTCCTAATGTTTATTTTGGTAGAAAGAATCTTATTAAATATTATTAGTACTTGTGTTAGGGTAATTATAATATCATTTTTACCATTAATTGCCGTAGTTACTTTAAACCATGGTAAATAAAATTTAAATGTACCATTCACAAAACATTGTGATCATATTATTGAAAATAATTTTACTTACTTATTTCAATTGTTTCTCTCAAATTTTTGAAATTCAATCCATAGATGTTGTAAAATTAAATTTTATGGAAATTTATAAATGTGCATAGAAGGTGGGTAAAAGATGGAAAAAAGTTAAATAAAATTTTATACATCTAATTTTATAATTAAATTAATCCAATGAATTTATATAGGTATAAGTATCTATTTTTACATAAAATAAAATAAATAAAATAAATAATTATTTAAATAAAAAATCGGTTTTAAACAATAATGTAGTGTTTTTCACTATTAATCAAAAATATAATGTTTTCCGAAAAATATCAAAAATTCACTTTAAGATAATTTTGATATTTCAAATTAGAAAATGATATATATATCACCAAGATATAAAAATAGAAGTTCTTTAAATTATTTTATTTAAAAAAATTCCAATTTTTAGTATAAAAAGTGGGTTTTTGAGAAGTATAATCTATCAAAAAATTGATATGTGTTTACGTCCAATTTTAATGTTAAATTTATTTCAATGACCTACATTAGATTAAATGATCAAAATGTAATCTAACTATTCCACGAAACCATTAAAATATATAATTTAACTCAATAAATTATTTTGATTAAAAAGTATTTTTTAAATAAAATTTAGTTATTTTTACAATTCTTAAAAATATAAATGTTATCATAACAGCACCGAAAATTTATCGAAATAAAATTTTTATGTCCCTCTTATAAAGAAGAGCTATATTTCATAGAATTGAAAAAATAAAATTATCAAATATTTGATAGAAAATGGTTCTACATTAATAGGCTGTAAAATTGCATTTTAAAACAAATACTTCGTTTATCTAAAAAATTAAATTTTATCACATATTATTTCAAAGAAACACATAATATGGATGTTAAAATTAAATGAACTATATACAACTCAAAATTTTCAAAATACTATTCATAACAACTTTTTGAACGACTAGTTTGGTAAGTCATGGTGTGCACGAACTCAGTGTTACGTGTAGTTTAAGCTATTGAATTAAATTACATAAAATAACTTAATTGGTAATCTTGGGGTGTAATAAGTATTATTGATTTTATACATATATTAATAAAATTTAATTTAAAAGAAGAGTTTTTGAATTCCTTCTCTCTATAATGAATTATTAGAATGATGATTTTATTGTGCCTAGGAATTTAGATGATATTATTTTTTGTGGAAGCAGGTTGGGCTAAAAAGAAGAATTTTCTAATCACATGAAATATGAATTTAAATTTTTATGATTGGGGAAATAAAATAATATATGGTGCTGTAGGTGGTACAAAATATACCTTACCCCTTCATTTATCAGAAAAAAACAAGAGATTTTGTGAAGAAATTCATCTTTTATGACTCCATACCAATGTCAAATCTGACAAATGTTGGGAATAAACATGGAACTAATGAGGTTGGAATATTTTATGGACACAACATTGTAAATGGACATCATTAGAATAATATTTTACATGAGTGATACATGTCTAGATGTCATCTTGGAATCATTTTTTAGATCTTTATTCCAAATTAATCTGAAGTAATGGCATTTCTCAAACATTAAATGAATCATTTATTATAATCAATGTAATAAAAATTCAATATTATTAGTTGTGTAATTATGACAAATTTTATTAAATAATTTAATTATTCATATTTGAATGAAAATTTCCTTGAATTAAATTCCACATGTAGTGGAGTATTTTTAATTGAAATCAATTTTGTGGCTATGTTGATCTTGAAACAGTAAATAACTTTTTATAGTTTGGTTAAAGAAAATTATATCTAAAAAATAGAGGTATGCACTCAGGTATTTTGCGTGAAAAAATGACTGACTAATATTGGTGATGAGTTGTACCTGTCATGGAGTTTTACTATGATAACAATATCACGATCGATCTTATGATGAATTTTTTTCACCACTCTAATACCGAAAATATTAATATCTAATATCACTAAATTAATGATAAATATGAAAAGTTGTGATTAAAATAGATCGTTTTGGGAAAAAAGTCCATGTGGATGATATACTGACTAAGACCATCAGAAAACTGATTTTCAAGATAGATTTGTTGATCTTAGGTGTTCAAGAACCTCCCATTTCATGAGGATGCTAAGATCAGTCCCTTCTCCCCATTTTTGTTGTGTATTTTAATCCATTTGTGGATATGATGATGGTTTATTGGAGATACAAGAAAAGAGATTTTTCTTTTGAGAATTTTAACAACACAAATATATTCATGAGGATTATTTTCATATATGGACATTTGTGATATTCAATGATTTTTTTGGATTTCAGGATTGCTTGGATATTTTTCAAGGCATGTAATACTTTTTTACACTATTGTGTTCTGCATCAATCATTTCTTATGTAGATATAAAGTGAGGGATTATTTCTTTCATTCAAATCATGTTTTTGATAGAGGTTGGTGATTTATTGAGTTTATCAATATATTTCATAGTAACTGAAAGGGGATATTATAAGAATGAATGGTCTGTCATTTCTATAAGAGGTGTGTTTGAATGAATGATGGGGTTTCAGGATAAACAAGGAACATGAGTGCACTATAAAAATTGTGATGCATTTTTTACACTATATACAAAATCAATTTTATAATATTACCATAGGAGAAAACATCCTATCATAGTTGAAGGTGTGAATGTAACATATACAAAGGGTTGACCAGCTCTATAAATAAGAGACAACCCCTTTATTCAGAGTAACTTTTGGGATAAAGATCTTCTAACTCTACACTGAAAAATAAATGCATGGTGTATTTTTGTGCACAATAAAAATTCATGAAAAAATATTTCTTTTGTCTATCATGACCAAGTTAATCCCAAGAATAGTTTACGAATGTGATAAATCATGCAAATAATTTATACATGCATGAAAAATCCATGAAATTGCATTTTTCTATAGGTGTTGTGTGCTAGTGAACTTGTGGAGTGATGAGATAGTTTGGAATATATAGATTCATTGATCATAGAATTCATATGAAGTGATTATGGAAAATAATTTAAGAAGTGTTTCATGATAATAAGGTAAAGATACAAAAATAACCAACTATTTAAGGGGGTTCATGTTATTGAACTGAGTAAGAATTCGCCCAAGGACGTGTGATATGGGGAGTCGATAGAAGTGTTCTATTTGAAAAGATTGTTTTCCCTAATTTTATTCTAAATGAATTATTCTTGGAAAAAAGAAAATATGTATGATATTTTTTACTCCATAATAACATAATAATTTTAGTGCATTTTGGTATATCTAACACACAATCAGTGTATACTCCATGGACTAGACCTTAGTGGCAAACCAGATAAAACTAATATGTTTCCTCATTCCATGTGAATGTTTAATAACTCTAAAATAAAATAATAAAGGTTTTACATGTTCCTTACAATGTGGGAACATAATTTTTTTCATTAAAATAATATGTTGACATAATGATTCACCACATCCCTCTAAGGGTGTTTAGGGTCCAACAGAGAATTCTTCTACATAAACGACATGCTGATGAACTCATAATGGCTATACCTACATCTGAAAGATGTACACAATTTTTTCACAACGTCGAAATATTAATTGATGATACCTAGATCAAGATTTAATCATGGATAAAACTAATCTCTTATCATTTGGTCAATGATATCATCAATACAGTAAAGCAGATTCCTTTTAATCACTGTCATCTAGTTGAACACCTATTAATCAACACCGAAACATAATATCTCATAAGCTATATTGGTCAATAACATTATAGAAACCTATGCCAACATAATAAAATAGATAAATAATTTTCCCATAAAGTATTCTATATAAATCTTGATTTATTTAAGCTCTTTTGGTTCCATTATATATGATGAAAAGAAACTTGACTAAATTTAAGAATGTGTTCAATAGTAATATCAACATATCTCTCATGTGGAATCTCTTAAAAGTTTTCAAGAAATACGTTTAAAAACCAGTACACTATGTACTTAATTTTAGCATGTTTTACACCCCCATAATATAGTAAAATTCATGAACATTGGTGGTGAGTTCCCTCAGTTTCTGACCTACTGACCCTCTATTGACTGCATGGATAATCCACTCTACAAAATGCACATAATTGTCATCCATTGAAGAATTAAAAAACATGCACATTTGGTATCAATATATGTCCTCAAGTTATGATACCAACCATTCCATTCCGAAAATCATGTCATGGTATGATATTTCATGAAAGTAGATATCCCTAAGAAAACAATACTCTCCAACCTTGAGAGAACACCCCTTCTACAAAAGTATGTGTCTCAACCATACCTAAAAAGGTCTATCGATAATCATAACCCACTAACAAGATTCGCCATCAAAATCATACCATTTAAAGTTGTGAAAATATAAAAATCTAGAGTCCCCTATGTAAGATAAGGTACTAGAAATTAGAGAATTTACATGAATAGTAAATCCATCTATTAATGGTCCATCCACACTATCCATAAATGTAGGCTAAACTGCATGTAAAAGTACTACCCTTAGTAATTGTACTATAATATGAGTACCCTTATCTACACCACTATTCTAATATGGACCCCCTATCCTCGTTCTACCATGTTCAGTACCTTGTTTTTATTGCTAGTAGGAGTCCAATTACTAAACTGGAATTGAGTTAAGGACCCCTTTACAACACATAGATTTTTCATAACTCATCCATCATTACCCACATGTTATGGG
The DNA here is from genome assembly GCA_963277665.1 of Viscum album. NCBI lineage: Eukaryota > Viridiplantae > Streptophyta > Magnoliopsida > Santalales > Viscaceae > Viscum > Viscum album. The sequence goes on from OY728126.1 coordinate 890,557,643, forward strand.
TTCCAAAATAACAAATGAATATGCCACATACCTCCTTAATATAGGCACTCTACCCATGTCCAGATGAATAGAATACATAAGGGACTCATGCTACCATAATGGTGGAAGAGCAGTTGAGTAATATTCAATGAAATTGACCCATGTATGTCGAAGCCATAATTTTTATCTCCCTTATTTAAATTCTCAATGTTATGATTCACACACTCTAAATATGTACCTTTAGGCCTTATAGTAGAAAGAACATGTTCTCCGATGGGTATCTACTTCATGTTCACCACATATATGAGAGCTATATTCACCACTTCATTGAACATATATAGACTATATAAGATTACCAAGGACATAATTCCACATTTAATCCCATAATGAATACAATGCTCCTTAGTATCCTCATACCCCATAAATTCTGGAAGAAGTCAGTGAAAAAATGTAAATTGACTATCATTATCCATCAAATACATACTCCCATTAGTCAGCCTCATAGACTATGATTCCCTCTCATTATTGGGAGTCACATGGTAAATGGGAATGATGAAAATATAATAAAATAAAATAAAATAAAAATTCTCTAGATTTCCATCCTAGGTATTGATGTCCCATCAATTGTTTTCTTGACCATAAAACATATAAGTATATATTTTTTGATTTCATCTTATCATCAGTATCCATGTAATCATGAATAGCCTCAATAGACTCAATATAGATCATAGATGGATCAGGTACAACCTCTCCTGTGAATGTTGGAGGGTTATTCAAATTGGACTCCTCTTTCATATAATACACATTCCACAAAACCTTCCTCAGTTCTCTTTAAATAAATTTAAAGAAAATCACATGAAACCACTCTTCGGATCCTTCTTGTCGAACTGTTGGAGCCTCAATTATCACTGCTAATGGAACATTTACAACCATGTCCTCCTGTCATCCTATCAGTAAGAACCATCATGGTGGCATATCTCTATATTCCTAACGCACATCTTTGGACACATTATAAAAAATTATTAAATATCAATTAGAGTAATTTAAATTAATCTAATTTAATTAATCACTCCTATTCATCTATATAGTCGAAATTGACTAACTATTAATAGCTTCTACCATCCATCTCATGAGTCAAGTCATACATTGGGTAAAAAATTTCCGATCATAAGGTTAATCCATAAATTTCCATTTATCTATTTAATTTTCAATATTCCTCATCACTTCCGATTATCAATTTGATAGTATGAATGTTTTCATTTAAATTACAAATGTAGAGAAAATGAACCTAATTTTAATAATTCACCCAAAAAAAGTTCATTCATTCATAATAATTACACATGTATCAATTAATAATGAAAGAATATAATTATGAATTAATAAAAAACCATCTTTCCATACTAGGCCATGATTTAAATCCCACAAATTTATAACATAACACAATATAAGCATCACTATTTGTGAAATAACATTCAATAAAAATTATAACATTAATAAAAATAATCCACACCTGAGTACTGGGTTTTTTATGTATTCACGGGTTAGAAAACCCCATGAATGTGATTGTGACCATGTTCCAACAAATACTAAAATCTATTATACCTTTCTTAAATAGTAATAAAAATTAAAGTAAATGAATTTTAATTTGAAAAAACCATGTGAAATCCGGAACATGGTACCAATTTCTAGTTTCCCAAGAAGATTTTCAACATTACATTATGTGCACCTTCCCATATTCTCGAGGCTACCAAATATAAGTGAGGGTATAATATTATAATTAGGGAGATAATAAATTATTTATCAAATCATTAGAAAAGCATAAAATAATTAATAATAACCAAATAATATAACTAATAATGAGAATAACACCATAAACAATATATACCAATATCACATGATGAACTAAAACATGAATGAAATAACCCAAACTAAATGAGTTGATATGAAATTATTTATATGTGTTAGGTGTAAATTAAGAAACCTAAATGAAGGAAAAAATGACACTTATATGTGGATCATAACAACATTTTTCCCCCCAACCATGGTCCATCCCAACTCATCCCTATGTTATATACATATTTTCCATATGGAAATCCCTATAGACTAGTGGTACTTGGATAGGGCACCACACCAGGAATATAAGGATCAAATATTTTCCTCAATATATACATATTTCCCATATTTTATACTGAAAAAATGAAGTCTATTTGGCTAAAAATTAGGAATCCCATGTAGTTTGTGTGTACAACTCAGTAGCTCACCACTAACGATGTCTAAAAAATATCATGCCAATAACAGTGCATGTGATGTATACAATATAATGAATAATTATAAAGTAAAATTTGTCCTAATTAAATTTATTATTAAATTTACCACATAATTACATGAGTTCATGAATACACCTAAACCAAAAATACCTTCTCCATCCCATGCCGATGTCTGATCCTATCATATAGGGGATCAAAATTCATTATAATAGGTGATTCAATTATATATTTAATTATAATTTCATATCATGGATACATTGTACTCTAGTTTAATGTAGATATCATGGGCCTATAACATCATGTATAACACCCGTGGGTATTTATGGAATCATCCCATGCCCCAGACATAGTGACTATTTGTAGAATCATTCTTTGCTATATAAAATAAAATTAAAAGGCATTCATTGTCTGGGGGAATGTCTTTTTTGTCATCCCTGAATTTTTAGACTATTATTCCATGTCCCAGAAATCAATTATCAATCAATCAAACATATATCACACATATTATTATAATTAATTTTAATCATCATTAACCTTCTTAAAAAAGGTTAGTATAGTTCACTATTTCAATTTTAAAAAAAATCTTCTTCACATTAATCACATGGAATAATAATAATAATTCACCATTAAACCATATATTAAAATTTAATCATATTAACCTTTTACCCTTCTAGGGAAACAATAATACCATAATTCCCATCATCAATCAATTTAATATAACATTAATCCACCAAATTCACAAACCCATTAATTAATTGATTAATTCTATTTAATAAAATCTATTTCCTAATTTGAATATTTCTTCTGAAAGAATACATACATGATATAATAATCATCGCTATGGGATTTAGAAAATTGACTACCTCCATTGATGTTGTTGACTGTGGTTAACCAATTTATATATCCCCAATTTGAGGAAGAATGATCATGATCACAATGGTGAAGAAGATCTAGGATACAATACTAAGATCATGTTCAATAATATCAAGATCCATTAGAACCAAATATAATGCATCACAAAAAAATGAAACTTTTCCCAATTAATTAAGATAGATATATAGTTAGATAAATCCAAAATGGGAATTCACAACATACCATTAAAGAAATTATCCATTGAAAAAATCATTAGTTTGTCGAGAAAGAGGTTCTATGATCATTAGAATACTTCTGGAAGCTTCATAAATTTTATGAAATTCTTTAAGGTTTAATGAGTTAGAATAGGGGATAATACTAGGGGGTTTGATATTTTTTTAATTTTTCATTAGTATTAAAAACACACCAACATGGATTCATGGTAAGGGGATCATTGTTTTCCAAAACTATGCACCTTAGTTATGGGATAATGATGGGGTCTCGCAATTTCAATGAAGTGTTGAATGGATTCAAAAACCATGCACTAAATGTGAAAACATATTTTATTAAGATTTTTTTGGTGTGTGATGGAGGAAACATGGTATGGTCAAACCATTAATGATCCTGGTGTGGCCCATTTTTTATTCAAAACATTCCAATTTTAACAAAAACATCCAAAAAAACTGCAACAATTATTATGACAAATAACTGTGAAGGTGTTTCTCAATATGTATTGGAGAAATCTCTTGAAATTGTTGGGACCTGAAAAAAAATACTATTAATTAAATAGACTATAGGGTTGAGGTTTAGACCTCCAACTACTAACATGTAATTAAATTATCAAATCCAATAAAAACCCACTAATAATGCTTAATGCACAAATGATCTCCATATAAATCATAGATCATACATAATCTAGATTAAAAAACACTGACTTTTATCAAATGATTACACTATAATTTCTAAATAATATATGGATATAAGGGAAAACCTAAAAAATTACTTTCTAGTGATTGATCATATAAAGATGATGTTGATAATGTTTGATATCACTACACTATAGTGGGATTTCAGGCCTTGTAATGGGCGTCATTCCCACTAGGCCTACGGGAATGTATAAAATAAATAAAGTTTGAGGTGTGTGTTATTATCTTGGGAGGGGGGTTGGGGCTATAGCCTGCCTTTGTGGCCTATCAGTGTCTTTGAATTAAATTTTACCCCAAACCCTATATATATATAATATAAAAAAATGGATTCCTTTTTAAAGTGATACATCGAAATACACAATTCCTTAAATTTATGATTAACCCTAGTTGAAATTTACATGACATGAATGGATTAATTGACATAAATACACTTCACTATTTTTTTCTTTCTTCATGATGTATGTTTGTTAGAATTTTCACACCTTGTAATACCTTTGAAAAAAATATAATTCCTCTAAACAAAAAATTCATCCAGAATTATACATAAGGGAATCGATCAAATATATATCCGTCCTACTCATAAATAATCAATTTTAACCCATTTAAAATGTTTGTACATTGAACCCATTAATTAAATAAAAAATTTATCCTTAAAATTTAAGTTATTTTCCAACAAAAAATTATCTCTGAACTCAAAAAAATCTCGACCACAAAGGGTCAACGAAATAACAGAAAGAGAGGTGAACTAAGAGAAATATGGGATGTTACACTTTTGATAAAGGGTAATTTTTCAAAAATAATATCATAGAAATATTTATGGTCTACCATAGAGGTTAATAAAATTTCTAGAGGATATGATAATATTACATTTAAATGATTTTATGTTTTGTTGGGATTAACACATTCCTCTGTTAAAATTCTCTAATAAAAATACATTTCACTCAAGAATTAAATGGATTCTTATAATTACCTCTATAAAAAATGTACATAACATTAACATTATATGATGATGTATAAATTGAAATTAATGTGTCGCCCAAAATTATTTTGAAATGGTAATGAAATTTAGGTCAATTTAGTAGCACATCCCGAAAGATCATTGTTTATGGTTGATTAATGCTAATAATTTCCACAGAAATCTAGAATTTGATGTTTGTGAGATGGTATTCATATAGATTTATTCATTAGAAAATTTTATAATATTTTGAAATAATTCCATTTTGAGACCTAGGAAAAATTGAATCTAAGACATTCTTGATCATGTCATAATGGTATATTATCACATGGTTCTTCCACCAACCCCATTAATGTCCTTGAGGTGTTATATATATATCTATTGATGATGTAGATTGATGATCCTTTAAATATATTAAAACTATTAGTTTTAATATTCAAACATGATATTTATTATGATGAAAAATATGTTAAATATTAGGTAATATCAATAATGTAATACAACATAAGACTTATTGCCTATTTTATGATCTATAGAGGTATCATAAATTTAGTGAAGCAACATGGGAAACCATGGTTGTGATAAAATTGATATATCATCAATTTTTATCTAAAAGTGATGGATATAAATTGGTTAAACACATTTTAAGGATATTAGAATGAGTAACCCATGGAATTTATATATATTTTCACTGAAATAACATTAAGGTATTTGATGTCTTTTTTTCACATAACCCTATTTCTAAAATGAAAATTGATCTAATATACCTTTATAAAATAACAATTGGATTTTAAGGTATAAATATTATTAACCATGTTATTAAATATATGTTAATGTATTAATAAAATCATATGTAATTATTATTCCATATATGATAATTATTAGCTTTTTAATAAAATTATTTACATATTAATGAACATATATTTTCATGAAACATATTTTTTCCAAGTTATTTATTATTAACATAAAAATGTATGTTTATCACTAATAAATTTATTGGAAATCTATGAATAAAAATTCATACATTAGATATGTTGAGGATAGGAATGATGATAATATAATTTAATTTTAAAATGTGTTATTTTTCATAAAACAATTTAATGTGCATAATGATGTTTTATGAAATTATATTAAATTAATATATATTAATTAATTTTTTATTAGATTTTATTTATTTTATTGTGACTAAAAAATGTTAAGTTTCATTCTTTTGATTTTACAATTAATATAATGGATATAATTTAAAATTTATTACTAAAATGGATTTTTAATGGGTTCTGATTGCATTTTTTATGATTATTTTAAAATTTAATTATTCGACATGTAGATATTTTAATAAGTTATCCTAAACAATTATGTTAAAGATGTAGTTTCTTATGATATCATTCGTTCATCCCCATATAAACAAGGATTCCAACTACCATTGAGGGTCTTAGATCCTTTGTGTGTAGACTATATCCTCTTTATAAAATAACATGATCTATAATAAATAATAAACATTATATTTACTAATAATCAATCAGAGAGACAAGTTGAAACTAAAAAATTACATACATTTAATACAAATAAATATCTCACAATATAGAAATCCCAACAGTGTGATATATGCATATAAATAAATAAATAAATAGTAGGGTCCCCGGTTGTATGTCATTGTCCACTCTAGCTTCGTGCTCCACGCATTCTTCGATCCATTGGAGGTCCACTTCACTACACCGGTTTCTCATGAAATATTTATATACATTGAAATTATAGATTAGGGTGAGAGTAAAATACTCATTAGGACACCATTATTTAATACATACCATTGGTGATCATGTATACCAAGTGTATTCTATTATAATAACAATAAATTCAGGAAGGGTAAAATATACAAATTTACTAGTTTTGCACTAAAAAATATTCCGCCAAACCCCTGGTCATACATTCATTGGATCCATGCTAGAATAGGTAACATGTATTGGGTAGTGATCATAAAAATCCATAAGAATCTAGAAACAAGGTTATTGGTTTGTCATATAGAAATTGACAAGGCGTCAAGAGACTTACCTACCTGGAATTCAAATAGAATAATACTTCAATCTTAATAAGGAATCATGTATACATAACCTACTTAGAATCCAAAAGGATTCAAGTAACAACAGAAAATTCACAAGGAAAAATGTTTTAAAATCAACTTGGAAATACACAAGTAATCATTATGGGGATAGGATGGATGGCTTTCAAGAATAGTCATTATCATAGTTGCAACTCCATTTCCAAACCCCATAAAAAGTAATCAATCCTCAATAGCCACCTATCATGGATACACATACAAATCATCTAAAAAAACATGAAATTCCATTAAATTATTACAACCCTATCAAATATCATGAAAAAAACAGAATCATCATATACATCAATATATTAGTAAAACATCATCATGGAATTTAGTTATCACATAAATCTCATGTAATCAAACCATTAAATATAATGGCCTATAAACCAACCCATATGCAATCAGAATTACTGAAAGAATTTGAATACTAACAAACAAAAAATACAACATGGGAACATGTTTTTAAACATCCCAACAATAGTCCTCAGGCTGTCTATGTATCCATACACAATCAAATGTGATCAATACTAAGCGATAATTGACTAGAAAAAAATATAGCATACAAAGTCCAATGCATCCATTAACAATTTTCCCATTTTTTTGGTGTCAATAATTTAATTTCTTATTAATAAATATTATTTAAGTTATTATGATTAATTATTATTCATCACATAATATGAACTAATGGCCATTCAACCAGAGTGGCTAACCTCGCGTCTTATGATAATGAACCTCAATAAAAAAAAGGGTAAAGATCAAAAGACTATATACACACCCACATAAATTCATAGTATGTAATTGTTATCAATTATATATACACATAAATTATAAGATTTGACCTTGTGTAAATTATAGCCTAATAAGTTAATGAACTTCCTACATTAATTTTGCAGATGTCAACGATAGGTCCGTTAATGGTGTCATCACCAAAATATTTATTTGCACTTGAAAAAAAAATATTATTACATGAGATCAATTTTAGAATCTAATACTAGTTATTATATTTCTAGAAAAAATAAAAATATACAAGGGATTATATATTCTCTCTCTTGGATAATTTACGATTAACTATTTTAGGTAAATGTATGTGCTTACAATATTCACCACATAAATAAATTTACACCAAATATTTATTCATTAATAATATGATTAAATATCATTTGATAACATGAAAATATAAACATCAAACAATTATCTAGAGATAATTTCATTAAAATAATACTTTTAAAAATGTAGTTAATATATTTTAAAAATTTTTCTTCATAAAATATATTGATAATTTAATGAAATTAACTATTGATAAAAATTGTAAATTATAATTTTAAAATACATGTAATAATTATTTACTAATTTTGATAATGTTTTTCACATGATAATTATATTAAAATTTTGCATTTATAATTTGTATAATTATATTTTTATAGCCTCATTTAATTATCGGTAGATAATTCATTGTAATTATCATTTGATAAATCATTGAAATTATTATTGATATTTAAAATATTGAAAAAAAATTAAAATTAAAATGACAAACATAAATTTTCAACATAAACAAAACATTGAATTAAATTTATACTTTTTGAATAAAAAATATAAAGGAGAAACAAATTTTAATTTTTAGAGAAGACATCAAAGATATATGTTTTATGAAAATAAAACTATAATACAATAAAATAATAGAATAGAGTGGGATGGAAAATATATATGGGTCATTCATGAGAAAGGGGGTTCATGACCATTGAAAAAGAATTCCACTTATGAAACATTCAACATCCACTATTAATGGATTTTTAATTCATTATCTTCATTAATTATTTATCTCATTCATTAGTGAATTTATTTACAGAATTTTATATTTAAAAATTTTCATGTGATTCTATAATCATTCTAAATTATTATATTAATCACATTAAATGATACATTTAAATATATATAAAATATCCACCATATATATATATACATATATATGTATTAATATTCATACAATCATAATATATATGTGTGTATATATGTATCCACATATAAACTTATTTAAACAATATATACATACCCATATATATATACATATATTATATACACACACACACTCATATATATATACAGATACACTCATAAACACACACACACACATATATATACATTTAAATTTATTCCATATTATATATATATATATATCCACATCTATATATTCTAATATACACCCACACATGTATATATACATATATATTTATCTAATATATATACACCCATATTAATTTTAAAACAAGAAAAACAGTTTTCCAAATTAAATAATAATAATAATATCAATATATACATTTATTATTTATTATATCACTTAATTTATGGAATTATAAATTTTAATTTAATGTCCATTAAAAACTGAATATTGAAAAAAAATTATTAACCACAAAATTGAATTTTTTTACCACGACTAATAATTTCATTATTATTACACATGAAACCAATAATGATACTAACGTAGAGAAACAAAACCTGTCATTTAAGAAGATTTGTAATTATTTAATTTTGTATGTATATTTTCATATTTAATTTTTATAATAAAATAAAAATAATAATGTAATTATTTTTAACCTTAAGTGCGATGTAAAAAAAACACAACTTGAATAAAATTTAGGTTGTTTATATGAAAAACCAAGTATTTTTGACCTAATGGTTGTCATTTATTCTTTATTCAGGACATTATTTTGAATATATTTTTATTATTTTTGGAATATATATTTTTATATATAAAATATTTAATAAATTATCCAAACAGGTGATTTGAAAAAACATCTAATGCGCACAAATTGTATATCACCACTATAGTAAACCTCATATATTGGACCTTATTGTTTTTATAGATTTCATATATGAGACACCGTTTGAGAGATATTTCATTATTTATGAAAAAAATTATCATGTGTAGTATTATATATTTAATATTTTTATTAAAAATAAATTTAGGCTCTACACAACTCATAATTGTGTACAAACTCATTTTCTAACTCTGAAAATATTACATAGAATAATAAAAATTGTTAAAAAAGATTTTACCTGTAGATAATGTCTTCACATTTATAATTATATAATTTTTATTGAAAAATTAATGTTTTCATAGAAAAATAATTATTAATTATTTACAATGATGCATAAATTATCATTAAAATTTTGAATGTAACAATTACATCAATCAATCAGCTTCTCTGCCCCTATGATATATCCCTATTAGTCTTGCATGAAAAACATAGGCCATCGTATTCGAGGATCAATCTCCCGCTCTATCATTTCCATAAGAGGAGAAACATTACGAACATATGAAATTTTTATCCACTCTAATGGATCACAGGTTTTTTTCTGAAGTGTTTACCCACAAACCAATGCATACCACTCCAATAAATAACCATGGCCTATTTTACTGCATGTTTGTCACATTCATCATACGTTTAATGACAATTCAACATGCTCATTTCGAGAAATATATTTATTTAGTGTTATATGATAACACTATGGAAATAATGAAATATTACAAAATCAAAAAAATCTTGTAGAGATATACAAAATCATTAAATATAAATATTGAACTAATATTCAACACAACAACAACTATATACATGTCATGTCAACATATTTTCATAGACATTATGAATGAACACACCCAAAATATCATAAATACCATATCAACAATATGTGTATGACACAAGGTGAACTTATTAAATGGTAAAATCAAAAAATAATTTCATTGACATTATAATAACTCATAGGTACTCTGCATAATGCTATCCATACCCTGTCAATGTTTCATTCCATGGTTACCAACCATCCTATCTCCTATCCAACCTTTCCCATCCCATAATAAGCAAAAATAATAATTTAGTGAGTCCTAGTCTTATGATACCATTTTGTCACTTCCCCCTAAATCCACCAGGTCTGATCTGGAGTGTAACAAAACCTCATTTGTGCCTCCCCATAAGGTAGAGGTTACTAACTAGAGGTCAGGGTCTCAATCCAATAGTGGGGAGATGATACCCTCTATATCACGTTAAATGATCAATACTTAATAATAAATATTATATTAAATATTATATTATAAAATTAACATGTGGAAAAATAAAAAAATACATTTTATCAAAATAAATGGCCCCCAATATTGAAATAACTATAGATTAATAAGTGAAGAAAATTTAATAAATAAATATAGGGGACGTCTAGTATCTATGTATGTTTTCTTCTATGTTGGGTCCACCTACTCATCCATCCACCACATTCCAATTTCCCTTTACTAGGACTATCAGGAAATATAATAGAACATTAAAATGTCGATGTTGGTTGTGAGTACAAGAGTATGTATGAAACCAATAATGAATCATTACATTTTTTGATCATGTATAATTAATGAATTCCATAATAATAAAGAATATGGGGAGTGTAAGGATGATATATAAAAATAAATAGTTTTACACAAACCGACACTCTAGAAAACCCATGATCATTCCTTCTTCGAATCCATATAGAAATATATACAATATTTCGATAAGAGAACATAACCACCCACAAGGTTCCATCCCCAATTTTGTTGGGGTCACCCTCAAAAATCAACAAATCATCGAGGGGCTATCCTTTATGGACACTACAAGGCATCAGGTAATAATCAGAAATCCACAAAGTATCATGTATGTATTATATTATTATATTATAAAAGGCATCGAGTTACACTGTGAAATCCAAAAAGTCATTTAGTATTGGAATCTCCTCAGAAATCCACCTGGCATTGAGTACAATCTAGGTTACAAAGCTATTGTAATCTTTCTTCATCATTCTCATTACTCCAGGTGCGTACCCCACTAGGAGTAATCTATCCTCGATGGTCGCCTATCATTGATAGATATGCCAATATAATAAAGGGAAACATGAAATGTCATTGTTGGATAACAACCACATAACACATCATTATAAACATATCATCATCATATACATTGACATATGAATTAAACATAATTATGGAATCATGGAATCACATCAATCTCATGTAATCAAATCAAACTATATCAAAGGATACACACACACCAAAATTCTAGAAAAGGTCAATAATGAATATAAATATTAAAAAATAGAATATATAATATATAAACATGTGTTAAAAGAGGCCAACCACACACCTCAAGGTGTCATATTAGTATAACACACTCATATAAAATAAATTATCGACCAATAGAATCCAAAGAATATGCCATTAAAAAAGTCTATTATGGACCATAGGATAATGATAGTTTATTATGAATTTTACATTTAATTAATTAGGTCACGATACTCCATAATTTATTATGAATTATTATTATTCATGATACTACAGGAGAAAATGTTTGTTTTCCCAATGTGGAGAACCAAATGTTTTATACCAATAATAATTTCATAAAAACAAAATTGATGAGTGAATTAGACTATCTACAAACACCCACATCTGATCATAATCAAGAAAAATTATAAATTATTAGTAAAAATAAATTATTACAAAGAAAATATTTTAAACACATTTCTAGTGAAGATTAGTAACTTATAAAAAATTCTTCAAAATTGATAACGTATTTGTAGAATGTGTCATCACTCGATGCATATTTGAATACAAACCATAAATATTATTGTATTCTAAGGATTTACAAAACCAAAACTACCAATTTTAATATCATATGAATTACAATATTATATGTTATAATTTTTTCTCTCTCCAATATTGTTTTTAAAACATCATTTTATGTCATTTCATGTGATCATAAAATTCCCCAAAGAAACTTGTAATCAAAAAAATTATTCATTGATAATATAAATATTTAAAATTTCAAAAATTTCATAAACTATTCATTTACCATTATTTTTTGAAAATTTCATTGAAAAATTAATTTAAAAAGTTCATTGATTTTCTATTGAAGAATTTTACAAATATAGTCCTTAAATTATTTATTACACCGACCAATTTAGAATTATTTATACTTTTTATTTAATAATACACAAAAATATCCTTTGAAATTTATGATGATATTTTTTATATAGTAATCCGATTATTATTATATTTTCATATTATGTTTATAAAAAATTTCATAAAATAATGTTTTATTCCTTTAATAATAAATTATAATTATAATTGGAATATTCAATAATTTTTTTTAATGTGGAAAAACAGGGATAATATTAAATTATAGAAACAGATCTCACACCTCTCAGAAAAAAATATTGGATAAAATTTTTACTTATTGAGATGAACACAACGACATTGATTGTGTGTCGATGTGATCATTATCATAGAAGATATAGAATGTAAAATATTTGAGAATATAAAATAAAATAAAATAATGGAATAGAATAGAGTGTAAAAGGAAATAGAAAGGGAGGAGGCGTGAGGATTGTTTGAAAGACCCATGTACACCCATTCTTCTTAAGTTCCTATCTAATTTCTCATATTATACAATTTTGTACTCATGATTTTATTTAAATGATTATCACCTTTATTACACAATTTATATACCCCTATTATTTAAATCATTTCATGTGTTTTTAGTCATTATAAACTATCCATTTGGACCCAACACTCATTTATTTATAAATAATTACATGTAATAAAAATATATATACATAGAATATTAATTTATTTATAATTATAATATTTATATGCATATCGGCATATATATTTATTTAAACCATATATATATATGTATAAACCCATAAATACAGAAACACACAGAAATATATATAACCCATATATATATACATATATTATATAAATATAGACCTGCTTAAGAATACACACACACATATATTAAAATCATATATATAGGTCATATGTTTTCTCACATATGAATATACATATATACACCAGCACATGTACACATAGTCACACACACACAGAGAGAGAAATAAATAAATATATCACTCATAAATATATATATATAAAGAATATAATTTCATAGAAACCAAAATGTTTTATTTAGAACATAATAATAAAAATAATAAAAATATTAAATACCTCCTTTAATTTATTACATAAAATATTTAATTACAAAATAATTTAAAAATAAAATAATTCATAATTTTTTTAAACCTCTGAATTGAATATATTTACACTACGTTACATAATTATAATTTTTATTTTTATCAGTAATAAATTTAATAACATTATAAAACATCATCTTTAAACTAAATGGATTCTTAATTATATAATTACATATTTATATTTTCTTAATTTTTTCTACAACAAAAATAATAATGATAATATAATTATTAACACCATTACATGTCATGTAACCAAAATGTGGTATCAAATTTTCCATTTTTTACATTGTTCATGAGATATGTCAATATTTTTTTAAAAATTCTTCCCACCCAAAATATAATATATTTAATATTTTTATTAAATAATTAGAGAGGCTTTGTGATCATAAAAAATATGTGCTACCTTAGCACCTGAATATGAGAATATTCCATATAATAATCTGTATTTTAAATAGTGATTTTACCCTTACATAATGCATTTAAATAATATATTTGTTATATTTTATTTAAAATTCATATTTTTCACATTAAAAGAGTCATAAAGTATTTACAAGAAGGGTTTCATTACCCATAAAATCCCGAGGATGTTATAGAAATTGTTTTTTCTAAAAAGGAATCCACATTTCTAATCCTGATGAACGTATTTGGAAATCATTCACATCCAAATTTTTATTGTAATGAATATTAAAAAGTGTAAAATTTTGTTTCTAGGTATCATGGAAAAATATGATTTCTGGGGGGTGGGGGGTAACTATAGAGATAAAGGTAATATTGAAACAAAAAAATGGAAAAATCATATTTTCTAAAATATCATTCCACACTAACATATTTATCACTCAAATTCATGTCAATTTTGATCCACATTCACTGGAATATTAAATTATATGATTTTAATATATTAAGAAATTCCATCTATTTCTTCACCCTTACTAATAAAAGGGCTCATCTTTTCCTCCCCTATACAAAATTTTTGGGCATTATTACTTTAAAAATCCATGAACTAAAACATTCATACATTTAATCATGTCATATTAGTTTCCATATACATTTCATAAAATAAAATTTTCACAGATTAAGGTTCAATATAAGGGACGTCCGTCAAAGAAGTGGAAGAAATCTAAACTTATTCATTTCAATTATATTTATCATTATGCCTTATTTGAATCATTTTGTCAATAATAACATGATTAATCCAATATCATGGATATATTGAGATTCTATTCGGTTTATTTAAATATCCTTCTCTACAAAATTACCATCAAATTATAAATAAAAATATCATTCTTTTGAACATGTGTATGACCACCTCCACATATATATATATTATTTATTTTGCAGCACTCCCTAAAATTTAATGATATAATATCACATTAAATAAATATATATTTCATTTATGATATAGTTTTTATTATGAAATTTTAAAATGTTATATATATTTCCCTCTATTTTTTCATTATAAAACAAAAATAATGATCATGCATAAATGTGGACTACCATCTCCATGACAATTGCATTTGATTTTTCTATCAATTTTTTTATAGAATGTATATATATATAATTTATATCATGATTACTATTTTAGTGATTATATAACCAAGTTTAATGTTCAAGGGCCATAACTACTAAACTGATACTCATGAAAAATGAAACTGCTGAAACTCAAAATTTTTTGTATAAATAAAGAATTATTTATAAATGGGGTTTGAAATGACAACATTTGACCATATATAGTATTAAATGTATGAATAAGGATCTAATATATGATTATTAAAAATTTTAATTTGTTATACATGATGTTAGACTGAATACTAATCTAGTTAGAGTTTAGGTATGGGTTTTTTGTTACTATCTCAAATTAATTGGGATTTCATACACATAACATTTCAAATGATGAAATTATATGATATATAAAAAAAATTGTGTTTTTTTCAACCCCATGTAATTTTGGAAATAATATTTTTAAATTAATTTTACTATCTATATGTACCCAAATGTCCAACATTTTAAATTTATGGAAAACCCTAATTTTTCTATCATTCTATTCCTTCATTCCATTAAACTATACTATTCAAAATGATATCAATAATATTTTTAACATTCTCCAAAAATATATTAAATTTATATTTAACGGTGTTTTTCCTTTATAAAAATAATTACATCAATTTATGTAGTTATTTTTTTTATGAATGATCGTTTTTATAAAGGTGTGATCAAAATTATTGTTTCATATTTCATATAATGAATTTATTTTCCCATCTACCATGAATAATCAATAAATTTAATATTGGTATAAAATTTTCCATGGTTATTTTACAATAGAACTTTTTTCAGAATATTTAAGGATATATTAGAATTTGATTAAGTTATTACAAAATGAAATTGGAACTTTTCATTATAGATGGTATAGTTATCGTTGAAAGATATCTTTCATTTATGATGACATCCTTTGGTATTACATTTGCTTAAATGGGGATATAATTATATTATACTGTATTTAATGAACATAGGGATGGTTTATGGTTACGATGATCGTGTTTTTATGAAGGCAATTTAATTTTTCTTGTGTAAGGACATGATGAAATGACAACACTATTAAGGATATTGAGGAAATATATATCAATGGTTTAAGATTATGATAAGGGTAGTTATGTTATAATAATCCATATAATTGATTATAGATTAATATTTTTTGAGCTCAAATGGTACATGATAGGTTATGCAATGCCTCAAAACAAGTTTTAAGAGAGGTTATTCCAAGCCCCAAAGATGGTATATGGTGTTTTATACCAAGACCAATGTATGTAAATTGGTAGTTAGAATATTCATATAATATAATGAATGTATTGGTGGGTATCATTGATTTCGAATTTACATTTTTTTATTATTACACATTTATATGATATCAAATTTTGCTGATGTTATGATTTTAGAGACCACGTTATTTAATTTCCATTTGGTACATATCTTATGAATTTCCATGATTTATTCCATGATGGATGATTATTATCCATGAATAGATGGGTGTTTTTTTCACACGGATTTATAGTTTTTTGGTAATTTTTTGATTAAATTATCATTGAAATAAAACTTTTTACCTTTAATAATCAACTCTGATTTCCCTATATTAAATATTTATTATCCCCATGATATGGAAATTTTTCTTTCTATATGATATGTATAATAATGGTTATAGTAATGAAGACCATAATGGTACATGATTTTAAGATTTCATATAAAACTTTTTATGTATCTATGATTCCAACGGAAATAACATTTTTACTCATGTATCATAATGATATATACACATTATTCATCTAAAAACATAAATTAATTGTGTTAGTAATTTTTTATTCACATTATAAATTATTTAAAAATATATAGTGTAGTGATTTATTTTTTTATGTAGTTTGAATTTGTTTGAAAACACAAAATATCAATTCATCAAAATAGGTTATAATGGTTGAAGATAAAATGTGTTAAAAATAGGTTTTATATAATTCAATAGTACTAGTCCTGCCAAATAAATTCTAATTTGGGATGACTTCACAATCCAATAGATCAATCATTTTTTGTTTGAGACAGAGTTTCAAACTCTATTTGGATATATTTTATTTAAATGTCGTTTTTATTAGAGGAATTTTAATGGAATATTAGGTCAATACTCAGAGTTTCCTCAGATTGATTAAATTATTTCCATATCTATAAGATCTTATATGAAAAATTCGTCTAATAAAATGTAAAACTGATGAATAAAATAGGCTTTATATTGAATAATTACTCACTGGGTAAATTGGAAAAAATTTCATTGATGTTAGTTATAGTGTTAGTTTATCTAGTATATATGTTAAAAATCCTCCTCCAGAAGAATTAGGTTGAAAGTGTAAATATGATGGATCTACTAAATATTTTGAAATCCTATACTATGTGGTTTAATATTACATAATTAATTTTTCGACTAAAGTTATACTAAAATATTTGAGTTTATTCAAAATTGTGATTATCTGAACACACTATTTATAAAAGATACAAAATCTATATAAAAATTTTCGGTGATAAGGATGAAATAGTTAAATTCCCTCAAAACAATTGGATGAATGATAACACTATAACTTCATATATCAATGAAAATATCCTATTACGAATAAAAAATTACAAAAATAAATTGATATGATAGATGATACAATAAGGTTTCTAATAATAATATTCATTCATTATATAAATGTTACAATGATATTATTTGTATTATTGATGAATTTATGGATATAGTATAATGAATGTTAAAGAAACAAGAAAATATAATATAATAAGATATAATAATTTTTTATCATATTCCTATGATGAAAAATAAATAGGAAAATAAATTATGTTATGTTTATGTTAAGAAAAATAGCATTTATATGAATATTATAAACTAGAAGGAAGTCTGAAATATCTCAATGTAAAGCATATTGAAACTTCCATGCTTCTATGAAATAATGAATGTATTTCTGAATATTCTTTGAATATTGTCTCATTTTTTTTAAAAAACATACAATTATAGAAAGAACATATTTATATCATTAAATTATCAGTATATTGATTTTTCATATAAAAATTCAACACATGTTCTTGATGAATATTTATATACAAATATATTTTAATATAAAATTTAAAATCCCAAATATAATATTTTTTTTAAAATAATTTATTATAAATTCAATGAAAAACACCACATCATAAAAGGAGGATTTTATGAGGTGTAAGAGATCATGATTTCTAGAAGAATCTCAAAAGAAAATATTTTATAGATAAAAATAATATTATATTAAATCCTTAAAAATTTTATCATAAAAGAGGAAATAATTATTTATTGGATACTATCTATGATTTCAAAATGATAAACCCCATGAATTTGAATGTTGCAATAAATTTCTAATAAATATAAGTGAATGAATGCTTGTATTAAGAGTTAACATGATTACAATGAGAAGAAATCCTACTATGCCAAAACAGTGGTCCTAAAAATTTATTTCTAAAATGATGTAATTTGAGCCCATTAATATATTCTATATAATTTTATATGAAATTTTTTCATAATTTTTTAGAGTAACGGAACAAAAATACAAAATAAATTCATTTATTCAATTGAAAAAGGGCACAAAATATGATATCCCAGAGAAGAGGAAATGAATTAACTATGATGTTTAAAAATATAAATAAGTGTTTCATGTAGACTATACCCATAATTAATGTTGACTTAAAGGATACACTAAATATAATTATCCTCTATAGCGGTGGAAATCGATATATAATGGACCATTTAAAACATGATATGAATATTAGTGTCTGTGGAAGCCCAAATAATAATTATTAGAACTAAAACTAGGATGGAAATAAGTTGACTGATTTTTAAGAATACATACATGATGAAAAACTAGATTGGTTAATAGATTTGTGTAAAATGAATGATAGAAAAATATTTATGGATGATCTATGGTTTCTTGGTGTATATATATGAAAATAAATACATGGTGTCTTAGAAAATGTTACTATGGATGAACAAAGGGCATGCACCCATTTATATATGTTTAATTATTACATTTATATAATGGGAGTGATCACACCTAAAAAATTATGATCATTTTCTAAAATAATTTGTAAACAAATTTATAGCATAATAATAATTGGTTGTGAAAATAGAGAAAATATTTAATAATGTATGTTATTAAAATCATATTGTAAATAATATTTTTAAATATAATTAGAAAATGAATGAAAATAATAACACCATGAAATATATAGAGAATATTTTTTAGATATTATAATTTGTGAGTATGATGAAATATTTATAAAAAAATAAATGTCTTTCTTAGATGTGAAGAATCTGTCAATCCTATTTTTCTATTTCAATAGAAAAGGAGAAACCAACATACTCATAAATATTTGTTTATCTATACATTTAGTTGAAGGATAAGAAAAAATTTAATAGGGATGAGAAAAATAATTTTTTTGAAACTCATTAAACATCAAAAAATATATCCAAAATTTACTAGTTTATTTCAAATGTTATCATCTGACCCATTTAAAACACATTATTTCATTAAGTTTAGTTAAACATATAACATATATCTTTGTTTAATATATTTATAAATTATATTATATTATTTCATATAGTTTTTACATATATTGAAATTATAGAAACCTATTCCTTGAATTTAATAGATTTTTTCTCCTATCTTTATATATAAATTCTAATTGGAAAATAAAATGGGGAGATAATAAATTTAATGAAAAAAGTTGTAACATGAAATTCGTCTAACCAAATTTGAAATTAATATTTTAAATACATTATTGTGATTAATACATATTAATAATTAAATATAATTAAAATTAATCATAAATATATTTTTCATTGATGGACATATATGCTGAACAAGTTATGGATAACATTATTTTATAGATTAGTAATTATCATAATTTAATCCTACAATTTCTTTGTAGGATTTGAAATTATTAAATAATGATTTATTTATTAATGTAATTTAAATCCAAACATATTTAAGTATTTTCTATCCTTATATGTATAAAATGGTATATTTTAAGGGATGAGGGAATAGTGAAAAAATGAGATAAAAAGTAGACAAGATAATTGTATAGGTTGGGAAAAATGTATAAGAGCATGACATTTCAAACAATTTAAATTATAAATTTAGTTTGAATAATGTGGAAAAAGATTAATATAATGACCCAATTTTTTTTATAATTTATATTATTATTAATATTTTTTATGGTTTAAAACACATACATAGCATAAAGAGTCAAATAAAAACACCATTCACATTAATAAAGAATTTAATAAGTGATATTTAAAGAATGTTGGGAACCTATTCTCATAGAATAGTAGCTTGACCCTTCGAATTGTAACATGAATATTAAGAATATTTATTCATCCAATTGAATATTATCCTCACATATAAAAGTATAAAAAAATATAGTCATAAAATAAGTGATAAAATGAAATAAATATATCATTTTATATGTAATTAAATGTTATCAAAATGATAAATTACCTGTTGTTTTTTTGTAAAACATAATTGTTTCTTGAAAATATTATAATAAATATAATTATTTAAAAGAAATATTATTTTCATATAATATAATCACAAATTAATATTTCATTGTCTTATGATTATAATATAATTTTATGAGGCCATAATAATTTTTTCAATGTATTATAAAATCCATTATAATGTTAAAATATTAATTTTATTAAAAAATTATTATTTTAATTAAAAATTATATATATGATATTTAAAAAACCAAAAATTTTAGTTCATTTTTGAATTAAACCCATCCAATATAATTTGGATAAATTTTTGTGATTTATGTAAAATAGATTAATTTTTTATGAATAGTGAAATACATTAATTTACAGTACATAAAAATATAAGCACATAAATGAATTTATAAGTCATTATTGTGTCATGGATGATATAAGTGGAAATTATATAGAAATAAAAATTAATATTAAATTTATTTATTGATGGAATAAAAAATATTCATAGACTTCAAAAAAATAATAAACTATTGACTAAATTAATAAAAAAATATCATCCTCCTATATGAATACAACTAATCCTCACCTCTTTTAATAAAACCTATAAATCGTTAAATATTCAATGAATTATTCCAAAAAATCCTCAACATTCTATCTCCCATGTATAGGATCATTTGGTCCAAAAAAATTAAAATCATTTCACTAAGGAGGTTCACAATGAGAAGAATTCAATAGGTAAAATCCTTTATTTCGTTCTATTATTTTATTTCATTTTTCATTTCTTTTCATATACTCTCCTCAACTACAATATCCAAAAATTTATGAATACCAAATTACCTTTTATATACAATAATTATATTATGTTAATGTAAAATACATCATGAATCATCATTTTCACTCTCTCTTCTTCTAAGAATGAAAATATTTTCAATAAGGTGTTGATTTATCACATTTGTGGGAGAAAAGTTTTCATTCTCATTTAACTCACTCAAGAATGTTCATGACACCAATATAATAATATAAATAGATTTTAAAATGAATTATATAACCTTTTTTACGTTTTGGAACTATCTTATATATACATTATTAAATAATACTAAAAATAGTTTGTGATGATAAAAAACAATAAAAAATAAGCTAAATGATTATCACTAACACATTATCAAATTATCCATACACATACATTATAAAAAATAATACATATAAAAATTTATAAATATATATGTTCAATAATTATATACAATCTAAATTCATGATAACTATACTCATTATGAATGAACTTCTATAGTCACATACATTTGAACCAATCGTGAAAATCAAGTAAAAGAACACTCTTAAACGATGAAATTGAACTCTATAACTCATATAAAATTCCATAAATGGACATTAAATAATTATAAAAAATAAAAAAATGTATAATTTTTTTATATATTAATAAATTAATATAATTTTATTATAAATGATATTAATATGAATAAATATTTTCGACATAAGATAATCAGATTTATCCGACCCCATGTCAATTCTTTCTGTTATTCCACCATGATAACGAATATTTAATGTGGGAGTTCTATAAATATTCTTCAACAAAAATTTCATTGTTATTAAATTTTATTATCTGTGATATACCTGTTTGTAATCATGTTTTATGAAAAATGTGGTGATTATTTCAAAAGAACTTTTTTTATTACAAAACTTTTACATCAATTGAGATTGTTTCATTATCCATTATAATTGATGATTCTTAAACCAATAATTCTATTCAATTTTATTTATAGGAACCCAAAAGGTCAATAATTAATTTATTATTTATGAAATTATCATGAATCAATTTTTTGTTGCATTGGTTATTTTACATATATGATTTTCATATAATACATGAGTAATATATGAATATGTAAATATTATAATGTGACGGGTGCACCTAGAAATATAGAGTTCTCCAATGAATCTGGTAATGTGATATATATCATGAGATATGGTATAAGATGCATGAACCTGATGCTAGATGTTTTAACTATAACATTGTTAAGATTATAAACATATGTTATGCGATAAAATGATAAAATCTGTGTTCACAAATATGTATTGTAGTTGACCACTAGGACATGATGTTTCATTTATAAGTTTCTCCACATTACATGCCTCTATAAAATTATTTATCTCATGATTTTGATGATGATCACATTCTTATGTTAGGATTATTGTGATTATTATCACCCAGGTTATACTCATTCATGTTCTTATCTATAGTTTAACTGCAGTTTTTTCTCACCACTTTTTTGGTATATATAATTAAGTCATAACTTTTACTACAAAGAACATGAGGTCCAATAAAAATCTTGTCATGAACCAACCTGTGTGACATTGAACCTGTCACTCAAGTTGAATTGTGTCAAGGCTTGAGTGGCCTTCCTGATCCTCCTAGGATGGAATGAATAACCAGGGAATCAACAGAGTAATATTAGTAATGATTCTTCCACGTGAAAAAATAAACTAATTAGATAATATAAATACCAAAATTTAAAAAAAAATAGATGAAAAGAAAAAGAAACAATGATCGACAACATGAAAACCTACGCACGACCAAGACTACGCATAACACAATGTGTTACTCTCCTATACTCAATCTAAACATCAACCAAGGCAATCTAAACCAATGATAGAGCCTATATAAGAAACTAAAAACAAGAAAAACATATAGTAATGAGTAATAATACTCATTAGGTTGTCCTAACTAATTATATAGCCAATTAATATCTGTTACATAAAGAAAGATTGATTTCAGGTTTGAAATACAAGGTCTAAACATAGTTTTTTCCATAATTTTCATTTCAAAATACACAAATCAAAACCCAATACCCTCATGTTTTGAAAAAATGTCTATTGTGATGATTATTTGATTTTGTGATGCAGATGGATAAAAATGAACAAAATAAGAATCATTAATATTTCATTATAAAGAGAAATAGGGCTTCAAACCATTTTATCATAAACACGCATCCATGAACTACCATGAAAACTCCAAAGCCAATAACAAGGGTGTTGGTCTCACAATGAGGGTAATGGGTAACAATGATAGTGTCTAATCATCATGGGAATACCTAGGAACTTAGAATAAAACCACAATTTACTCTATGTGTGACTCATCCTAAAGGCTTTCCATACTCAATGACATCATAAATCCCTAATGCCAGATCATTGCCTTACCATTCATGGTCGAGGGGCCCAATCCCATATTGATAATAACAACATATCACCTTCTATGGGAAAATAACTAGTGTGTAATATAATCTAGTGCATCAATCATTCTCAATAGACCTCTTTGTAATGCAAGGTTTCCATGTATATTTTACAAGGGTTGTTCCATAAAATTCAATCAACAGTTCAAATATTTTTTGTATACACATAACCTAACTGACACCACTGCATCCACCTCAAGGGTGGTCCATTTCCATCACACATTCATTATAGAAGGGACAACCCATCTAGAGGACCCTCCCATATCGCTGATCAACTTCTAGGAATGGATCCCAACCCCATATGGTTTTTCCAAAAACCATTTTGAATTTTCAAAGGAACCTTCAAAGTTGAAACATTCAACCATTTACCAAATACAAACAAAACCATTTCCAAAACAACACCAAACACCAAAATTATACTAACATGGCTATAAAGACCATTAAACCAAGAATTCCACAAAAAGTGTCCAATATCATGTCAAATACCATTTAAAACACACAAATAATTGTAAAGTTCCAAGCAGGATTTCAAACTATGTACAAACCAACCATCATTTACAAACACCCAATGGGCCATTACTTTTATCCTCTCATCGAATCATGTTTATAGATCAAGTAGGACACACAAGAAGAAAAAAATTGGAACCACATTAAAAGAACAAAAATTATGTCTTTCATTTTCTAAAAAACAATTCATTTCATAGAATACCATACACCCACCACTTTTCCAACCAAACAATCCTTTGGAAACCTATTTCAACAAACCAACCAACCATTTAAAATCAAGAACACTATTACAGGGGCCAATGTGGCACACCAACAAGAAATAATTGTGAAGAACCAAATTTAAAAACATAATAACCATTTTGAACAACACAACCATGTTACTAAATTCCAAACCATACCATTAAAAAACTTGTCTTTTATAAGAGCCTACCAGGTCATTTCCAAATTAGAATGTTTGATAAACCATTTCCAAGCATATCAAACTATCACAAAACCAAAGGTAATCAAACAAAATCCACAAGGTAAATTTGATTTTACTATAATAAAAGGCGATTTAGCAATTAAATTAGGTGTGAATATCAATAAATCAAAATAAAAGAAATTTAAAGTGTATATGTAATTAGGTCATACCTCACCCAATGTTGAATTTCGTGGAATCAATGTAAATCACTGATCGCATAAAAATAACATCTACAATAAGGTGAATCCAATAATATGCATCTTTATTAGACCTATTGTGTTATGATTCAACCCTATAAAGGAGTGATCAAGAGAGATAACACTCACCACAACCAACTGATAGAAGGGGGATAGTTAGAGGCTGACTAAACTGTTAAAGATGGTGTCAGAGGTTGTGGGTCTGCTGATGTGGTACTTGTCCAGAATTCGTGGGTCAACAAGAGGGGGCGTGCAAATCTAGTAAAGTGTAGACTATGTTGTGTGCATCATAACATGTGTCACAGAGTGAATGACCGGGCCAATAGGGTCAATGTCTAGGAAAAAAGGGGATGACCAAATGAGGGTTTGGTGGCAGAGGACTAACCAGAGGTAGGGGTGTTACGATGAGGCATATGAATAGAGAAGCAGGCATAGAATACGTGTGAGATAGCTGGAGTTAGTGCACTTAAAGAGAGGGTTGGCCAGAGAAGAGGGTAGTGCAGGAGGTGTAGTGTTATGCACCAAGGAGTCATGCAAGGGGGTTCCGTGCTCAGGTTAAGAGAATAAGGGGATGATGGGGCCTATATGGAAACACTAAAAAACCAAAAAAGGAAACCACATCTAATAAAAATACTACTAATAATATTAACTTAAAAATAATAATACTAATAAAATTCTAGATAATAATACTAACATATTGTAATTATTACCATTCATATTATTTTAATAATGATAAATTCATAAAAAAAATTTAAAACAAATAATATAAATAAATTTTTTAATAATAATAATAAAAGAAATATTAATAAAAATAATGATGATAATTATTTTAAAAATAATAATAACTGTGTCAGAATAAAATAATAATGTAGATTTTAATTATTTTATTTACAATGATAATAAAAAAAATTTTTAATATAATTATTAATATTAATAATGATTGTAATAATAATTTCTTTGATAATATTATAAATTCTTTTAATTGTATTTTATTTTATTATTTAATAATTTTTTTCAATTTTATTTTTCCACCCATTTTATCTTTATTTTATTATTCATTCAACTTTTTAATTCATTTTGCATTCTAAGTAGGCTGCGCAACGAACAAGGCATATCCACATGGTCTCGTAACCATTCATTGCTCATGCTTCAGATGCCATCAAACCCAAAACCTATATTTCAATCAATACAACTAAAAAATTAATCAGGGACTCACCTAAACCCCAGACTGAGCTGAAACAGATGAAAATTTGAAACCTATGTGTAAAAATTCCCCCTAACAAAACGCATTTTGCTACAAAAAATCCATACCCAGGACAGACCCAAAATATAAACCAATTCCCTATTATAGTTCAAGGAGCCCCCAAATGAATGATAAATGAAAAGAGGAAACAAACTTATTAATAAAGAATGAGACCTATAATTTAAACTCAAAAGACCTAAAATAGACTCCCCGGTAAGTTTCACCCACCCCCAAATCTTTTTCCATCCCCAGTTGAATGACAAGAAAGATATAAAAATATTTACAACACCTATATCAACAATAAATCATTAATAACACAATAATTTTCAAATGGAACTCATAAAATTTGACCAAAACATCCATGTTCAATCAAAAAACATATGGATAAAACCTTTATTAACATAATATGAAAAAATCATTGTGAACACCCCCATATCAACATTTATTCAAGGAAGAACATAGAATTTGGTGGTTCTTCTTGAGACCACCCACCCCAAACTGATTTCAAAAATGAAAATGTAATAGAGACCATCGTAGGACCGAATGAGCTCCCTACCATAAGAACCAGGCTAACACTGAGTTCAGGGAGACCCGCGATGGGTCTCCCCACAATAAGAACTACCCAGATTAAGAGAACATGATATTTACCTACACTGAAAAAAAACCCACCACAAGGGGAGGGGAGGGGCACAATAAATTGAAATACAAACCACAATTGTTACATTCCAACAATGTAACACATTCAAAAAATACCCAAAACATGAAAAACTAATGGATAAAATTCATCCAATCTCTTTATTACACCGTTGACATTCTAATTACTACATGTTATCTTCACAATGGATCCTAAGGCTAGAGTTATAATGATTAATGCGTCTCATTTATCACAGTCAGGCTATCAAATATCCGCAATAGAATAAATAGATCAAAATTCTAAAGAACATGTTCCCATTGATATAAGAATTCTATAAGGGCTTTTCGACCATAATTAATACAAATTAAGGGAAACAAAAAAAATTCCACTAGGTATGACTATTACATCCAAGAACAATTTCATAATGTAGACCCCAATCTGATCCCACACATCACCCTACTAATGTGAATGATCTATTTTGACCTCTGAAGAGATGGGTCGGGCTTCAAAATGCTTCGAATAAATACCCAGATAGAACCACTGAAGATGACCCTAGAATCCATAGGTGTGGATGGATCATGGAGTGTAACGCCCTAACCACAATTACCTAGAGTTGATGAATTATTACATAACATTGTCATGATAGAATTAATCAAGTCCCAAAATACCGATCTGTTTAGTATCCCTGGAAGTACTAGATAAAATAATAAGTTTTACATTACATCATGAAATAAAAACATCAACAACATTTTGTTCCCTTTTTAATTCACTTATATCCTTACCATGTCCCTTTAGGTAAACCATAAAATACATATTCACATCCTAGGAAAAATAAAACATATAAAGGGTTGAGCTAAGATGCTCATTAAAGTTAACAATATAGTGGAAACATGCATAAATAAGAATAAACATTTAAGGAAATATATTAGACAAAAACAAAATCCTTCTAAACCTAAACAACTGCATAATATAGAAAATATAAAATCAAATAATTATATTTAATTATTCAAATAGATATTCTACTAGTCATATAATCACATGCAATATCAATATCCACTTTCAAAATGATGGAATGCATATTTCTAGACTTCATAACCACATAGTAAAGGCCTTATGAAATGACTATAAAAGTGTTTGTCAAGGCCTTGTTCCAAGACATTATCTTGACTCATGATACCTACCGATGCATCGAGGATCTATAGCGGGATCCACCCATCACTTACTAAATCCAATACATTCCTCGTATGAAAAGGTTTAAACATAACATAAACCTTCATATTAAAACTAGCATATGAAATTTCAATACTTTATCACTAAACCATGAATGTTGTAAAAATAACAAATCCATAGCCAAACATATCAAAAAACCATCTACAAAATATAGAAGATTTTTATCATAATAAATCAACTTCAAAAAAGCTTAAAATATATTAGAAGGATGTTGATAAATATGAAATCAAAAAAAAATTTAGAGAAATATATATTTCGATTTAGAAATAATATAAAAGTCAAATAATTAAAAAATAAATCATTTAATTTTAAAAATTGATATAATATTTTAAGGGATGCTTTGATGATATTATGACAGAAGATGTAGGGTTATTGACTGGATCCTTTGTTACAGGAAAAAGAAGCTTCCTATTCTGTACCTCGGGGTACCAATTTCATGTGGCAGAATTAAGAAGTTTCATTTCAATGAAATTATTGACCGCCTTTTTGGAATTTTTTTTAAATGGAAGAACATTTTATTGTCATTGGGAGGACCGGTTATGCTCATTAATAATGTCCTTCTATCCATTACCCTGTATATCATATATGTAATCAATCCACCGAAATGTACTGTGGTGAAAATACAAAGTAATCTTGCTACATTTCTATGGGATGCTAGAGGGGAAGGGAAGTGTCATTGGGATTTGTGGCAGTGGTTGGATCGTCCAGTGGATGAAGGAGGTGTTGGACTCCGCGATATTCAGGACACCATACAAGGACTACAAGCCAGATTAGCGTGGGAGGTAATTGTGGGGGAGAATCTTTGGGAAAGATTTTTCCGGATTTAGTATAGAGGGCAGGGAGGTTTTAACATGTAGGATGTGACTAGACTTTCCAAATGCATGTTTTCTCATATGGAATAGTTGTCTTGCTATGTCAGGTGGGTTTTTGGAAGGGGGTATATTAGCTACTAGGAGGATAACTGGGCATGTAAAAACCTTACCTTCCTTGGTTTCCCATATCCTAGCATTTCATTTAGGGAAGCTAGCGACATGTATGTTTTTATTCATTCAACTCTTAACCAAGCTCCATTAAATCTGTTTGAGTGCATCGTGATGAGTGATGATCCAGATTTGTACTGTTTTATAGAATCCATCTCTGGTGGGTATAATGTCCGGGACTACAGGAGAATTCTTCAGAGAGACCGATCTAGGGAGGATTGGGGTCCGGTTGCCTGGTGCAAGTATAATCCGACGCTAATGAACTTCTTGTTATAGAGGATCAAGAACATAGCAATATCAACAGAGGACAACATACAGAAAAAGGGATTCTACATGGCCTCGTGATGTTATTTATTTGAGCACCCAAGGTCAGAGATGACGGTTCATTTATTTTTTCAGGGACAATGGGCCTCCAATCTCCGGGAATTATTCACTCATCCTCCGTTCCCCGATGGTGAGTCCCGGTCTCCACATGAGTTTATGTCTGTTTGGTTCCCCTGTACGGAAAGCACGGTGATGGAATAGACTTTGAGTATTTTCATACTTGTTGCTATTTGGTGGGTCATATGGGAGGTGTGTAATCATGTTAGGCTGGGATCCAATAGATCCCTGCTTTATATCCAGTTCCAGATGAGGTCTCTCATTGTGGAGCTGGCCTCAATTATCAAAGGTTGGTTATCATCAGTTGCAGTTTGCAACCTTGTGAACCGTCCCAGCATTCAGCACAGAGGGAGAGAATATTGGGTGAGGTGGAATCCCCTAATATGTGGTTTGAAGCATAAAATTTCTGGTTCCTTTATGGTGGGAGTCATGAGGGGTGGTGGCTTACTTCGCGACTGTTGGGGTTCTGCCATTATTGCCTTTAGTGCCTTTTATGGCCTAGGAAACTCCTTAGGTGCGGAGGTACGAGCTCTTTTCTCTGGATTGATGATTTGTAGGAGGAGTGGATTACAGGTGATGGTGGTGGAGTCAAACTCTGAGGTTTTGGTTTAAGCGTTACAGGGAAGCTAGGAGATACCGTGGGATTTTATTTATCTCATCTGGAGGTGCAAGGCAGAGATCAAGCATGGGAAGATTATTCATCATAGTTGGAGGGAATCTAACATTGCAGCGGATTCACTTGCTCTCTTGGCCAGACAGGAGGAGACTCATCGGATCAATGATGTCCTTCATTCCCTTCCCCTTTAGTTTTATAATGTGGTGAAAGGGGATTCCCTTGGACTTCACCATTTTCGTCCTCCTTGAAGGGTTGTTTTTTTTTCTAGTAATAAAAAAAAATTTCTGTCATTACCTTATTTGGAAAATGAAGGAATGATTCCATTCAAACATATAATGTCAAATAAGTGTATAAATGACATTAAACCATTTTCTAGTAAATATAAAAAAATTGAAATAAATTTTTAAGAAAACGCAGATGTGGATGATAAATAAGTTCCAGTAGATACATACATTAAAACAACCTTAGATAATAAAGAGACTGTGAAATTAACCCTTACCTCGTAATTTTCCTTGGTTGAGGCAATGTTAAACTATTTTATAATAGTTAAATCATTGTTATTAAATAATACATTAACTATTTACCAAACTATTGTATCATATATGATTTTATTTATATTTCGTTGTTAATAATATTTTAGTAGTATCATCATTTCCTGTGGAAACTGATCTATTATCCTTTATATGTTAGGTTATGTAAGCCAGGTTTTTTATGGATAGGGTGTATTTTATTCATATCCATTATCATAATAAGTTATTAGGAATTATTTTTAATCGTAAAATAAAAATTATTCTTGAATGATTATGATGGGTAATGAATCTCATCGCGTTCGTGGAGATGGTAATCCTTACGTATGCAGGAGAAACAATATCATTATATTGATGGTGAGATCATATGTAATTGGATATTAAATCATATATAAATAATCATTAACATGTTATATTTATTTCTTACATGAGTTATACACATTATTATTCCCATCCAATTAATAACGTGTTTGAATAATAAACTACACCACGACGTGGAGACAGTAAGCCCTAAATACGCATGTATGGTGACATTGTAATTCATATTATGGATAGAATAAATAATATGGTTGTACCATTTTTATAATAAAATAAAATTATATATATGATACTGGATTTTATATTTTATAATGAAAACAACAAATAATGAGGAAGTGGAAGAAAAAATGAACTCGAAATTGGTGATGATATGTTTACCTCTTCTTCGAGTTCTTCCTTATAATTTGATCAAAAAGGGCTCCATAGGTTGGCTTCATGATCAAATTAAGTCCTCTAGGTTTCAGGTATGATATGTGAGAGGATATTAGGGTCATGAATTGCTGAGCCAAAAGTATTTGGAGGTGTGAAATTAAGTGAATGGGAAGTGGCCTATTATAAGAGAGTTGAGGGTCACTATAGGAAATGTTTGAAATATTATTTTATAATAAATTTATTTTATACTTATAATGGATCCAAAATGAATTATTTTAAGTAAATGGTGGGTATGGGTCGAAAACCTCTCAATAAATAGTCTTTAGACAGGTTTAGGTTATCATATTATACTTATCATTTAGATTTACCTTTTATTTAAATAGTTTGTCATTTACCATGTCTCATTTTATTTTTATATTATAGGGTTAATGTACATACTATAACAATCCAAGATAACCCCATTTGGTTAATTATTAATATATATAACCTAATCTACGTCAATTGAAAAACACGATATTTTTATGAATATTATATCAATTAATAATATAGTATTTATTTTAAAAACTCAATTATGTCAATTTTGACACTATTTAGTTTCTGATTTTATTGAAATCCATTAAAACATTATCACTTAGAATAAATTTTTTTAACCAACCATAAAATGTAATATTAACCTTTAAAATTAGTGGAATTCATCAGAAGTTTCAATTTGAATTTATTTGGATATTTATAATTTCAATTATTTTAATATTTCACTAATAATATAATTACTGTATCTTCATTGTGTCATAAATAAATGAAATTAATTGATATCTAAAAATTATAAATAAAATAACATTATTTAGGATACCTTATTATATTTATAATGAATATTTATAGTCGAATTTATATTGTGTTTACCCCAATATTAAAAATTATTTATTTATAAAACATTGAATTTAACTCTTTTAACTCCTCTTTAAATAAAATAGTAATAAAAGTTCTAATATAATACAAGTGGACGAAAAAGGGATTATATTTTATTCATAAGGTTTTTTTCTGGTCCAATTATACTTATCATATAGAATTAGTACATGTGTTAAGGTAATTATTGTATAATATTATCCTTAATTACGCTATTTACTTTAAACCGTGGTAAATAAAATTCAAAAGTTAATGTTCCTCAAAAATTATATTTAACTTGTTAAACTAAATTTTTCTTACTGATATTAACCATGTCTCTTAAATTTCTGAAATTTAACTCAAAGAAGTTGTATAACTATGTTTTATTAAAATTTGTAAATGCACCTAGGAGGTGGGTAAATGACGGTAAAATCTACGATAATTTTTTTATATCTAAACATATTATAAAAAAAACTCCAATGAATTACATTGAACATATATTAGTATTATGTATTTATATTGACCTTAAATAAATTTATTTAAAATAAATAAAATCTAAAATAAAACTTCATTTTAAAACAAAAACTCAGTGTTTTCCACTATTAATAAAAAATGGAATGTTTTTTGAAAAATATAAAAAATTCACCCAAAGCTAATTTAATATTCCGAATCCAAAAATGAAGTCCATTTTGAAATATAAAATTTAGAAAATTTTAAAAAGTGTTATTAAATGTTCATATCTGGTACTTTTATTGATTGTGATGTGTTTGAACTTGATTTTGTGTACCACACAAGTTATTGTATTATCCCAAGGGAAATGTACCATGGAAGCTTGGGTTTTACATTATCCCCTCATTAAAATAATTTTGTCTTCGAAATTTCTAGAATATTATTGTATAAAAAGATTTGGGTGGTGCTTCATCATAAGTTCCTCAGGTTCCAACGATGCCTCTTCCATCTTATGGTTTCTCCAAAGAACTTTTACCAGATGAGTCGTCCAGTTTCTCATAACTTGTTCTCTGGTATCAAGAATTTTGACAGGCTCTTCACATTAAGATAGATCATGTTTCAGTTCAATTTCCTCAAAGGTGAGTACATGTGTTGGGTCAGGCATGTATTTTCTCAAAATTGATAGATGGAACACATAGTGAACATTAGAGAGACTTAGTTCCATTGCAAAATGGTAATCTACAGCCCAAATTCGTTCTAGAATTTCGAAAGCAATGATGTACCTTGGAATTAATTTACCCTTCTTACTGAATAGTATAACTCCCTTACATGGAAATACATTCAAGAAAACAATATCTCCAATCAGAAATTCCATATCTTTCTTTTGGTTATTGACATAGCTCTTCTATGTACTTTCAGCTACATTAAAGTGGGTTTTGATAACCATCACCTCTTCCATTGTTTCCTCAACAATTTCTGGGCCTATGAGTTTTCATTCAACAACATCAACCCAACAAGTTGGTTTGCGGCATATTTTTCTATATAATGCTTCATATGGTGCCATCTGAATACATGATAGGAATCTATTATTTTAGAAAAACTCTACCAGATTTAAATATTGATCCCACATACCATGAAATTCATGTGAGCAGGATCTCAACATGTCTTATAAGGTTTAAAAAATCTGTTTTGATAGTTCATCAGTTTGAGGGAGGTAGGCAGTGCATAAATGATGTTCGGTATCTAAGGCCTTCTAAAGACTTGTCCAGAATCTTGATGTAAAATTGGTATCATGATCAGAAACAATTGATAGGGAAAATCCATGAAGTCTTATAACTTCATTAAAATACAGTCTTTCTAAACGTTCATGTTGTAAATCTTCTCATATAGAAAGAAAATATGCTGATATGGTAAGACGATCAACAATGAACCATATTGCATCATTCCTTCTTGGATTATTTGGTAGTTCCATGACAATATACATCATAATATCATCATATTTCATCTCATATATGGGAAGAAGTTTCATGACTACTCTAGGATGTTGTCTTCCAGCTTTAACTTGGTGACAAACCATACATATCGACATAAAATCAACAATATATCTCTTCATGTTGTCGCCACAAAAATGTTCTTTCAAATATCTATACATCTTAGTGCTTCCAAGGTGTATAGAGAAATTGGATGTATGACCATCATCCAACCATTCACTTTTCTGCTCAGGAATATCGGGAACACCAAGTCTCTTCCCAAATTTCAATATCCCATCTTTATATATGATGTCGATCAATCTCCCATCATTCACAACATTAATTGTCTTTTGAAACCCTTCATCATCTGACTGATAACATTTTTTCCTATATAGTAAAGATGTTTTGGAAACTATTTGAAAAATTATTGATGTTTGGCCTTCCCTGATTATTCCTATATCCATCATTACTAGATCAATGAAAATTGGATCCCATTCAACTCTCATCATTTTCAAAACTCCATAATCCTTTCTGGTCAAAGCATCTACCACCTTATTTTCCTTCTCGAAGTGATAGTGTACCGTGAAATCATAATCCTTGAGTAGTTCAAGCCATCTCCTATGCCTCATGTTTAGTTATTTTTTTGAGAAAATATATTTCAAACTCTTGTGATAAGTAAAAATCTAAAAAATTTCACCATAGAGATAGTGTCTCCATATTTTCAAAGTAAAGATTACATCTTCTAACTCAAATTCATGAGTGGGATAGTTTTGTTAATGAATTTTTAGCTACTGTGATTCATAGTCAATAACTCAATCATTTTTTATAATGACACAACCAAGTCCATTCTTTGAAGCATCACTATAAATAACAAACCCATCATTCCATGATGGTAGAGTCAATATAGAATAAATAACTAATATTATCTTCATTTCTTCAAAATATTCTTCACACACTTTCGTACAAACATATTTAAGACATTTTTGAGTGATATTGGTTAATGGGATAGCCAATCAAGAAAAATTATGGACAAAACACCGATAATAACCTGATAAACTAATAAAATTGTGTTCCTAAGTTATACTCGTCTGTGCAGGCCATTCTTAGACTCACTGGGCCTTTGAAGGATCAATAGAGATTTCATACTTAGAGATAATATGTCCAAGAAAAAAAATACTCTGAATCCAAAATTCACACTTTCTAAAATTCCCATATAATTAATTTCTTCTACGAGCCATTATAATAATGCACAAATGATTATCATGATCTTCTTAGAATTTGAAGTACTCCAAGATATCATCAATAAATACCACTAAAAAGTCATCATGATATTCCTTGAAAACTCTATTCATTAGATCCATGAAGACAAAGGGCTAATTAGTCAATCCAAAATGCATTACTATAAACTCTTAATTCTGAAACCTGGTTATAAATGATGATTTCTGAATGTCTTCATTCTTCACGCACAACTTAAGATATCCAGATCGAAGTTAAATCATTGAAAAATATTGAGCTCCATGAAGTTGGTCGAATAAATAATCAATGTGAGGTATGGTAATATTGTCAATTATTATTATAGAATTAATCTCCCTGTATTCAATGCACAACCTGATAGAGCTGCCTTTCTTATTAAAAAAATTGCAGGGGCTCCCAATGGAGATACACTGGGGAAAATAAATACCTTATTACTCAATTCCTCTATTCGATTCTTTAGTTCGACTAATTACACAGTGTCCATTCTATAAGGGGTCTTTGATATGGGCCTTGAACTGGGAATTAAATCAATGGAAAACTCAATTTCACATTCTGGAGGATTCCAGGTAAATCCTCTGGAAACACATCAACATATTCATACACAATAAGTACGTCCTATATTCCAAAATTCTTTTCCTCACCCATAATTATTTCATTCTAATCCTCCCCAATAATTTAATTTAGTTGAGCAGCTGGGGCTGGATCTAGATAATAAATAGATGGTGACGTTTATGCTCAAATGATATAGTACTTTTTATCATAATCGAGAATTGTGACCTCCTTCATTTTACAATTAATTTTCGCATAATGTTCAAAAATCCAATATATTCCCAGGATTATATCCAATTCTATCATGGGTATGATGATGAGATCCACAGATAAAGAACATTTATATTACCTAATGGGAACTAATTCACAAAACATTGTTGCAATGATACTTTCATAAAGAGTTTTGACTGGAAACTTCATTGTTAAATATAATTGGAAATATATAATTTTATTAGAAAACTAGGATTATATGAAACAATGTGATGATCCAGAATCAAATAAAGAATTTTCTAAACTTGAGGAAACCATTATATTACCTACCACCCCATATTTCATAGCACCAACCATATTAGTAGTGATCGCATAAGCATGGCCTTTCTCCCTGGGCCTCTTGTGAGGTACATTCCCTTGGATCTTTAGAAATTCATTTACATAATTCCCCTTTTCTCTAAAATTGTAGAATTCAACATTAATAGCCTCTTTATTTCCCTTGTAATCACGATTTTGATGGACTTTTTCACCACACTTGTAACAGACTCCAATTACCTTCAGGAACATACCTGGGTGTTTCTACCCACACTTACCACTGGATGGATATTCAACTTTTCCCTTATTCCCCTGATTCACATTTCCAGAGTGTTCTGTAGCTCACTTCTTCTCCTACATTTCTTTATGGTCATAATACATAGAGAATTATATTTCTATCTTGATAGCACATGAGATAGTAACTTCATATGATAAGAAGGACTGTGAGACTAATGCTCACTGGAGAAATGGTTTTAACCCATCAATGAGTCCATTAATCCTACTCCTTGGGTTACGTATATAATCTGCATCATGACATGCAATCCTTGCAAAGTTAGCCTCATACATTGTGATATTCTCATCCTTATTTTTCCTCAGACATCAAAATTGACTTTCCACATCTTCTTGATGCCCATGGAGAAAGTATTTTTCAATTAAATCACTTTAAACTCCTTCTATTCCACGTTTGATACTTCTTAATCTTACTTTGTTTTTTTGAATCAATGACTACCATTGATTTTCATCTCCTTTGAGGAGATAAACATCCATGAAAAACCTTTACTTTTTTGAAACTCCCAAAAGCGTGAAATATTTTCCCTAAGAAACATATCCATTTATCAATTACAAATGGATTTTTAGTCTCATTTAATGTTAGTGGTTGTTTCCTCGTGATTTTGTCTTACATTTATCATCTACATTGTGGATCCGGGTTCTCCATATGTGTAAGTTTATTATTCATAACTTGTGTGAGTTGTCCATGTATGGTGATAAACTGGTAAGTACCAGTTGCATCACCAGCTCCACTATAATTATCATGAGTAGGAGGGAAATCCCCACATGGGTTATGTGTGCTGATACGGTTTCCATTCCATCTATAAGGTTCCATTTCTATTCAATGGATTACATTATATTAGTTTATGAATCACAATAAATAATTCTGAACTCCAAAAACACATAATATAAATTGAAAAGTTTATAAATATAATCCATAATCATAAAAATGTTTTCCTCGAGGAAGTATATAATTATAAATCATTCAGATAGGCTTGTAAAGTAAATGTGAATTATTCTATGCATATCCCATAGGAGTGTCATATCCAAGCGTGAAGCATGGCCCGTTTTCGTGAACCAGTTCATGTTTGAGTCTAGCTCAAAGTAGTGATTTTGTGTTTTACCCCTAGGTATATCTATTCTAGAGCCACCAATACCTTCTCATATCTAGTCAGAGATTTATTTCTTAGAAAAATAACAAAATTATATAATCTTATTCAATAATAATCCTTAACGTCTATCTAACGGTAGTATTATCTAATCATAGTTTTACTAAATCTACTTTACAAGGATTGTAATAAACATCATCTGATACCAAGTGAAACACCATGACCCCAGTTACCCAGAGTCAGTGCATTATTACATAACATTGGCATGATACAAGGAATCATGCCCTGAAATACCGACCAGTTTAGTATCCTTACATGTACTTGATTTATTCCTAATATTTACATTACATCATGAAATAAAAAACAATAACAACATTTTTTCCCTTTAAACACACATATATCTTTATCCTATCCTAGCAGGTCAACCATAAAATACTTTTTCACATCCTAGGAAAAATAATACATAGAAATGGGTGACCTCAGATGGTCGGTAAGGATAAAAATATAGCTGAAAATTTCATCAATAAAGAATAAAAATTTAAGGAAATGTATTATACTAAAACATAAGCCTTCTAAACATAATCTCCATTATAATATGGCAAAGATAAAATCAAATAATTCCATTTATTTATTCACATGTATATTCTTATAGTCAAATAATCACATTCAATATCAATATCCACCTTCAAAATGTTGGAATGCCTAATGTCATACATCATAACCACATAGTCCTGGGATTGTGCCCAGACTAAAAATATGATTTTTTCAAGGCCTTATGCCAAGAAACTAGTTTGTCTCATTAGACCTACTGATGTATCAAAGAGCTATATCTGGATCCACCCTTCACTTACTATGTCCAATGCATTCATCATATTAAATGGTTTAAACACCACAAAAACATTTATATAAAAACTAGCATATGAAATGCCATACATTATCCATAAAACATGAATGGTGTAAAAAAATACATCTACAGTCAAACATATAACAAAACCTTCAATAAAAAATAGACGATTTTTATCTTAATAAATTAACTTCAAACAAGCTTAAAATCTATCAAATAGATGTTGACAAAGATGAAATAAAAACTTTTTTTGAGAGAAATATCTCTTTATATTTTGAAATAACATAAAATTCATATAATTATAATGAAAACATTTATTTTGAAAATATTATTATAATATTTTAAAGGAAGTTCAATGATGTTATAATGGTAGAAAATAGTTTCCCTCACTCTATAAGTTAACAAACATCTTACCTTAATTTCGTAAAAAATGAAATAAAGTACCTTGTTTGGAAAACAACAGAATGATTCCATTAAAACTATAAATGTTCAAATAATGGTATAAATGAAATTAACCCATTGTCTAGTAAATAGTAAAAATGTTTCAAAATACAGTTTTTAGAAAACACAGATGTGGGTGATAAAGAGGTCCCAGTAGATACTTACCTAAAAACAATCTTAGATATTAAGGAGATTGTGAAAATAACCATTACCTTGTAATTTTCATTGATTGAGGGTATGTTAACCTCCATTATAATATTTAATTCATTGGTAATAAATTATTAATGAACTATATACATAAATATGATATCATATATGATCTTCTAATATTGCATTGTTAATAATATTTTATTAGTATCACTGTTTCGGGTGATACCTGATTTGTTTTCCTTTATATTCTCGATTACGTAAGCCATGTTTATTATGGATTGTATGTATTTTATTCATATACAGAATTAAATTTTGTTCTCAAACAATATTTTTAGTATTAAAATGAAAAATATTCTTGAATGATTACGATTGGGAATGATTCTTATCACATTTGTGGAGACGGTAATCCGTACTTACGCATGAGCGACAATATTATTATATTGATGGTGAAATCATATGTAATTGAAAAATATATCATATATACCGAATCATTAACATGTTATATTTATTATTTACATCAGTTATACTCATTATTATACCCATCTAAATAATTAAGTGTTTGAATAATAAACTACACCACATACTAGAGACGATAAACCGTACGCAAGCACTTATGGTGACTTTGTCATTCATATGATGGAGAGAATAATGAAAATCCTTGTAAAATTATTATAATAACATTATAGTATATAAAATATACTATATTTATTATTTTATAATTAAATCAATAAAGAAATAGGAAGTGGAAAAAGAAAAGAACATGGAAGAGGTGATTAATTATTTACCTCTTCTTCGGGTTCTTTCTTTTGATTTGATCAAAAAGGGCTCCTTAGGTTACAATTATGATCAAAGTAAGGACTCTAGGTTTAAGGTAGAATAGTTGAGAGTAAATTTGGGTAGGGGTTGTCTGAGCCAAAAGGTTTTGGTGGTGTGAAATTAAGAGAAGGGTACGTTTCATTTTATAAGAGAGTTGAGGGTCACTTTTGGAAAAGCCTGGAATATTATTTTATAATAAAATCATATTCATTTTATAATGGCTCCAAAATGAATTATTTCTAAGATAATGTGGGTATGGGACGAAAAACTCTCAACCAATAGGTTTTATATAGATTTAGGTCAATATATTAACCATATCATTTAGATTTAACTATTAGTTAAAGTGTTGGTCATTTACCATGTCTTTTTGTATTTTTCTATTATATGGATAATAAAAATACTATAACAAGCCAAGAGAAAAAAATGTGGTTGATTTTTAATATATATAATCTTATCAAATTCCTTCACTCGAACCTAATATTTTAAAATATTATATCATTTATAATATAGTGTCTATTTTAAAAACTCAATTAAGTCAATTTTGACACTATTTAGTCTTTTTTTGAAATCCATAAAAACATTATCACTGACAATAATTTTTTTTAATCAAACCTAAAATATCATATTAACCAATAAAATTAGTGTAATTCATTAGAATACTCATTTAAAATTTATTTTGATATTTATAATATCAATTATTTTAATATTTCATTAAAAAGGTAATTACTCCATCATCATTATCTCATTGATAAATTAAATTATTTAATGTCTAAAAATTATAAATAAAATACTATTATGTAAGAAATTTATTTATGTTTATATTGAAAAGTTAGAGTTGAATTTATATTGGGTGTAACTTTATATTAAAATGGTCATGTTATTAAAATATTAAATTAACTCTTTTAACTCTTCTTTAAATAAAATAATAATAAATATCCTAATCTAATCTATGTGGACCAAAGACGATCATATTTTATTCCTAAGGTTATTTCTTGTCAAATTATACTTATCCAATAGAATTAAGACATTTGTTAGGGTAATTATGATATCATTTTTACCCTTAATTATCCTATTTACTTTTGACCGATTTAAATAAAAGTCAAAATTTACTAATCACCAAAAATTATTTTCATCTTATGAAGAACATTTTATATACTAATATTAATTATGCCTCTCTTATTTTTGAAATTCAACTCACAGAACAGATAAAATTATGTTTTATAAAAATTTGTAAATGCTCCTTGAACGTTGGTAAAAGACGATAAAAAGTTCAATAAAATTTTTATATATATAAACATATTATAATATGACTCCAATGAATTACATTGTTCATATAAACGTATTATTTATCTATTTTGACATAAAATAAATTTTAAAAAAAAATAACTAAATATTTTAATAAAAAGGCGGTAATAAAAATAACCTAATGTATTTCACTATTCATCCAATATTGAATGATTTAATAAAAATAAAAAAAAATCACCATAATCTAATTTTGATATTAGAATAAAAAATGGAGTCCATTTTGAATGATATAATTTATAAAATTTCCAAAAGTGGGTATTAATATTCATAAGGGATTGTTTGATTGGTTGTGGTGTATTTGAACTCGATGTTCGTACAACACAAGTTATTGTATTATTCAAAGGGAAACGTTCCATGGAAGCTTGGGGAGTTACATGGAGAACTCATGCACACCATATTTTTGTGACCATGCTTACCACACTTAATAAAGATCACACATTTCACTCTAAAGAAGCTGACTATAAGACTAAAGGACACTTAATTCCACTACCATCACTACCAGCATCAGGAAACTTCACATTCTTCTTATCAACATCCTCTTCACTAATTCCAATGATTATTGAAGGATTCACCATACCAAGTATGTCTGTAAACATGGCTTCATCATGAAAGGATTTTCTCACCATAGAAGAGAAATTCGATAGGTTGATATCTGGCACATTCCACTACAGTTCAGGTCAGAGTACAAATTCAAAATGTTGATCTTTCTCCTGATCATTTTCAACCTACCATGGATCATACTAAACTAGGTCCAAAAAACGTCAATATAACTATAATACTAACATGAAACCATGTTGAAGACCATATAGCACCATCCTCTTCAACAGGTTAATCATCTCAAACATTTACTATTGGATTAATGACGACATGAAGAAATCCCAATTAATATCTTCCTGAGGCATTCTTTGAGACACTGTCTTCCACCATTTCTAGATTAGTCCTTAGAGAATTAATTTGATAAAATTAACCTTTAATTACTCAGAAAGTTCAAGGAAACCAAAATCTCACTCTATCTTTTATATCCACTCCCCCACTTTGAGAGGATCTGCTTGACCGTAAATGAGTGGGGGTTCCACTTATGAAACTCAATGACATAGACTATAGGTTGATCAACCAGATTGTTTTCCAAAGATGAACCACCTGAATCATAACAATGGGGATCCATTGTTTCTTTTTTGGGGCGGACACTAAGAACATAAAAATAATTAATTTAATCAAAAAAGGCATTACCATATAAAATTCTACATTTTTCAATTCAAAACCGAAAACATTTCAAAATAATCTTCCTGAATTAAAAAAAACCAAAACAATTGAAAAAGGGAAACTATTGTTGCTGTGTTATTTGGACATATGGTTGGTAGCCATATTCCAATCCCAACACCATCACAAAGAGTGTTCTAAAAAAAATGTCCCCGGCTCATCATGGTGTTCTAGGCCATGTGATCTCACAGAGGCAACATTCCTAGATCCCATTTTTTCCAAATACCAATAAATCCATAAAAATAAAAGGATTCTAAAACACTAGATATCCCATGGTAAATTTTGGTTTTGAATGAGTAAGGGTTCATGAAATTCTTCAAGTTCCTACACCCTGAGCACGTACAATCCTACCCCTTCTACGTTGACATCTCAAATAGTGATAGCTTTTCTAAAACCACGGTCATCTAAGGAGATAATCTCTTCTAATAACATTTTTTCTGGAACTAACGTGGGTCAAACTTCAACATGTCACCTGAGATGATCATTAGAAAGGCCCAAGAAGTTTTCCCGATCCTCTTTGGAATGAATACTTTTCCTAGACATTAACAAAATACAAATGGGAATTATTTTTAACAATGCAAAATAAACTAAGAAGTTGAAATAAATTAAAAAATGCATAAAAATAAAAAATTGTAAAAATAAATAATGGCAAAACAATGACTAATCTAACCACGACCGAGACTCCATTTAACGAGATGGTTCACTCTCTGATACTGAAAAAAAAATTCATCCATGGGGATCAGATCCAAATCTACAGCATGTAGGAGAAACTAAAAATAATAAAAATTCTATAGGCGTTAGTATTTAAACTCATTAAGAAGTCCCAACTTAATATATACCCAATAAATATCCATTTAATTAATAGAAATTTATTTCAGGTTTGAAATACTGGGTATATACATAGTTTTATCCATTATTTATTTTTTCTAAATACACAAATCACATCCCACTACCCATGAAATATTAAATAAGTCTCCTTTCGATGATTAGTTATGTTCATGGAGAGGAAATATAAAAAATATATATAAAAAACATTCATTCCTCATAATAAAGTGAAATAGGGTTTCAAAACTCTTATGAAAAACACTCATCTATGCCCTATCATGTAAACTCTAAAACCAATCATTAGGGTGTTGGTCTCATAACCAGGGTATTAGTTGATTATTCTAGTATTGGATCATCAAGAGAATACCCAGGGACTCAAAGAATTACCATAACCTACTATATGTTTGACTCATCATGAAGGAATGCCCTACACAATGACATCATAATGACTTAACACCCGACCACAACATTAACTGGACTAGTTGAGGTACCCATTACCATAGAAATAATAACAAAATATTCCCCTATTATTGTCCATTAGCTACTGTGTAATCAAAAATAATGTCACAATCACTCTAAGTAAACCTCTTTTTTATTCAAGGTTCTCTTATATAATTCACAAGGCGGTGTTCCATACAATTCAAAAAACAAGTCACATAAATTATTTATACACATCGTCCAATTGAAACCACCCATTTCACCTCAAGTTTAATCCATAATCATCAAATATTAATTTCAAAAGGGAGTTCCTTTATCGAGGACCCTCATATTTTGTGTATCAACATCTGGGAAAGGATCCCAACTAATGAAGTATTTTCCAAAAACAATTTTAAAATTCCAAAATGGCCATTAAATTGGCAACATTCAACCATTTACCATGTACACATAGAACCATTTCCAAAAAACCCAAAATTCATCTTT
Source organism: Viscum album (assembly GCA_963277665.1). Lineage (NCBI taxonomy): Eukaryota > Viridiplantae > Streptophyta > Magnoliopsida > Santalales > Viscaceae > Viscum > Viscum album. The sequence continues at coordinate 890,602,574 of OY728126.1, forward strand.
AGACTAACGTGGCCAAATCAACCATTGAACAATGAATTCACTAAAAAGTTCCCAAGCACATTTTAATGCCTTGTTAAATCACAAAACGTATTCAAAAGTGCAAAATGGGATTCCAAATTACATACATTACATACTTCTTTTACAAACACCAAATGAGACATAGCTTCCAACCACTCATCCAAGCATGCTTCAAGACAAACCAGGCTACACCTTAAGGAACACATTTGAGACCACATTAAAATGACAAACAAGCCTTCCATAATTTTAATGAAAACAATTCATTTCATATAATACCATACACCAAACACTTTCACAACCACAAAAAATTGGAAACCAATTACAACAATCAAAACCACCATATCAAATTAGGATCAAATCTACTAGTGCCAAAGGGGTACTACAATATGTACTTTCTGTGTGAAACCCAATTTAAAAAAATAAATCACTTATTTGAAAATAAAAACCATATAAAAAAATTCCAAACCATAATTTTATTAATCACTAGTCATTTATAATATCCAACCGGTTCATTTTAAAAAACAAAGTATGCTAAACCATTTTAAACCACATCAAACCATTAGAAAACCAAGGGTAAACTAAGTGATTTCACAAAGAATGTATAATTTAAACATAATAAAATACTATTTATCAACTAAAGTAGGTGAGAATATAATGAAATAAAACTAATATTAATTTAAAGGGAAGATACAATGGGGTCCCACCTCAATCAATTATAAATTTCCCAGAATTACTGGGAAACACCGATCGCACCACAATCACACAGGTAGGAAGGTGAATTCATTCATAAACAAAAAAATTGAATCTAATATGTTATCATCCAACACTATAAAAGATATATTGTTGGAGATAATAGTCACCACAACCAACAGACCGAAGGGGGATTGATGGGGGTTGCGTGCGTCAGTGAAGTGGGTGCCAGAGGTCATAGGTCGGCTTCAGGGGGAGCTGACCTAATGTCATGGGTCAGCTAGAGAGGGATTCTTGAACCCAGTGGAATGCGGGCTGTGCAGTGCATGACAGAACAAGAACTTGTTATAGAATGACCGGGTTGGGAGGGTCATTGGCTGAGAAAATAGTGGCCCACCAAATGAGTGTGTGCCGTTAGAGGATTAGTCAGATGTAGGGGTGCGCCTGTTAGGTGAACAGTTGGAGGAAATGTTACTAAATAGGTGTGCACTGACGAAAGGTAGTGCACAAAGGAAGGGGTTTGGATGAAGAAGAGGGCAGTGTTAGAGGAGTGGGGCTGGCCAGAGGTGGGGTATTTTACATTAAGGGGCTATTCCAAGGAGGCTTCTCGCTAGTCGATAGAGAAAATGGGGGCGATTGGGGTCTTCATGGATACCCTAAACCAAAAAAGAATAAAATAACACCAAATAAAAATAATATTAATAATATTATCTTAATAATAATTATACTAATAAAATTCTTGATAATAATAATAACATAATGTTAAATTAACATTCCATTATTTTTAATAATAATAATATTTATATAGTTTTAAGTAATAATAATAACATAAATAACATTAAAAATAATAATAAAATTTAAAGATTCATTATTAAAAATAATATTGATGAAAAATATAATAATAAAAATAAAAGTGAAAAAATCTAATAATAATGTTGGTTTAATGTATAATATTTATAATGAAAATAATGAAAATAAATTTTTACAATATAAATATTTATTATAATAATAATAAAAATAATTCAATTTATAATATTATTAATACCCTATGTTATATTTTTTCTTATTTTTATTTTTTCTATTTTCATTTCACACTCATTTGAAAAACATTTTCTTAATAATTTTCCTTTTTAATTCATCTTGCATATCGGTCAGGCTGCACGGTGACCATGACATATACTAACTATCTGAAAACCACGATATACCCAAGCTTCATATTCCATTAAACCCAAAATATGTATTTTTCTCATTAAAATAAAAAAATATAAATATGGACTCACTCAAACCTCGACCTGATACAGATCCATGGAAAAACTAGATATCAGGAATGAAAAATATTGAGATAAATGAATTAAATAATTTTAATGTTTTATTTTTTATATTTTATGTATTTTACAAATTCTCCCAAGACATTAAAACACTGGATTCTAGTATTGTAACACTGCTAAGTTATGTATATTTAATATGTTGCAATAGTTGTGTAAGAAAAGAATGGTATTTTTATTTTGTATCAAATAGTTGTTTATTTAAATATTGAATTAGTATTAGAGAACATTATTCAAAACCCTTAGAGTGATACAATGTTTATTTAATCACCCAAGAGTCATTATTGTAGAAAAATGATAAATATGGGGATCCCATAAGATACCATTTAGAGTTAATTTCATAAAAGAATAAATTTTATTACATGAATTATGGAAATATGTTTTGTTAAAAATATATATATTTTATAAAAAGGTGGGGACCAAAACAAACCAAGATAAGAACTAGTGTGAGGGAAAATAAAACTATATCATTAATGACATTCCATTGTTTGGGAGGTGGTGTTTAAAATTTCATTGTGATACATACCCAACATTCTCAGGATATTATCAATTACTTGAATAGATTCTAATTCCATCCTTTACCTAAAAGGGAAAAAATAACTATCGATTAAATTATGTGGAAAAAACAACCAATTTTAAGTGTTTCATTTGATCCACTCATCGCAGAATTGTGGGTCAAATCAATAGATATGATCTAGTTTGTGCATCACGATACTGAGATGGAGATGTTGACTATGGTCATTTATGGACAAGATGGATATGCCAATAAAATGAGTCTATTGATTAAAAAAACCATTTTTAGGATGTAATTGATGATATAGAGTGGTAATACAGTAATATAATGTTTATTAACATGTATTTCCCTCAAAATATATGAAAAAATATTGAGGGAGAATTCATAAAGTGGATGAAAAAGTAAGGACAATATATCATGACACATAAAGAAAACATTATATAGATTTCATGGTATGACTCGAGTTTTTTTATCAAAAATTATAAATAAATACATAGATTCATTAGTATCTTAAACCCACATCTTTTAAAGGCTCCAGCAATCTAAGACTTTGGGATCTGTGAAGGATTTTTTATATGTGATCTCAAAGTGGAGATGTATTTTAGGGAATGGTCCCAATGTTCTGATTATATGAAATGAGAGATGGAATATCATGCTTGTGTATCTAGGATAATGGTAGAATGAAATCTCAACCACTCAAACGTCTAAATAGTGGGAACATGCATCCTGGCAATTGCCTCAGTAGGACGATGAAATGATTCATTTGTGGGAGAGAATTCCACCAATCTCATGACTGTTGGAACGACATAAATAATCTAGCCAATATGATGGAGGAAATGATGGAACCACCCATAATTAAATGTTAAAAATGTATGAAGCTAAGTAAATATGAAAATGAGTGCACTAAACATCATTTCCTTGACGTTAATTTATTTCATTAGCCACTAATTAAAAAATGGAAAGAGGAGGCTTATTAAATCACCACTTCTCAAGTGGAGTAATAAAATGAATTTTTCCAAGTTACACGTTCTATTCACTAAATAATAGATAAAATTATATTTCATTATCCTTCAAAAAATTACTCTGTATTTTTCATCTATGACAAAACTATTTAATTGAATCCCTGAATCCATAAAGTAGATATATCCATCAAAAAACCTAGTGGTGAAATCATTACAACCTAACTGTTGGACTATTAACCAATAGTATTATGTGGGATGATTCATCTTGTGAATCCCATGAAACATCCCTTGGTGGAATTAAATAATATAATAGGAATCTTTGTCTCTCATAATACAGAGACTGTATCATCTTTCTGGGAAATTAAATATCTTTTCAAATTCAGAACCATCCCATGACCCTTTACAAACTTAGTGAAGACCAAGAACCACATTTTAAAAATCCCACGATAGAGTGGGTGTTGATTCCCTTTGAGGAATCATAAATTAGTCTAATGGATTATTTAATTATTCATACAGACCTAGAATAAATTCCCTATGTGAAGGAATACAACTATTTATTTCACAATGAGTTACCCGGAATTCCCCCAAATTGTGAGGTATTGTTCTCAATTGAACTCATACCCATAGCTACTCCTATCTCAAAATACCAATATAGGATGTCCCTTATCAAACAGGAGGATTTAATGTTATAGATGAAAGATCATTTGATCAAATTTTTCATATTCCATTGTGCATCTCATTGGGGTTCACCAATGCTCATTGTAAAGAAGAATGATAGATAAATGCAGATTTGTATCGATTTTCACAAAGTCAAAAAGAACACCATAAAAAACAATTATCCTCTACCATGGATTGATGAAATGTTCAATCATTTATAAGGGGATCAATATATCTCAAATGTGAAACATATTAATGGTTATCATCAAATAAATTTCAATAAGGAAGATATTTAAAATATTGAATTCCATTCAAGGAATGGGCACCGTGAGTTTCAAGTGATGACCTTCAATCTTATTATTCCCCTTCTATCTTCATGGATTTAATGAATAGATTTTGAAAACACTGTCATGATATTGTTGTATTATTTTTCAATGATATTATTATATAATCAATGTTCTTGGAGAAACATGATGAATATCTAAGGATTTTATTAGAGACATTATAGTGTGATAAATTTTATGACATATTCAGCATGTGTGATTGTTAGATGCCATATGTAACATTATTGTTACAAATGATCATATGTGATGGAATTTTTGTGTACCCTAAAAAACAAATTTCAATTGAGGAATGTAACATACAATATAGTGTCATGGAAATAGATATTTATCTTGGATTAGTAGGGTACTACAAATGTTTTGTGAGAAATTTTTCATGATTTTCCATCTCTCAATATAAGTTAACAAGGAAAGGGGAAATGAAAAACTGATGGAAATAATGCAAGGAAAGCATCATTAGCTAAAGAAGAGTCTCATCACGTCACTTATACTCACATTACTGACATGTTGTTAATTTTGTTGTTATTCAGTGATTGTATATGGAAAATCATTGGTTTTTTTACTTCTGAAAAATGATCATGTGATAACATACTCCCCATAGTTGTTAAATACCCATAATTAGTGAAAATTTATCCATGATCTAGATTAATCATCTATGATTATTTTTATTAAAATCAAGTGAAACTGCTTCTACGGTGAGAAGTGTGAAATATACTCTGATTACAATAGTCTATTATATATATTCCCAAAAGGAGCTCAAAATGATTCATTAGAAAAAGATAAATCAAATGAAGACATACAATTGAACTAATCACTATCATCCAGTTAAGGAGAACTAGGTAGATGATGTTTTTAGCAAAGATGAATCTTCACACTATCCATGATTCATATTAAAAAAGACCCACTATTCTTTTATATACAAAGGATGGGTTTTAAAATAATAATAAAATGGATTTAATCCTACCTTTCCCAAAAACGTTCCCAACAATTTATCTATGAAATGATCAAGGAGGAAAAAAACGAATGATCTAGAGATTCAAAATAAGGAGAAGCAGTAAAGGAATGTAGGATTTAGAAGATCCTCATCGATGATGATGGTGTGATTTGATTTGGAATAGGGATTTTGTTCCATCATAATCATATATTAATAGGGATATATTGGATAATGAACATATATCACAATACACAATCCGTTATAAAATTACCATTATGTACTATGATATTCTATAACACCTTGGGTGGGACATCATGTAGAAGGAGATTGTGGAGAATATATCAAGGTGGTTGATATGTCAAAAAATTTATGTTGGGTAACATATGCACAATGGGATGATGAAACCATTGATTACACACATGAGGAAATGGGAAAATGTCACTATTAACTTTTTCATTAGTTTCCAAAAGATGAAAAAAAACAATATTATATGGGTTGTGGTCGACCTATTCCCCATGACATCCCACTTTATCACTATTCACGAATATTTATCATTTATAAAACATTTCATGATATATTTTATTGAAATGGTGATGGTATATGGGGTATCACATTTTATCATCTCTTAATGTGATAGATGGTTAACATCAAAATTATGTATATGCCTCTAACATGCTTTGAGAATTGAAATGAATTTCAGTATAGCATATCACCCTCAAACGGATGGACAATATAAAAGGATTATTCATATGATCATGAACATGATATGATCCCACTAAATAGAATTAAAAGGATGATTAGATCAAAATATCCCATTGGTTGAGTAATCATATACAAAAAGCATTAATTTGATTATTCATATGGATATATAGGTTCATCTATATGGAAACCAATGTAGAAATTTAATATGTTAAGAACAAGTTAGTGATTGAGTGAAAAGTTTACATGATCTTGTGAAAGATATTAGAGAAAAGGATTAAGACATATAGAAACATTTGAAAGATTCTCAGAGTCAATAAAATATATATGATAAAAACTGTCCAAGGTTATTCGAGTTCATTATTTGAGAAAAATTTTTCCTTCGAATGTCACTATGGAATACTATAATGTGGTTTGCAATGAAAGGGAAGCTTGGTCGAGGGTACGTTGTCCCCTTTGATATCTTTGATCTCATAGGATCATTTACCTATTGGATATCACTTCCACTAAATATGTAACATATTCTTGACATGTCCGGCATATAAATTTTAAGGAAGTACATACATTATCCCTCACAAGTACTAAACTCTGAGTTTGTATAGCTATAATATGATATCTCTTATATATATCATCCATTGAAGATAATGGAATGTAGATATAAAGTCATGTTCTAAAAAATCCCACATATTTATGTGGTTTAGAGGAAAAATATATATGATAAAGCATCATGGGAACCAGAGGAAGTAATGAAGGTCATATATAGTCACTTGTTTATGTAAAATAAAATTTCAATGGAGAAATATAAAAAGGGGGGAAGAATGTAATGATCTAATATTTTATCAAAATAGTTTCAATTAGTATAGTTTTGGTATATGGTATGAAACACATACATTTCATAAAGATCCTAATAAAAACATTATTCATAGAAAATTAGAATTAATTGAGTTATATTTATAGAAATTAAGGATCCTATACTGATGGAATATTAACTTGACCACTAGAATAGTTACATCACCATAATGAATAGTTATTCAACCAATAGAAAAGATATGTCACCTATGAAATTATAAAAAAATAGTCATCTTATATATATATGAAAATAGGTTATATTTATATCATATTATAAGTAATTAAATGTTTCCAAATTTATAAATTATGTGTATTTATTTTTTTAAAGCATAAATATGTATTTATAATATTATAATTAATAAAATTATTTAAAAAAATTATCACAAAATAGATTAATAAATTAATATTGAAAATTAATATTAATATATGATAGTTTTATAATACCATAATAAAATCTTCAAAGTGTCGAAAAATAACATATAACTTTAAAATTTGTATATTTTGAATAATAGATGTAAATAATTAAAAATTCAATGAGTCATATTTGGAAAATAGTTTTCATAAAATGGATTTCATTTTTTAATCTAAAATATCAAAAAATGGTATGAGAGATTTTTTCTATTTTTTCTTAAATTGTTGAATTTTTTATTAATAGTGAAATACATTAATTTAGATATTTTACATTATTAGAAAATAAATGAATTATTGGAGTCATTCTTGACTAATGGAAGTTTCATGTTGTCATTATCTAGAAATCAACATCTATATTTATTTTATTTATTCATTGAATCAAAACTATTTATATTCTTGAGCCAAAATAATAAACTAAAGAATATAATAATAATAAACCCCTCTCCTCCCTTATAAATACCTCCCATCACCCCTCTTATTCTAACACCTCTATATACATGATGATTTTCAAAATTATGACTAATCTCTTTCCCTATACTCTCCCCCATTTCATGGATCCCTAGGTCTCATCAATGTGCAATGTAAAATCATATTTCACTTTCTTTTATGATCTACTTATATTTAGTTATTTTCTCATACTCTCCTGACATAATCATTCTAATAATGCATGATATCATCCATATCTTATACATATTGTTTTTGTTTTAATTTTTATGTAAAATAAATCATTGATCTAATTATCCTCTCAATTTTATTCCAAAAATGAAAATATCATCCACAATGTGATGATTTATCACCATTGGGAATGATAAGTGTAAGGTTTATTTAAACACATTCAATTATATTAATATATTCAGTATATTGTTTAAAAAATATGTAATATTTATTTTATATCCCTTTTGTGTTCTAGAACTAACTTATATACACATTATAAAATAATTAAACAAAACTAGGTTGTGACGATCAAGAAGAAACCAAAATAATAAAAATGATTATCACTAACGAAGTGTCTAATGATTCATAATAACATCCATTTATAAAATAATACATTTAACCATTTAAACATCTGGATTTTCATTAATAACATGTATTCTAAATTCAATATAATTATACACATTCTTCATGAACTTTAATACTCAAATTCAAGTGAACCAATCATGAAAATAATGAAATTTCATAATCCCAAAAGATGGAATTGATCACTATAACTCATCTAAAAGGCCATAAATGAACATAAAAAAATTTAAATACACGTATAAGAGTATTTGGATATAGTAATTAATTAAACTAATTTTTATATATAGTAAATTAATGTGAAGGATGATTTTAGACATAAGGTAATGGGATTTCATGAACCTAATTTCCATTCTTCAGGTTATTCAACATTCATGCAAACATTTCAGAGTGGGGGTTCATTAAATATTTCTAAAATATAATTTCATTCCCCATAAATTCTATTCTATGGTATATTAATGTCTCTAATATGTTTTATTGACCAATACCCTAGTTTTTCCAAAATAACTATTCATTCTAAAAACACATATTTTACTTTTCTTGTGATTTTTTCGTCGTCACTTAAGAATTTTGATTATTATACCACGTATGTCATAATAAATAATTTTCGGAACATAAAATCTCATTCATTAATTAATTTTTTTATTAAATTCCCTTGAAACCCATTTTTTCCTTAGGTATTTTATATCTCATATTTATATACGATCTATGTGGCATGCATGAAAATTTAAATGTTATATTGTGATGGGTGCGTGAAGAATTTTATAGTGCTCCAGTGAATTTTATAATTTGGTGTATCTCTTGAGATAGTGTGTAAGATGCATGAACATTATTCTAGATATGTTAAAAATGATTATGTTATGATTATTCACATATTTTACAAGTGAACATGATGCTAGATTTTGTCTCAAGTATTTGTGGTAGTTGACCACTACGACGTGATGATTTATTTTTATGGATTTTCACATTACATTAATCTATCTAATACTTCCTCTCAATATTATTTTTATGATATTATTTTAATTCTATGATGATGAAGATTATGCACACCCATTTAAAATAGATTCACATTTTTATCTCTCATCTTACTAGGCATATATTTCATCCTTTTTGGTTATATATACTTAGGTGATTACTTTTTTTAACGAGTTCATGAGGAGCATTATGAACATATATGAGAATGAATTAAAAAATGATTATTTTTTATTATGAAAATTTTATATATGGTCTTAATATCCTCAAGACACTAAACCATTAAAACCTGGTTTTTAACATAATTATTTTTCTATCCATAAAAAGACATAATATCTATGTAAAAAAATTGGTTCACTATAATTACATTGAAACTATAAATGGATATGGTATTTTAAAAAAATAATGTGGAAAATAATGGAAAACATTAACAATTATTTTAATGTTTTATTTCTTTTTATATGCTTGAGTGAATATATTTCAATGCTTACTATTTATTGAGAGATATTGATGAAACTAATAAATGAAAAGATTTAATTTCTACCTTCTTTAATATTATCATGAAAAAAGTTGAATGATAATTGAAATTTTCTATTGGAAACATATATAGAACTATATTTTTATTATAAAATATTATTATAATTTGTATCACTCTAGAACCGAACTTCCTAGTTTGGTACATATAAATTATAAAAAAAATTATGTAATTTAACTAAAAAATATATAAACATTTACATTTGAGTATATTTCCTGGTTTAGGGTTTGGAGGAGAAGACCGTTCGTACATATTATCAAAGTGAAAATGATAAATAAAAACACAATGATAATACATTACTCATTCTGGTTCCTTAGTTAAGCTATACTCCTTAATGTCTCTATAAGAACTTGAAATCATTTTATAAAAACATTGGGTGAGAAAAAGTTCCTAGTTATGGGGTTTTTTTAAACTACATTTAATACTATTTTTAAAAAATACATTTATCTTTTGAAAATTACATTTAAAATATCTATTGAAAATACCATTGTTAAATACATTTAAAAAATCCTTTTGAACATAACATTGATAAATAAATTGTAAATTAACTTTAGAAAATATATTTTATAAATAATTTCTAAAATGTATTGGAATAACACATTATAAATCCTTAAAAAATTATTTTAATTTATAACATCTAATTTTGAATAATCTTTTCAACATTTAATAATTTTTTGAAATTTATTTTGAAAATCCATTGAAAACATGATTTTGAAAATTCATTTAAAAATAATTATATCATTGAAAAAATATAAATATAATGTTTTGAAAATAGTTATAGTCATGGATATTATTGAAAGGATGTGAAAATAATTATTCTTGTGAAGACATTATATTTATTTTCAAAATAATTACTCTTAAAAATGAAATAAATTAAACTAGTGGTTTTTCAAAAAATACTATGTAAGATCTTGAAACAAAAAATGGGGTCGCTTAATCATTTAAGGTTGTTTAGGCCCTACCCACTTTTTTATTGGAACAGGTTCACTCCCAACCCTCATTATTTACAATGTCAATGTGAAAATTTTATAAAACCATTTTTTGTGCTTTATTTACATATAAATACATTTTAAACAATTTTTTTGATATAATACATAATAATTCATTAAATACATATGCAAATTTATAAATATATAAAAATATTAAATTTGTTATAAAATAACTTGATGGATTTGGTATGACCAAATATAGTGTCATTTTATTTATTATGGTATGTTATTAATAGAAAATAAAATCCATGTATTTTATATTTCCCTTTATTTACTTTCCATTAAAATTTGAGACATAATATTTTAAAACACATCTTCAAATAAATGTATTAAATAATTTTTTTAATAAACCGCAATTTTATAATTTTACAATTTAATAATATATATAATTTTCAAAAAAAAATGATTTCAATTGTATATTTAAAGTTACATGAAATAGTAGGTATATTTTTTTACATCTCCAGAATAACTATAAGAATAATTAAATAAAACACATAAAATATTAACAATAGTATATTGGAATTTATATAAAATAATAGACATCTAATTTATCATTAATAGAATTATCAAAACACATAAAATATAAGGACTGGTAATAATTTAATTGAAAATTGTAATTTTAAAATGTAAATTTTCACAAAATAATTCTATTGACAATATATACATCTATATAATTTTTCATTCATGAACAATGATAAATAATATTTAATACACCCTTTACATATAACTTCAAAAGATAACTATATAACACATATAGAAATTATAATGGTAATTTTATAAAAATAAATATTTCACAATTGCCTAATTTAAAAATGTTATGTCTTATTTTAATAACCTGATCATTTAATAGTAAGTTTCCCTTTATAATAATGATTTTTGGATATATAAAAAACATGATTTCTTTTTATTATTGGGTTTTAATGACCGTTATGTATCATTACTATTGATAATATATCCATTGATATGGGATCACAGTAATTATATAAATATAAAGCATTTAAAAAATTCATTTCAACCCAAAAAAAGAGATGATGTACTCATCCAATAGATGCAGTCCATTCGAAGCTCATTTTTACTTGCTTATAAAGGATGTTTTGCCATTGTTCTTAATTCTTGAGCAATCACAAGCTGAGAATCGACATGTTAAGCATGAACGAAATCACCTTTGGGAGATGTTCAAGTTTATAGAGATTACCACCCATGTGATGTTATCTGAGCCACCCCAAGAGTATGTCACCATAACTCACCTTACACTTTGGTCTTATGCATGTGCTATAAGGGGTTATATAACAAGTTATTAGTTAATTATTTTTAATAACTCCTATAAATAAAATTTTTATTCCAAAATTTCTTTTATGGGAAATGTCTTTCTTAAAAAATGGTGAATTTGAGAAATTTATTTTTCAGGAAAAAATGATAATTTTTGATAAATGTATGAACTATTATATTAAAATATGTTTTTATTAATAATATTATAAAAAATTATTTTAAATTACTATTATATCAGTTATTTATCTATAATGATTAGAAAAACTAGTTTCATAAGAGTTATATGTTTATAAGATAAAACATGAAATGAATTTTTTAAATTAAAATTTTATTTTTAAAAAATATTGAATATTTGAAATAATTATTTTGTTATATAAAATTATTATAAAAAGAATTGTACTAATAATAAATTTGTATATTATTTTTTAAAAGTGATAGTTAATTTTAAATATGGTTTGAAACCTGTTTTTCTCAAAACCATTGAATTTTAAATAAATGTCAGTTTTCATTTTAAAAGTAAAAATTCATATATTTAAAAAATTAATCAGATAAAATTAATATTATTTTTTGGAATTAGGATGTTGAAATTATCCAATTTTTAATTTTCAATAATTTTCATATATTGTTGAAATTATGTTTCAAACATAAACACCATATAATTAAAAAAATGTGTTTTATGACATTATATTGAACCAAAAATAATACAATAAATAAAACAACATGTATTATTGGCCAAATATCGGTTTTTACATAATATTATTTTGATTTTAGAAATATTTGAATTATTTTACAATTACTTAGTTAATCATCCTAAATGTATAATATATTTTTTGATTTTATATTCATTTCTGTTTGGGTGTGACACACCTCCACATATTAAAGGAAAATATTTTCATGTATTTGGCCATTGGACATATAGAATAATTCTTTAAAATCCTATTAGGAAAAAATATATTTGGAGAACCCATGGAAAGGAATTTTTTTTGAATATTTAATTATAGAGATTCCAGAATCGCTGTTTGTGAAATATTAAGGTATTCTGCTCTCATTTCCTATATAAACCCACCCATGACCCCACTTCTCATCCAATAAAATTAATGGGTCACATGCCTACATTGTTTTCTCCTCTATATAATCCCTTTATGGGACCTCATGATATCATGAATCCCACCTTCATGATTTTGATGTTACACACTAAATTAAGGGATCTTCCACCCTCCTCTATTATCAATCATTCCTGTCATATTATGTCATTTTCAATTTTCTTTTTGGCTACATAGGGATATCTTATTAAATATCTCTATTAATATTCATTTATTTTATTTATTATTATATCTCCTTACACTCTCATTTATCCCTCATATGATCCTTTATGTACACTCGTTACCATGTTGAAATTATGAATGAATTTCTTACATTATCAATTTTTTCCATGTTTCTTTATTCTATTACAATGTTTTATTTTTCAATTAAAAATAATGGGTTAGATTTTCTTAAATCCCCCAAAATAATAATATTTTGTTTGAATTTTTATATACTCATTTCAATTTCCTTAATCCCTCACATGTACACTCGTTACCATGCCGAAATTACTTCAAGGATTTCCCTTTCCTCGTTTCCATTAAAGACTTTTTATTATATTACGCATCGAATTTCCATTTCATATATCAGAATATGTTCTATAATATAATTTATAATACCCAATTTATGCCTAGATATTTTGATAACCATTTCCCTCTCATCAATTTTTTTATGAATTTTTATATGATGCAGTTATGGGGGAAAAATTACACCACCATTTTCCATGCCAAAATATTTGTGTAGTGAATACCATACAAATTTATCTTTAAAGGGTGTTATCCTTTATCCACAAATACTTATATATTAGGGAAATAAATTTATTTATTCCTCATTACTTGATTGTAGAGTAACTTAGGATGTTGAAGGATTCCATGTTAAATGATCTCTTTGGCACACTTATGAATAAAAAGAAATGACTATTAAAGGTTCTCCCTAATAAAGCTCTGATGTATTGGGTAATGTATAATATCATGATATTGTATGTGAAATGAGGGTTTATTCTTGATAATTAATTTAAATGTATAGTTTACTCATGATATTCCATGTGTAGTAATCTTTGGCTCATGAAAATATCATGTTTTATGTCGTTCCCACATTTCCATGTTATGATAATCATGCAATATCATGACATAATGTTTATGTTCCTATTATTCTTAATTGATATTCCTATTTCTGAACATGTAATTTTATTATCATGTTAGTCCTTTTTTACTTCCATTCTGGGATTTATATATCACCCATTTCTAATTTATATCCTCAGGTTATCCCATGCAGTGTAAAGTAAGAAATAATGAGTTGGTCAGGTCAAAGAAGATTGGAATAAAGATGTTATATTTCATGTCTTAAGTTGTTATGAAATGTTCCTAATTTCCTAAGAAACTAATCCTTTATATCCTTAGATATATATTTTGTTCACGTTTATGTAATAAATAATGATTAAATATTTAAAAAAGTTCAGTGTTTTTGTAGATGGTATCAACGAGAGGTTTTGTTATTTTTGATATTAGGATTAGAAAACAATAGCGAAAGATTTAGGGATAAGATTTAGTATAAGAAAGGAATACATAAATATTTTTAGTATATATTAAGTGGTTTATAAATAAAATACATCAATGTCTGGATAGTTACATGTAGAGGTGGCTTTGGCACATATTTATCTACGAGTAAACTCGAAAACACCACTTTGATCTAGACTCAAAAGGGAACTGGTGCACAAGAATGGGCCTGGTTTAACTATTAGTTCTCCACTTTTGGGGTATATTATTTGGTACATTCATAAGATCAGTATGAACAATTATTAAGTGATCAAACAAATCATATAAAAAAATATATTAGGAAATAGATTATGGATAACATATACTGAAGCCTAAAATTCAGAGTTTATGTAAATTTTGAGGGTGAAAATTTTAAATTGGGGGTCGATGGTAATGGACTTTTATTTATGAATAAAATTACCTTTTATTAAATAAATTATAGATATATAAAACAAAAACACAAATATTTTATTATTTGGATTAAATGATCTTTTGGTCTCATTACTGATGATTATAGAGTCGTTTAACAGTGATCATATGACTGATATAAATATAAGGTTTTTAAAAAATTCCTATTGACATAGAAAAAGGAGAGGATGGCCTCATCTAGTAGACCCGGTCTGTACAAATCCCATTTATTAATTCTCATAAAGGATGAAGAATCATTGGGATTGTCTATTGACCAATCCCAAGCCAAGCTTCAATATTTTAAACTAGAAAGTAATAACCTATGATAGAAGTTCATGTTAATAGAGATTACCACCTGGGCGATGTAATCCGAGTGGCTTAAAATGATTGTCACTATCACACAGCATACCCTTAAGTCTTATTCTGGTGCTAAAAGGGGTTATGCAACCATATATTAGTTATTTATTTTGTAATACCTTTTTATAAATAAAAGTATTATTCCATCAATTCTTTTATGGGAATAGTCTTTCATAAAAATCGAGGAATTTGATAAATTAATTTTTTGGGTGAAAATGTTACTTTTGTAAATATATGAATTATTATATTATACAATTTTTTATTAATAATATTATAAATCTATTCTTATAAATTATTATTATATCAACTCCTTATCTATAAATCATTTGTAAATATGTTTGATAAGAGTTATATTTTTATATGATAAAATATACTGTGTATTTTTTTAATTAAACTAATTATTTTACATAAAAATTAATTTCATAAATAATAAATATGTTAATAAAATATTATTATCAAATTAAATTTAATAATAATAAAATAATATTTAATTTTTATGAAGTCAAATTTAATTTTTATTACGGGTTGAAAAATGATTTTATCAAAACCTGTGTATTTTCAATAAATGTAGGTTTTCATCTTAAAATAAATAATTAAAATATTTATAAAATTGTTTAGATAAAAATAATGTTATTTTGGAATTAAGATGTTGAAATTGTACAATGATGAAATTTTCATAATTTTATGAGATAGTTGATTTTTGGGTAAAAATTAAATAATGTATAAATAAAATATGTGTTTGATGAAATAATAATGATCCCAAAATAAGTTGATAAATAATATAATTGGTATCTTCGACCTAATATATGATTTTCCATCAAAAAAATGTTATTTAATATTTATTTGACTTACTTTATAATCCATTAGGGAATCCTCCAAAATGGATAATATATTTTATGATTTTAAATTTATTTCATTGAGGTTATGACACACCTCCACATAAGCAATGCTAATATTTTAATGTCTTCTGTCATTGGCCTTATAAAATATTTTTTTTACTCCTCTTTTTAAAAAACCATTGTAAAAACCCATAGAAATGTTTATGGTTCTAAGAGTTAATTACATTGATTCCAAAACCTATGTTTGTGGAATATTAAATAATTCCACATTCATTGTCTATATAACCCCACCTAAGATCACACTCCACATCACATAAAATCCTCAAAGAACATCCCTAATCAGTTCTCCCATCTCAATAACCCCCCATGGACCCCAAGAACACAATTACACATCTCCATGTTTTTCAAGTAACACATTCAAGTAAGGGATCCACCACCCCCATCATTTATCAAGCATTTCTTTCATGTTATGAACTTTTTAATTTATTTTTTTTCCTATGTTGGGATATTATATCAAATTTATACCTTACTGAACATTTGATTTATAAATTAATAGATCCACATACACTCTCATTTACCCCTCCCATGATTATTTATGAACACTCGTTTCCAAGATGAAATTCTATAAGGATTTCCTTCATATATCATTTTTTCCAAATTTCATTATACTATTACACCATTCTATTTTTAAATTACAAAATATTTGGTATGTTTTAGTACCATCCCCATAATTCCCTCATTATTTTTTAATGATGTGAGACCCATTCCACTCTCATTAATTATTATATTCACACTCGTTTTCTTTCAAAAATTATGTTAGGGATTTGTATTTCCTCATTTCCATTCAAGAATTTATTTTATATTAAGTATCTAAATTCTAATTCATATGCTGGTATATGAACATAAATATCACTTATACTACTCATTTTATTCATAGATGACGTGATACCTCATTTTTTATCATCATCGCTTTTTATGAATTTCTATATGACTTGGTTATGTATGCAAAATTAAGCATCTATTTTCCATACATAAATCATCGTGTAGAAAATACCATTCACATTTCGCAATAAAGGGTATTCACCTTTATGAACATCTACTTACTGATCGGGGATTGAAATTAATGTAGTTCGCATTCCTCATTTGTGGTATAACTTATGATTGTTGAATTATTCCATGTCATATAGTCTATGTGGAACACTTATTCATGAAATGAAATGTTTATGATGGGTGAGCCCATATTTCACATTAATGAATTGAGTAAAGTTTAGTATCACTATACAACATGTGAAATAAGGGGTTACTCATTACAATTCATGTTCAATGATGGTTTAATCAAGCTAATTCATGTGGAATGAGTCATTTATCATGCTAATATCATGGTGTATGTTGTTTCCATATTTCCATGTTATGTTAATCAGGCTATATCATGACTTTATGTGGATGTATCTATTATATTCCATTTATATGACTATTTCATAACATGTATTGTGTTCTTCATGTTATTCCTTTTTTACTCCCTTACTGCTATTTATATCTCACTCTATTTTTTATGTCTTTGGGATATCCCATGTACTATTAAGAATGATGGAATGAGTTTGTCATGTCAATGATTTAGAAATTAAGATGTTGTATTTCATGTTTTATGTTATTATTTAATGAAAAAAAGATCCCAATACCCTATACTTCTCAATCAACAGTGTTGTATTAAGTGAATTTATATGTAATAAATCATGTTTATATATAAAATAAATAAAAGGGTTGATATATTGATGATATCATGGTTTAAAATAAATTACCTATTTATTTCAAATCAATCAATTATACCGAGTCATATATATATATATATATATTATAGGTTTTACAATTTTATAATCCTGAACAATATAATAATCATATATATATATATAATTTATACATATGTAATTCCATACATTAAGAACATAAGCCTATATTTTTTTTAAATAATATAATTCAAATACACCACAAATTACTTAAAAATAAGTATGAATAATACTTATATCACAAGAGGTCTATTCTCATAATTACGTACGTATATTTTGTTAAAAATAATGTAATGAAAATCATATATATATATATATATCATAGATATAAATTATAAAACATTAACATGAGAGAATTTAAAACAATATATACATAAAAAACATATATATTTAAAAATATGAAATTATAATTATCATATATTTATATCTATATATGTATATATATTTACTCATTTTCATCAAGAATTTAAAGTATTATGAAAAAAAATAATGCACTGTTTCCATTATTAGAGAAGAAAAATGAAGGGAGGGGACCCTTCCACCTACGGATGCTCGAGCCAACATATGAAAATTTCCTACTTCCATTTTGAAATTTTCTAGTGGAAAAAGAATTTGGAATAAGAAATGGAAACCATGTTAAGGATATAGTCTATAGGGTTGTCTAACAAGGGAGTGTTCCCTTGGTAACCATATATATATATATATATAGGTTTTCAGCTTCAGATTTTAATATTTGTAGAAAGGATTCCATGAACACCATTAGAGTAATGTTGATTTCTTGAATCAGATGAAGGATTGAGAAGATAGTGGGGGTGGAATTATTTTGGGTTTGTCATAGTGTGAAGGGAATAGAAAAGCAAATTAGTTGGACTAAGTGACTGCATGGGGAGAGAGTAAGACAATGAGGTTCTCACATCATGGAATTAGTGGGAATAATCAATGAACAATGAGGGATTCAACGAATTTGGATAAGTCATTAGTGAGGTCTGTGGTTGATGGTGGCCGACTGAAAGATTAGACAATGGTAGAAAGTGATTCTCAATGTCGGAAGTTGGCGGAGGGTAGATTGGGTAGCTGATGCATTCCATGGTCTTGTTGGTGGTTGATTCATGGTTCATAGAAAAAGAGGACCATCTTTCATTAATGTATTTATTTTATTTTTACTCTTTTATTTTTATTATTTCCATTTATCTTTTTTTTATGATAAAATATTTCATATATATATATATAAATGGAAATATATATAAAAATATATTTGTTATAACATAGTATTTTTTTAATTTTTTAGAATCTAATTATATATTTTTTAAATTAATAAATTATTTTCTAATTGTAACATAATAAATTCCTATGATTTCATTAAACATAAATATCTTAATCAAATTTCATGAAATCAAAAATATTTTATTATAATTATTTTTATTGTAATTTTGGTCCAAGTATGGTAATCCATACACTGTGAATTTTAATCATGAATTATTTTCTATCACTTTTTATGTGTGTATAATAATATTTAACAACATCTTATTATCTATTTTAGATTTTCACAATTAAGTTAATTTCAAAATAATACTTCTTGTCTCGCTATCATATTTCATATATTTATTTTATATTGACATACAACAATCAATAATTATAAAAATATACATTTATTATATAAAAATGTTTGTATATATGCATGTTATAATATTACTATAATTTCATGTACCTTTGTAATGTTTTTTTACATTAATTTGTTAATTTTAGATTCACAATTAATATTATTACATAAATTTAATTATATATTTTTAACTACCATTTTAACTCCTAAATATATAATATAATGTGTTAAATTATTTTTCTATTAATTTATATATTATAATCAATATAAAATAATAAATATACACTTAAAAATTCACAAACTAACTAATGAGAATATAATATCTAAAATTATAATTTAAAAATTATCATGGAAAAATAATAGTAGCAGATAAATTATATTTTATTTATTTTAAAAATAAAAAAAAACATAACATAAATAGTTATTAAATTATTAAATGTTTGGGCTATTACATAATTGAAGATATGTTTAATTTTAGATATAATTTATCGCATAACATTGATTTTAATGTGATGGAGGAATTATATTTCCCTGGATATTACAAATTATAATTTTGTTTCAAATAATTTATCTTCTAAAATATATTGTGAGTTATTATTAATTGGAATAATATTTTATTTTTTATAATAACCAATTAATATAGAATTGTTCATGAATACTGCTTTATTAGTGGTGTAATATCAGTTGGATGATGTTTTGATTTGACATAGAGTGATTGAGAATCATCTAATTTTAATTTAGTAATCCATGAATTGATGCATTGAATTATAAATTTAATATTTTAAAAAAGGAAAGGAAGGGAATGTGAAATTTCCATTTAGTGAATATATTATAGTAATAAAAAAGGAAATATATTTAATTTTCCATTCGAAATAAGATAATAATCATACATATGATAAAGATTAAAAATGTGAGATAATTTTTCTAATTTGATACAAAAAAATTAGAAGACATAAAATGTTAAATTATTTTCTGATATATGTACGAAACAATTATAACATTAAAAAGATACACAATAATAATATTGAATGTATTTTTCTGGATTTTTTCCACTATAAAAATTCAAAATATACTCTGTTGAAATTTTCAAAAGGGAAAATATATATTTTCAATGTGTAATTAAATTTCCATCCCAAGTTGTACATAATAGTATGTATAAACTATTATTTGGTACTATACAAGCTCAATTGAATCCATCCTAGGTTGAAATGAATGAGTATTGAGAAATAATGTGTCTAAACTTGAATAATAGTAGTAATATCAAAAAATATTAGTTCTAGGTTTTTGGGAGGGATTATAGTTTTTGATCATAATAACACAATAGTAATATAATGCACTTCATTGGAGAATTTCATGAAATGGAAAAGGAACCCCCTAAGGGGAAATCATATGTGTGTATCATTATATTAAGGACATTATTCCTAGTTTATATTTCTAGCTAATTGAATAGAATAAAATTTATTTACATCAACTATTTCCTGAAATAATTTTTTAATTTATTAGGATTTTCATATAGAAATCTCATGAAGTGTCCCTAATTATACATGCATCCTAAAACAGTTAAGTAAAATACCATGTGATTATTTGATAAGATGAATTTTCTATTTTAGTAGTAATTAAAACAATCAAATCTAGGTAGTTCAGGAAATTTTTTTTTAAAAAAAATCATGCTTTAAAGTCACATATTTTTCTAGCCATTGGTATCCTATGAGTGGTTTTCTAAGAAAATGTCTTATGAAAAAATGATAATGTGATTCTGAAGTGAAAACAGTCAATCTCAAGGGAATAATTTTTTAAATCGTCACAAATGTGTTATTCATTAAAATAAATAATGACATAAATGTAATGGGAATTCAACATTTTAATATAAGAAGTTTTTCTAGAGATCAATAATAACCATTATTTAGTTAATAGATAAATGATAAGCATAATTAATCATTTCTATAAATACTAATTGGTTCTATAGTAATGTTTTTAATTATTTTATAATTAGTGAAAAGAAATATATTAACTTCATTATTCAATGTATCATAAAAAATGAAAAATAAATTAACAAATTTATTTTTGGGAAGGCTGTCTTGAAGTTCATAATTGTGATGGAGAGAAGAATGTGCTTCATAAGATACATAATTTTAAATTTCACCAGACTCTTTCTCTTGTGGTTCATCTTATCCCCCATCTAGAGAATCTTGTATTTCCATTTTTGGTCTTTCTTCTTAGAATCCTCACCCTTCAATAGGTTTCATCCCAATAACATTGGATGAGGCTTATACCCTCCTAGTAATATCCCACATCTTATGACCTTCATCATGTATTCACTTTTATGGCCTCCATCACCCCATATTTTTAATAGTATTATCTTTCAAACAGTCTCCTTGGAACCAGTGACATCATCATATGGTGGCTCAAACATTCTATGTATTTGTCATCGACCTTCTAAAAATAATTTGATAACATCAAGTAGATACTTTTTGAAAATTCAATATTGATAAACTACCACTTTACATCATTTAGAACATCA
Source organism: Viscum album (assembly GCA_963277665.1). Classification (NCBI taxonomy): domain Eukaryota; kingdom Viridiplantae; phylum Streptophyta; class Magnoliopsida; order Santalales; family Viscaceae; genus Viscum; species Viscum album. The sequence goes on from OY728126.1 coordinate 890,624,877, forward strand.
TAAAAAACATGGGTTTTGGATTTCCTAGAAAATTTTCATATCAAAATTTTTATCATACTACATAGCCTTGGAATCCAGTGAGGATATTTTCTAGGCATAGTGTAAAAGAACTATAACCTTTCTCTAGTGGAGGGTCTATTTTTTGATTATTCGATTGAGATCAATTATGGATGAAACTCTTACTGAATGGTGGTTTGAATCTCATTCCCCTGTCATCCCATACCCTTAAATAATTCTTCTATATTTTTTTGGGATTGGCGACTCCATAGGATCCTCATCTAAAATGAATACTAAACTTCTCACCTTGACGAAGTAGTTGTGGATCGAGCCATTATTGACATGGATCTTACTCAAACTCATATATCATGGTTCCTTCTCTATTTCAAGGTTTTGGATGATTTTTAATAACATATTACTTATCCTTTTCCACCATGGTTTTTCTAAAGATGACCCCAACATTTTTACTCATTTATATTTAGTCAAAATAGTAATCTATAGCATTTAGAGTGCTATCAGCCAGATCACATGAGTCATGATGGGGCCTTGAATTTTTTGGGTACCAGATTCTCTCTAATGTATATACCATATTTGGTAGATTTATAAATTTTAAAAGTGGGTATCTTTATTATTCATCCCTATTACATTCCCAATACAACCTTTCAGGAGTCTATTCATCCTAGAATCGGGGGACTGTTGTGCATAGATCAGGATACCTATAGACCATACCACTACATATCATGCTTCTATGAATCCTATGACATGGGTCCCTCTAGTTCATTTCATGATAATCTCTCCATATCAATAGTTAATTATCACATTATCAAAAATATCAATATAACTTTAAAATTTATGCTGTTATTCATATGGGTATGTAGACATTCATCAGTTGAAATCCGCAATTTCTACTCCATTGGATAGTACATACATTATTTCCTCTACGAATTGTAATATATTTTTATAAATATCCATATAATATTATAGATTCAACAAAATATGATTCTTAGGAACCTCGGGTGTATCCAATTTAATCATTTACAACACGTCACTAGAGAAAATACAACAGCTGACAGTCAAAACTAGAGCTAAACTAATCTTCGTCTCAAGTTATATGCACCAAGTTTATAGGGGCCCATGCTAGCGGACCCTATCCATAATGGCATCGAATCACATCTGTAATATATTTTCTCTATGATCCATGGTGAAAATACATTTCATCTCAAATGAACATCAAAATGATCTCCCTTTGAAAGAAACATTGAATAGACCAAAACATATGAATTCTAAGATAGAAGAAATTGCATATATAATAATCCTTGGTAACATCTTGAATTCCTACCCCATGAATCATTATATATGGATGTACTTTAATTCCAACATCTCTATGTAAATTCATGATACCCTAGTTCAGCTTGTGAGGTCTAAAATTAACTTAGGTGCACACTATTTTCGCATTTCCCTTTTTAGGATAAATACAATAATCAAAACTAAGAGTACCAATGAAGTGATATTAGTTCATTGATCTTAGGAGATATAATACATCATGCGGGGTATATTTTAATACTTTTATGGATCTATAGGTAAAAAATAGGTTGACGATTTCACTGTATCTCTATTAAAAAGGTGTTCTCCTTTTTGGAATAAATGTTCTTATAGTTGTGGATTATCTAGGAATCATTTAACATGGTTTAGCAATCATAGAGGATAAAATCTAACATGTTTATTACATTAAAATTGTCTTGAAAACATCCATTCCAACTCTAGTTATATTGATATTTAGGTTAATCATCTCCTTCTTACTATTTCTCATCACTCGCCTTTTCTTATTGATTTTCCCCTAAAATGAAAGTGGTGATTTATTTTATTTTCCCTTTATTTGGATGGAGGACTTAGGCTTCCACCACATAATGAGTTTTTCATGAAGAAATAAATCATATTTTTGTTCTTTTGTAGGTATTCATAATAAACATCAACATATCAATGGTGATCTCAAAACCTAGATTCGGAACTAGCATCCCTACTCTCAAGTGATTGAGGTGATTAACATGGATATCAAATTACTAGAGTTCAGATTTCAAAATTAGTGGATAGAATTATTATTTTGAGATCATATTGGTATAAAAAATATTTTAGGAGATAAGATTTTGAAATAGGATCAATTGTATCAAGAATAATAATGATTCAAATTGATTCTTGAAGGAGATTATAAGATGCCCTTTATTAATGCACATGTTCAACCAAAATGGTCCACCATGTGACATAATATTATCATGGATAATTGATCATACCCAGATGATAATTATGTGGTAAGGGTAACAGTTGATTATCACATTAATTTTCTTTTAGAAGGTATAAATCCTTTAATGAAATGATAAAACCTAAGGGGTCACACAAGGGAATTTTTCACCATCACTCGAGTTGTTTCTGTTCTTGATAATGAGTTATCAGTGTCCAACTAGGATGAGATGGGTATTTTTAAATCTCTACCAAACCTAAAACAAGATATTTTACTAGGTCTATAGATATTTTTATGTTCATTTTATATGGCCTCATGATATATTGTTAGGTGTGAGCTGGTGTAAGATCTGTAATATTTTGGCTATAGTTGTAGTCTCCCTTAATATTTCTTTCCCCACAATAAAAAGTACTTGTTCCAAAGTGAAAGGATATGAATTTTATACTATAGTGTAAGACTATTTTGATGTAAAACATTACATATATGTTTTTGGCCAGTATAATAAAAAAATTCTATATCCATCTATACTGTACTACTTTTAATTAATGAAACTAACTTTTTGTTTGGACTCATGTCTTTATAAGTGATATCAATAAAAAGTATCTTAGATAAACTATATCAAAAAAGTTATATTTGAAACAAAAAATATAAAATACATTATTGAAACATCATTTTCATGGAGATATCTTGTATGTTCTCCTATTCTTGGGAATCTAATCTAATGTTATAGTCTTTTTGTTCCTCTTAACTTTTCACCTTCTTCATAGAGGAAGATAATGTATTTACCAATGTAGTCTGGGGCCTAAGTAAATAACATCAATTATCTCCCACATTTTCTTCCCTTACCCAAGACACACTCATCTCATATATCAACAAAAGTATCATGGCCTTTATATTTATTCCCTATCACTCAAAGTTTCACTTTTTTGTTATTTATAAGAATTTGATTATAGAGGGAATAATATTTTATTAATACTAGAAAAAGATCAATTCATGGAATCAAAGGAATATTTGAATCATTTTTTAAATAGAGTATCCAATTGGTGATCATTGAAAACATAGTATCTACATATAAAGATGAGGTCTGGGTGGGGATGTTAGATCATTGGAAGCCTTTAGTTGAATATAATATGTCTCGATATGGATTATCAATGTGCCATAATCACCCTTAGTAAACATTGAATACAATATTTTTGTAAGGTAGTTGATAGGATCACGAGGAATATCATGAATTTAAAATACATGTTGAAATGTTTTAGATGATGAATTATATAGATAAATGATATCCTCTCATCAATTCATATGAATGTCCTTTACACTATCAAGGTCATGAAGGTGGTCATTTACAACATTCATAACATCCTAGTATCATTATTATAGGAATATCATTGGGAAAAAACACAATGAATCATGATCTTGGATGGATTAACCATCAATCAAATGTGGTATAAACATTATAAGTGTCTCATTTAAAATGTATGTGTTTCATTTGATATTGAAATGTGATGTTCTAGAGGGTAATACTCTATAATAAAGGAATATAAATGAAAAAATGGGGAAAATATGTGTATGTGTGCTGGTAATACACATACGTATGGATTATAATCCAAACTCACTTCTTAAATATTTATGTCCATTCTCACTGGATTGCGGATAGAAGTGAGGTAAATTTATGGAAATATAATTTTATGGGAAAAAATATATGTTCTTTAATAATTAAAACTCTAGAAATCACATTTAGGAATATAATGGGGCCACAAAGAATCCTCCAATCTATTTTATATAAGAAATAGTGGGATACCTTTTATAACACTATGTTAACTTCATATCCATAAATATCTTCATTTATAAGTTCTTTATTTTATATTTTCTGAGTTAAATAGTTCTATATAATATAGGAGATAACCATTGATCAAGATTATAGAGGAAAATTTCATTAGATAATTTAGATTCAAATGAAATAAAACATTTTTTTAGGTTTTAAGGAACCATGTTTGTACTCTATAAAAAACATCATAAATTTGTGTGTTACCATTTTATTAAGTTACTACTATTGTAGGAAAATATGAGTTTAAAACTCAAATAAACATTTCAGTAAAGGTGATTGGGTTTGTAAGACATACAATATATTTGGATATTTCACTTGCATGTTTTTTCATGATATTTAAATAATTTTTTTTAATAATTATTTCTAAGGATAGGGAAAACATGGAATTGAGATAAAGATGATAGAATATATATTTTCAGAGTTTTATCGATGAATAAAGAAAGTAATAAATGATTTTCGGAATAATATATCCCCATTTATTAGAATATTCCTATTTTTAATCTAAGAACATATTGATTGATTTGATCAACAGTTGTGAGAACTGGGATAAAGACCCATCTCTACAACGGATTCGGGATGTATGCTACACCTTGCCAAAATTTTCCAAATGAATTTTTGGGGAGGTGTGTATGATGGTATCCTCACATGTCTTATCCAAATATGAACACTTCTGGTTCATACAATAAGGGAACAATTGGTGGTGGTTGAGCTGTATGTGATAGAAGGGGATTTGTTTTCCATACTTCTAAATCATATTTTCGAAGAGATGAATAACATCATGAAGAATATCAAGTGATGCTCATTAGCCATCTTCTATTAAGCATGAGTAATATCTATATTATGGTGATAAAAACAAATTATCTTAGTATCATAGTTCTCTTCATGTCAGTTGAAAATTACACTAGTGTATGTGCCTTAGGGACATCCTGATGAATTTAATTCACACATGGAGTGAAGTTAATCCAATTACTAATGTTATTTCATCCAAGGATACCCAATATGAGAAGATTCGATATATTTATTTTCCTATATATCTTCCCCTTTAGGGGTGAACCTTTTTATAATAGTCTATCTTGATCATTATGAAATTAGACCCATATGAACTATAATTTTCATCTCTATATAGATTATCTCTTTTTCCAAAATTTAATTACATTATAATAGTATAAAAATTTATTAATGAATTATAGTACATGAATTATACTTACTTGAAGAACATTTTATATTAGTGAAGGCTACTCTAGAGATATTAGATATGAAGGATTACGATGTGAATGAAGGAGATGAGTTATACAAACATAAATTAAATGGATTATATTGTATAAAATAATACAATGTTATTCAGGATAAAGTAGTACAATAGTGAAAATAATGATAAATGTTAAAATTTTCATGAAGAAAAACAGTAATACCTACAATACTGGTTAAGAAGTTTTAGGAAAAAAATTTCTAAAAAATAGGAATGTTGAATCTAACCTATATTTTTAGAATTCCTTTTCATGTTTTTATTGGTGAAGAACAATTTCTGGGTGATGCAGATGTTTATTCAGATATTTTATTTTGAAGTAACAAATTTTGATTTTATTTGGAGAAAGAGAAATTTATTATTATTTTTTGGTTATGTTGGGAATGTTAAATTATCTTAAGAAATTATAGAAATATAATGATAATGAACTTGAAATTATACAGAGAGACTATTATTACACATCTATTATATTTTATAATGTTATGGTACATGGAGGATTGTGATATTTTATAAAATAATAATATGCTTGATAGCGTATTCGACATGAAGCATTGATCTTAAACGACCCAAAATATATATAATCATTATAACCTAGTAATTTAATTAGTGGGATTAAATCGTATTAAAATAATATATATATATATAATTTTTAGATAATTTATATTTATTATACTATTTAAGAAAATAATTAATAAATATTATTTAATGTAATTTTATTCTTCCAAAATTAGTTTCCTTCAAAATAAATATTATAGATTATCATAAAAAAACAATTATAATTAAAATTATTAAATTTTCAAAAGATTATTTCATAATATTAACATAACTATTTAAATAAGAATATATAAATTTACTTTGTGTAAATTTTTTGTTTTTTGGAAACTATTGATTTTCCCGTGAATAATGATGATACTGTTTTTCTATAAAAACATACTTTATTTTTAAAAATTAGGAAATTTAAAAGTATACACATGTTTTGAATATTATTAAATTCAAAATTTGGAATAATTATTTATATTTTATTATCCTAATTTATTTCTATTCAACTTTGTATTCAGTTTTTGGATACATTTTTAATTAGGATTAAAAATACTATTTTTCTAAAAAATTGTTGTATTGTGCATGATGTTAAGAAATTATAATTAATTAGACATGTAAATAAAATAAATTTATTTAAAATAATATTATATATTATATATAAAAATGTTATAATTTATATTGATTTCAAAATTATTTCGAGTTATAGTGTTAGTATAATATAATATTTTTCTTTAAAAATACACTTCTTAGAAACCCCCAATAACATAGCATTTATTGGTTTAATTTTGAATCAATTATTTAACATCTTTGAATTAAATTAGTAAAAATGTATTAAATATTTTTAATCATAAATAATTTTATTATCTACTATGTTTAAATTTTTTTAGAATAATTAATAGTGAATATAATAAAAATAAATTATCACAGTTAATGTGAAAACGAGTTTATTAGGAGTCAAACTAAAAATATATGAGTAGAAATTTCCAAAAAATTAGAATATATATATATATATATATATATATATATATATATTTGGGACTTATTTATTCAGTATCTTGTCTATTTTTCTATTATTACTATTTTTGGATTTATTAATTGAAAAAACATATGTTCACCTATTTCTCATCAAATATTACAATTGTTATACCCAGTTCACATTTAAATTGACACCAACTATCCTCGCTTATTCACAAAATAAATCCCATATTTAGTGGCTAAAACCATACAAAATAAGACCCTAAATTCAATCCCCTTGTCCTATAAGACACTTTTGGTTACAAATACACTCTGGTAATACTATAGGAATAATCTTAATGAGGGGTGTGAGAGGAGGTAAAATTATCCTTAATGCATATTTTTATTATTTTTTCACACACATCCTTCAAATATACATCCAATATTTTCATATGAAAAAACTAATATATTCTATAAAATTATATTTTTTGGTATGAATGGAATAACCTAAATTTATATCCCCTTCTGTCAAATGGGATACAAAATCATAATTTATGTTTACTATGGTCTACCACCTCATAAACCAATGTCATTCATTTTCCATGATCACCTCTAATGTCATGTATTAATGTAGAATTTAATCTATATATATATATGTGATATTTAGAAAATAATTACACTTACTGATTTATTATATCCAATATACCATCTTACATTCCACTCAGTGGGGATACAATAATGTTACTCATGTCTACTGCGGACTACCACCTAATGAAATGATACAATCCATTTTTCACAAACAATTTACATAGAAACAAATAATTACCAAAATAATTAATATATATGATATAAATTTTTTAACAATGATACTAATTAAATTTTTATTATTTATAAAATATACTATATTATATCATTTCTCACTATGAATAAAATGATAAAGTCATTCGTGTATGTATATACTGTAGCCTCCACGAAATAATGTGAATAAATTTCATCACCAAATAATATCAATGGAACTTATATGTATATTTAATGACATAATATGGTATTTTTTTATGTTATTATGATTTTTTAATGAAAAAATAATACATATATTTTTTAAAATGAATATATAAAAATTGAAATGTTACTCATGTTTATTTATGACCTCCCATCTCTATGACCGTAATATTCTTAGTTTTTCACTATTTTTAATAATTGTTTTTGTAAAATTATATTTGATTAATAATTATGATAATTATACCATTTTTATATAACATTATATGTTTAAATAAATTTCTCTTTGACCACTATCATCAAAGCGAATCCATTTGGAAAAAAAGCATTGAATATCCTCATAAAACTAGATTTTGACTTTTCTAATCCAATATTTTGATATAATAGAAAATAAATAAATATAATAATTTATATACATGTTATTAAATCTAAAAATTACAATTAATAAATCAAATTAAAAATATATTTTAATTATATAGAAGTTAAAGGACAGACATTGAGAGTTCGTACTTGAGGCATGGGGTTTCTATTATCTCCTTTACTTTAAGCAGACATATTATACATTCAACAAATATTAATATATTATGGTGTATATAATATAAATTTTAAATTTAATATAATGATTCTATGTTCAATCACTAAATTTTGACTTTTATTTTAAAATATTTCATCCAAGGGGATTAAACTAGAATGTTACCAAGTGGTAAATAATTTTATAACTCAATTTCTTTTTTATTTGGTGATATTACTTCTTTAGAGTACTGGATATTATTTGATTATGTGTGTAATGAATTTTTATTTAATGGTGGAACTTTTAATCATTTTTATGTGTACTAAAATTTCGTTCACGTAATCGATTCTATGATTATTTCTCAAATTAAATGGTATAATTTTTGTGAAGGACCTTCTTATCATTTTATAATTATTTTAGACATAGGATTATGATATAGAACTATATTGATTATCAAGGTGTATATAAATCCATTTGATACATTATATGATGAAATTAATTATGATAATTTTATATAGTGTCTAATTATTATTTTTTCATTGAGATTAAATTAAAAAAAATGTCAAAACTGCGATAAAATTTATGTTATAATATCATTTATGTCATGATTGTTTACGTTCAGTTTAATTTTTGAGAAATAATAGGATATTATTTACTTAAAACACGCATATTTCTTATTCAAAATTTAGGAATGTGGTTTAACTGTTCAAATTTCATTACCTCTCTTCTTGATTTATGAAAAATCAAGAATGTCCATGGTTAGTAATTAAAGTCATTTATTTTCATTGAGATCAGGTATCATTCTATTAGATGTAAATGTTTTCTATAATTTTATTAAAAAATGTACCATCCAAAAATAAATGATTCCCTAATGATATTTTATATGTTCCTTGACCTTTATATGAATGGTTTTCAATGAAAATTTAATATTTTTTCCAAATGAGTCATTTTGAATCACTTCTTCCAAATAATCTAAAAAGAATGATTATTTAAAACATTTATAATAAAAAATATTTCCCAAAATTGGGATATTTATTTTATTTGAACCTTAAATTATATTATTTTATGTATTGTTTCATTGAAAATACTTTCTCCAAATAATTCTTTTAAGTGACTTTTTAGAATGAAATGGTTATTTTGATAAAACATAGTTTTTAATGATATTTTAATTTAATTAAAATTAAACAAATTCAACATCCATTTTAGTTAGAAATGATAAAATGGGAAAATTTTAAATGATACCACCCTAATTCATTCTCTAGATGTATTGTGATTCTGTCAATGATATTTGTATGAAATCCTTTTATTTCCCACATGATAATCAAGTTTCAAAAAAAAATTTATGGAATCATATAATTTCCACTGATTAATAATATTTCAATTAGTTTTATTATGGAACCTATTTCATTTTACCTTGTTAATTTGGTTTTGAAAATATTATCACAGAATGTTTTTTATTTTTAATGGTTATTCATGTTTCAATGAGATTTTTATCAAACTTGTTTCCTTTCCACTAGTTAAACAGGTTTCAATGAAACTATCATAGGCCATTTTATTTTTTAATGGCTAATCAAGATTCAAATATATTATTATATAAATCATATATTATCAATATTTTAATCATTATTCAATGAAACTAATATTGAAAAATGTTCATTCACATGGGTTATTCAGTTTTCAAACATATTATTATGGAACCTTATTCATTTCCAAGGGTGAGTCATGTTTCACGGTTATTTACATGTAAACCATTTCTCTTCCAAATGATACTAATGATTCAATTATATTTTCATGTATCATGTTTCCATTCAATAATTTAATCTAAATTCAAATATATTGTCAAACAAAAATATTATTTTTTATGGTATAATCAGTTTATGAAATGAATAAATGTTGTTTCAAAGAGTTTATAATGGAATGAATTTTCTATGTACTTAATTTATGATATAGTTCTCATTAAATATTTATAATTATGGTTGGTTAAGGCATAGATCACATATGGGTTTATGTGTTATATAGCATGAATTTGCGGTCACATTATTAACCAAGGTTGTTTGGTTCCATGATAAAACAAGGATGGGTGTATATGTGCTATCCCTATAATTCATTGGGTACTATGGGGATAGAAGATGACCATATTGGTTATTATATTTGTATGAATTTATGTGAATATAACCTTAATATATTCCAAAAAGTTTTATATATTCTTTCTGTTGGTTTAAAATGTTTCTTATAATAAGGACTGATATCATATGTCTCACAAATATTGATTATGATGAATCAAACTATTGGAAATGCATTATTTATTATCATAACGTTTAATGATATAGGTATTTATGGGTATGGATATTCTTATGTTAATCCCATTCACTTTTCTTATTTGATAATTCCCTTATGCACAACATATACACCCTCTTGAAATTCAATTGTTAATGCATACATTTACCTTAACAGATTTTCTGAGCTTACACATATTGTTTGTCATTTTCCCTAGGTTATAATGATTCAATATCAATGAATTATTTCTGTAAGGGTTTCTAATATATGATGTTGATGACCTAATATAGAAATTGAAAATATTGATATAATGGAAATTATACTTTCTTGAATTATTTGGTATTGTTTACGTAAGATATTTTCCTAATTCAATAAAAATGCTAACTCAAAAGTTCCTTCATAATGTATGTAATCCAATATTTTCAATTTTTTCTAATGTGAAACATTTTTCACCTTCATCAATATCAATGATGAAAAAGTAATGATTAATATTTGAACACTAGTTCTGGGAATACATGTTCGGTGTTGTTATTGTTGGTATCATATGAATAGCTTGGATAAATTTAAGGATTATAATTTTTTGAGGTTATAATGATTGATATGGTTACAATCATAGGTCTATAATATTATGTATGATCCTATCTACAATTTCATAGACACACCATTATGGTTATAAGCTATGACATCTTAATGTGAATAATGAAACATTATGGCTGGTTTTATTTGTTTCATGCATTTGTAATTCTTTGGATTAACATGAATTATAAATTTACATTTGTTTAAATAATATTTACGGTATTGGTAACCCTTACAGTTTATATTATATTTAATATAGATGTAATTATGGAAAAAAAATTATCATATCAATAATCATGGGATTGAGAAGGGATTTAGTGACTACATGATTATTATTCAATAAAAAATGTTCACCAAAATTTTGGTCTTCAATGATTAATATTATGTGACAATATTAAAATACTATATAATGTTGAATTTATTTAGGGAAAAATTATTTTTAACTTTGGCTATTAATATGAAATTTTATAGATTACTGTATTATTTTGTAATATGATGGCTTTTAAATTTTGGTAAAAACATAACATGATATAACTATTTTTTCTTTGGAAAATGTTTTTTATCATGTGGAATATCTTGATTACCGTTTTATGGTTATGTGGTCATTAAATGTTCACTTTTACTCTTTAGGCATGAAAAACACATCTTTAATACTCATATTTTGGAGAAAAAGTTAAGATTATGGTGGAAATTGGACAATGGATGCAATTTTACTCATAAAGTAAATATTTATACTTATTTTGATAATATATATTTCATAGAATAAGAAAACTCTAGATAAGAATTTTTGAAAATAATCTTTTACCAATTACCATCACATCTGATGACATCAATCAATGTTTTCACACCCCTTTTGGTTATGGTTTTGTGGTTGTTAAAATTGTATTGATAATTAACTTTCGAGTGGTAAATGATCTATGTCACACTATAAAATTATTTGTGAACTATATTTTTTTTTTATTTCGTAGTATTCACTTGTCAACAATGATTTCTATTTTGAATCCTATTATGTGTTATCGCAGAATTCAATCATACGCCCATTTATCTCTATAAAATAAGATGGATTATTAACCATTTTAATGATATGTGTCTAAAAAAGCATATTTAGTTTTTCAAAACATATATTGTCCACATAATGATAAAATATAGTAGATACACAATATTTTTGTGTGAGTTATTTAACCTCTTGAGATTTTATAACAGATAACTATTTTCGATACCAAATTTCACAAACAACAGTGATCTTAAACCACCCGTGATATATATATCTATTATAACCTAGTATGTACAATTGAGTGTGTAAATAGTAATAACTAAATTAAAATATATATATATATATATTATACTCAATATAAATTATTGATAATTGATTAGTCAATAACCAATGGGTTTTTAGTAATGAAATTTTAGCCTTGAAAAATATAGTTTCATGAAATACTATTATTATTACGTTAATGCAATAAATATTATAAATTTTCATTATAACTCTTTTGAAAAAATATTTTATAAAATTATCCTCATGTTTGAATGTTTCAAATATAAATTTTCACAGGGTTGAATTTTTTTATTTTCTTGAAAATATAGATTTTTTATTGATTAGTGAAAAAGAATATTTTTTAAAAAATATCATTTTATCTATTTATTAAGAAATTTAAAAACAAAATTATGTTTTTAGTATTATTTATTTTAACATATGTATTATTTATTTATATCTAATCCACATAAATTGTTTTTAATCGAATTCATATTGGGTTTCATTCATCCGATTTTGCTCTCAGGCCACCTGTTTGTTCCTCGAGTCCTTCGGGCCTTCGAGCAACCAAGGAATTTGGGTTTTTAAGGCTTTCGCGAATCTTTTATCCATTATTTCCACCCCAATATCATTGGGACACATGATTTATTTATGTTACTAGACATACTCTATAATGAAAATGATAGTAATGAGAATTTAGAGTAGGCAGATTCCTCGGACAAAGATAAACGAATATGGAAGAATGATAATTTATGAGAATTTTCATTAGTAACAGGCATATATATCCTTACATAGGATAGCTGTCCAAATATCATTTTGAAGGTGGAGAGATGACATCGTGATGTACATTCTAGGGTGGGGAATTTCCATGTAGACATTGTTTGGAATAAATTCCTCTAAGACCTTCAGGTTATGTATTGTGTCACAAATCCTATGGGCCATGTAAGGGTTCCCCATCTACCCATAAATTCGGGATTATAAAAAAATAATTAAAATATAATGCCTTCCGTCCATTCACGAAAATTCTCTTTTTAATCACTTCTATGGATTTAATTTGATATTAAATATTTTTAATTCTATGAATTAAATTTATTAAAATTTATTACATATTTTTAATCATTATAATTTAAATTATATAATACGGTAAAAATAAATTTTCACCTTAACGAATACTGAAAAAATAAAAATAAATTTTCTAGGGTTAAGGTGATATCATGATTATCAAGTTGATTAAATAAAATTATTTAGATCAACCTGAAAAATAAGCTATTTTAAAAACAATTTTTAGGACATATATTTATCATATAATGTATAACTATCGATAATTTCAAATTTTTATCCTTGTGTAATGTTGAAAACATGGGTACACCAATTTATTTTAAAAACTACAAGTGTTACACTCACCTCACTTATAAAAGTCAACCACTCTCCTTTTTTATTCATGTAATGAAACACTATTAGTTTAGAAAATAACTAAAACAATCACTTATAAATTTTCATATACCCATCCTAGAATCCTTTTGGTTGAAAATACATTACATGAATAATTTACATATAGTCATAAGTATGTGGTCTTAGAAGATGTAAATGTCCAAACTATCTTTTTTTTGTTTTATTTATTCTTTCACCTCAATAAAATTTTCCCAAAATATGATCATATGATATAAAATGTATCAAATATATTCATATATTTTATTATATTAAATTAAAAACCCAAATAAATTTACACTACAATCTAATGGGTTACAAAATAAAAATTAATATGTCTAGATGACTTCCACCTCATGAACCGACGACTTTCATATTACATCATCAACTCACAAAGGATAATTCAATGATGGTATTGAACCATATATATTATATATATATATATATCATAAATATACTTTTTATGTTATAATATCTCATATACAAATTTAAATACCATTCTATGGGGGTTACAATAACTTTTGTCATGTGTGTGGAAGGCTACTTCCTCGTGATGTGATTTGATTCATTTTTTATTTGATGATTTACAAGGAATGTAATATGGATAAACTTAATGTAAAATTGTGAAATAAATTCCATAATAATGGTAATATGATTTTTTAATTCAAAATGTTTAATATATCATTTTATTTCTGGCATTCAATATAATGACAACAACATTTGTGTGTGGGTTGACTACCACCTCTACAGAGTGATTTTATTTTTTCCATCCCCACATTAGAGGAATGATAAAAATCAGTATATTTAAATAATTAATATGGAATTTATGATATTAATATAATTTCATAAATTAAAAATAAAATATACATAATTTCCATAATTATCATAGAAAAATGGAAATGTTACTTATACATATGAACATCTTACTATCTCCATGATCGTAACGTACATCACTGTTTATAAACATTTATAAAATTTATTTTTATAATTATAATTGTTAAAAAAGAAATTATATTTTTTTCATGAGTATTAGTATTAGTATTTTTAAATAATTACCTATTTAGTTGTGGTCAACAAACCAAAGGTATTTTTAAATAATGAATCAAATGTTCCAAAAACACCGAACGTGGACATAACTGATTATATATTTAAATATGTCAATAAATAAAATATAATCAATAATTTAATTATAATTGATTATTCAATAAAAAAATTTATGAATAAATAAATAAATTAATATAATTTTTATATAGATGATTTAAAGGATGCACATGGAATTTCATGAATCGAAGTAATGGTTTTCTCAAATCACCTTTACATCTGTGATATATATGATATAAAATCAAAATATTTTTATTTTGTGTTATATTTAATTCCCATTTTATATGTAATATCATGAGTAGATAATAAATTAATTTATATTATGTTTTTATAATCATTATTTCATAAATAGGTGTTTAACATGAAATGTACTAAGTGGTACAAAATTTTATAACTGAATTTATTTTCATTGGGATATATTACTCCATTAATGTATTTGATATTATATGATTATGTGTGTAATGAATTTTGATTTTTTCATGTTCAATTTGAATTTTTTTATGGATTCATATTTTATGCTCATAATTGATACACTAATTAATTCACAAATTCAATAGTTTGATTATAGTAAGGTATATTCATCTTAAATTATCTATCCATGTTAATATCATTAAAATACAATAAACTCATCTAATGGAATGGGTTCTATAACAATATCTATGAAACATAATTTATAGGTTCATTACCATGGGTTTAAGACGAATAGACCTTACTATAATCAAACTATTGAATTTAAGACGAATAGACCTAACTATAAAAAAACGATAGAATTTAAGACAAATAGACCTTACCATATTATAGACCTTACTATAATCAACCTATTGAATTTAAGACGAATAGACCTTACTCTATCTTGGTGACATGAATAGTTAATTTTTTTTGTGGATTTATATGTTTTTGTGGATTTATATTTTATTCACATAATTTATAGGTTCATTACTAGGGGTTTATTGTATTTAAATGATATTGACACAAAGCCTGTTTCTTTTCAATTAGATAATTAAATTACAAATATATTATGATGAAACGTTTTTATTTTTGATGGATTAATAATATTTCAATTATATTTTCATAGAACCCATTAACATTCCATTAGATTATCCTGTAATAAAATTTATATTATTATTATGAATATTTATGATAAAATTAATTCTCTATTTTCTTTATTCATAATAATGTTCATGTAAATGTTTTTAATGACTACTTGTTTTGTAACAAACTAAGGACTGGTGGATCTATTATAAACAAATTATGATAGGTTACATTATTAACCAACGATTGGTGGTTCCACAAAAAATCAATGATGGGTGGGTATGTGGAATCCCTCCAATTCATCTTGTAATTAGGAGAATAAATGCATCCAAATTGGTTATTTCATTTCTAATATGTATTGTTAAGATAATTTTCCAAGATGTTAAGATGTTTAATTCATTCTTGATATGATATTATAATATTTATTATTATCTAATATGGTATCACATTGATCATTATTATGGATTCTAATGGATCCTCCTTATAAAGAATCATTATTCTATGTTTTCATGATTTATAATATATGTATTGATATATATAAATATTATTTTATTATATTCCTAAAATTTCAATATTTCATCAAACCCATATTATTTTCCTTTGATCATTGATGAAATTATATTTCTAACGAATAAATTTACTATTATTGATCACTTTAGCTCACACATATTTTGTTTTCTTTTATCGAGGTTATAAGGATTGATGTCAAAAAATTATGCCTAGTAGGGATTCATGTTGATGACACTGATAACCAAATATAGAATTTGAAAAGATGTGTATATTTGGAAGAATTTTTTATTACATTCTTTAGAATATATTTCATAATATTTTTTATTAATTCTATTAAATTATAATAATAAAAGGTACTTTAAAATATATGTGCCCAAATATTTTCCTTTTGATGTTGTATGTTTTTGTAGAAATATTCGGGTCACCTTTATCAGTATCAAAGATGAAAATGTTATATTTCTATTTTCAAATATATATATATTGGAGTTAGATTTCATGGTTTTTATACTATAATGATGAAATTTAAAAGTATTAAAATGAATATTATCCAATTATCCAATGATCAGAATTTGATGTATTAAATACTGATTATAGAATACTAATAGGGTCATATGAATGGAGATTAATTTTTTATCCAATGTTATTTGTTGAAATATTATTTTTAAATGTGATTATACCATTAATTTAGATATATCTTATAGTAATGTGGAAAATATTGTACATAAGTTTTATAGAAGATCCACTGCTAATATATTGGTTTATAATAAATAATTCCCCTACTAGATGAGAGAATAGATGATTTAGAAAGATAATAAAAAGAATTATAAGCTAATATAATATAATAAATATTTTAATGTGAACATTGAACCGCCTAATCCTACATGTAAATGTTATTCAATTCTAGTAGAGATTCGTTATCCCATAAGAGATCTAAACATTGAAATAACATACTATCATACCCCATCCTTACCACTATTTTTTTTAAATATTTGATTACTATTTTTACTTATAGTTATTTTCTCTTGGTGTGTTTTGTGTTTATTGAAAAGTTGAAGTGTAATACACTATAGACTATAGTGGTTCATCATAGGACTAGGAATATTAAAAAATGAACTACCCATCGAGTGATATATTCAATTTTTTTAGTTAACTCACACTATTTTTTGTGGTTCATGACAATGAATATTTTAATTAGAAACACTCATGGTATAATTGATATTTTCATGTCATGAAAATATTAGGTTGAGCTTCAATTTCAACAATATTGTATCTTTTTCACCCTCAAGATTTAACCAATTTGGGATTCATTTTTCCTAAATTTTTAACCTATTAGTACTGTGAAGTGGTATCAATATTATATTTTAATCCTTATTGGGTTCATTAGGTTTTACCGTTATTTAGGTATAAATTTATGATGGAATATATCTCCAAAATTATCTCCCATAACAGTTTCCCTCACACTTCCCTATAATTGTACCGCTATTGAGTTCAAAGCACCCTATGGCATACAATGGGTCAAATATTTATGGGGATTCTATGGTTTTAGGGTTTCTTTTTAACTCATGGAGTACTTTTGAAAAGTTTATGGTGGTTTTAGACTCTTTTTTTGACAAAAAATTGTTTTTTTGTAGGTTATTTAGTTCTTTTCTCATATATTGCACAACATGAGATTCTTTGAGGAAATAAAATATATTTTCATTGAAATTATTAGAATGTTGGATCAATAAAACATTTCTCAAAATAGTGCGAGTATAGTGTTATGATTATTGTGTAACTTTGAATAAGAAAAATTATTTCTGTTAAAAATAAATGAATTTTATTCCTTTTTTCTAATGTGTAAGAGGATTTCTTTTGAAGAATTTATAAATCTTACATTTTTTGGACATTTGATTTGATGGTGAATTAATTCTGAATTTTATATAGATATTTTTTTTGGGTTATTTCTATTCAGAGTTTTTAGTTGTGTTACATGGATATTTTTTTTATAAGTGACTCAAATAATGTCTTATTACAAGTATCCATGGAATTACATTTGAATTTTTATGTTTATATTTGTATGTATATATAATAATATTGTAATGTAATGACATTAATTATTTCTCAAATATATATATATATTATTTAATCTCACGAGATTCCATCTATAAGTATTATGTTCATAAATTTTATATTTCTTTAAAGAAATGATTTATAAACAGTAATGTTGATGTGGATTTTCAAAAGAATGGTTGAGGTCCTGATGGTAAATTTGTGAATGTAGTTTGATTCTCCTACTGTGATTATAAATCGAATAGGATGATTATTGTTTCTTATAGAATATTATTACTTATTTAAAATGATATGTCACATTAGTTACCTTGTAATGGTGTTTTATAAAATATGTACACCATAAATTGAATCCCTACCTTTTGGTAATGTATAAAGAAGGCAATTTATTTTTAATAACTAATTTCACAAGGATTGGTTTGTAGGGGTTGGTTGAATTAGTTTGTGGATCATATTATTTCCCAATTGATAGGTTTTTATTAAAGTATACGCCACCATCCACTACCATCATCATTGTAATCCTAGGAATCATATAGAGATTTGGGAGATGATTAATATGTCATCCAATTTAGAAAAAATGTATTTTTCATGGTATTAGAGTACCTAGTCATGTGCACCCCTAATGATAGTTTAGATAACTAAGTTTTAATAGACATATTAATACATTGATAAGATGAAAATGGATCGACATATGAATTTATAGGGTAACCACATGTTATGTTTATGAATTTCATATAATTACTAATCATTTACTATTTACAGATTACATTAAATTGGTTATTTTTTAACATCATTGACAATTGTAGATTTATAATATCATTAGACTAGTTATTCATTACTTCAAAAATATTATTTCTTGATTCATTTATGTAGTTAATTTTTTTATTTTGATACTTTTTAAATATTCTTATCATATAAGTATTTATTTGAATTTTTAAATGGGGATATTCAAAATTTTACATAAAAAATGAAAACTATATGTGCCTTTTAAAGTCATTCTTTTAGTTTTAATTTATAAATTATGAAAAAGAATACTATTTTTCCATTCAAATATAAAAACCAATGTTCTACGAATGTTTTAGAATGAGCATCCATTGGTAAATTTAGAAAAGGGAATGTAAGGACTTGGTTGTAATTACCTATTGCGTTATCTTATGATCACAAATTAGTTATACAACTCATAATATGTTTTCAAGAGTTTTCATGTAGGTTCATGTTCAGTTTTGGGAATGATAAATGTACCAAAAAGTATGGATATTTTATTGTGAACACATTTTCACATATAAATTATTTCATGGTTATTGAATTTATAAATGTAAGTTTGAGGGACTAGCAATATTGGCATGATCTATTCAGATTTAATTTTATCTATTGGTTTTTATAGTAAATTTTATTTTCTTATTATTACGTATTTATGTTATAATTTTTTTTGTTTACATTTTATTCCAATTCAAATTATTATGATGTGTTTGGAATATTGATAAAAAAATAATTATATAAAAAAATTTCAATCAATCTCGAGGATACAGATTTTTTTACTAGGTAAATTCTTTCGCATAAGTTCTTATTGGTTCCATTAAAGTTTCTTAGCCTTTGGAGAACAATAGAATCCCATATGTATGTTAGGATCTTCTTTACGTTCCCGATTCAAGGGTGACATAGTGATGGTACATGGAAATGATATTATATCCCAAGTTATTAAATAGGTGTATAATTTAATGTTATCATTTTTATTTGGTTATTATTTGATAATAATATATAATATTTTCATCACATGAGTACTAATAAAGGGATGATTATATATTTCTCATAATCATTCAATGGATCCTGAGAGTTTTAATTTCATGAAGTGGATACATATCATATCCTACGAAACATTTTCGTGATCAAATTCGCGGTCAGAAATGTCTTCCAGTGGTGGTTTCAGTATTGGGATATGGTATACTAAGCCATGTGTACATGTATTCAACAACCAGTAGTCCATAATAAATATTTTTCTATTTTATAATTTTTTTAAGTTTTTAATTGAATTTGAATATAAAATCTATATTTTAAATTAAAAATGAAATGGAATTAGAAAATCGGTAAGACCGATTTTATTTTAAATTGATTTTAAAATAAGACTTTCATATTATAGATGACATTTTTTATGATGGAGAAATATTTTATTCCACTGAAAAAGAAAAGAGAAATTTTTTAATGATATATGAGGCATATATATTGGGTTTCATGTTTTTTTATGGGGTGTTTAATGTTTTCCAGATTTTATTATAATAGAGTAAAAATATAAAATAATAAAAGTGGTATTCTTTTTTTAGTCATGTTGGGGGATATTGGATTGAGATTTATCCAATTGGATTTGGTTTTCTATATGAAGTATCATTTTTAGAGTGTTTTTATATGGTGTTGTTATTAATTTAGTTATTTATTTTTTTACTAGGTAGCTGATTCTATGTAGAAATATATCTAAGGATCTTGTGAACGCAATCCTCTAATGTTTTGATGTATTTATTTCAGTATCAAACATAACCTATTCACTGATTTGAGTGATGGGGTCATAACCATCTAAAATAATCTTTTATTCTATGGAGAATGAATGATAATATATGATATAGAGTGTATAATAAAAATTTCAAGATTCTGTAATTCCCATGAAACCAATCAATTCTTGATAATGTTGGTCGTATGATGTGTGATTAAATGATATATCCTTCCTTAGTTGATGGGTGTAATTCCAAACCCATTGCTAAATTATATTATGTTTGAATTAATTAAATCCACATTGTCATAGAGTATTCTTCCGAATTATTTGATTGTGAGGAATGTACCAGTGCTTATGAGACTTTTTTAGGTCCAATAAATAGTTAATATGTATATTGATCACATAATATTAAATGTTCCATTTTGTCTACATATTATATATAGAGATTCCTTTATATATAATCAATTTTTAAAGGACCACCATCAAAACATTATTTCATGAATTATCTCACAAAGATTGATCAAAAGTAATCATTTAGTGGTTTACTATTCTCTAAAAGTGTAGGTTTCTAGAGGGTGATGAATTAGGTGTAGAAACCATCTCCCTTTAGTAATGGGGAAGGTTCCCTCTCATATTAGTAGAATAAACTAGAGGATGAATATTTGGTTGATTATTTTTATTCTTTTATATAATCATCTAAAAAGAGTTGTTTACATATATGATTCAAATATGGTCAGTTCAAGAATTGTAATACATATTTATCTAGTGTACACTAGAAAAAATTTAATTGTTTTTTATTAAAAAACACAATAAAATTATAATTTTTGGATTCTTGATAAAGGCGTAAGATTTCATAATAAAACATCAATTAATTGTAACAGTCCCATTTTATATTTTGAGGTAAATTATTAATTCCATTTTCATTAACATTCTCAATTTCCTACTCCATCAGTCACAATTTATATTGGGATTATGTTTTCGGATGATTCCATATCTATATCCTAATTTGGGGAATATTTTCCTTGAAAAATTTTGTATTAGGTTTTTATTATGTTACTTTTTTGGTTACGTGGTTGGTAGATCGTTTGGTGTTTTCTATTATTCTTTTCATATGCTCTTTATTGTTTAACCATAATATTATTTGAATCCTTTAGTAGTAAGATTCACATTAATGTAATCAATATCCTAGTTACTCCATATACATGTTTATTTTGACTTTTACTACAACATTTCATACAATGTGTGATATTATATATTCATTTTGGTTTTGATTATAGGTTATAATGGGATGATTATTATTTCATAGTCGATAATCATTGTAATAATTTTCCATTTTGAATTTCAAAACATTTTTGGAAATGAAAATTTTATTTTTGGGACAATTTTCAGACACATAATATACAAAATTGGGTATATTATCTGTTTAATGTGTGTTATTATTTACTCTACTATTCCAAATGCTTTTAGTTGTTATAGGAGTGGATATAGTTTTAATAACCCCATATTTCATTGAATTAAACGAAGACATGGGGAGATAGGCCATTAACCATTTCGTGATAGGGATTACATTGCATTAACCACCCTTCTAGTAGTACATTGTTTTATTTCTGTTTCATTCATTAAATAAAGGGAGATTTATATACTGAAATGTTTAGGGATAAAATGTGAACTCTATTACCTACTGTAACATTCGTTAATGTTTCTTTGAAGACATATTTTTTTCTTCAAATTCTTGATTTTCCACTCACATGATTTTTCCTAGGTGGATTTTGATTTCCCTCAACATCATGAATCTCAATTAATGGAGGAGATCACAAAATTCATCATTCTCCCATACAGGTTTCATAGGGATTCTTTTATCATTAATATTGAATTTTTCAAGGTTAGTCCATCTGAATCACATCCTATCATTTTTTTTATCCTTATTCTCATTTATTTATCTATTATGATGGCTCGGTAAGCTATGTCTCACTAACACTGGAACAATGATGGTGGTTATATTGGATAACTATCCCCCCCCCATTATTTCATTTGACCATGTTCAGTGGGTATAAGTCAATTGTTTTTAATGAAGATTTTCTGGGGAATGTGTTTATGTTATTCTACATTCCATGTCACTCATTTAAATTCATAAAGTTCTATAAATCCATTATAAATGAAATTATCATATTATTGGATCTATAAATTTGAATCAAAATGTATAATGGGATAGAGGATTAATTAAAAAATAATTTCTATTGTTTTTAATGCTTTTGTTTCCCTAAAAATTTATATATATACAATTTAATTATTATGAAAACATAAAAGGTTATTCTTAAATAATTATGTTGGTTTGAATTATTATTCTAATTTAATGTATTATTTTATGTTGTGTTGGAAGTTGAATGATTATATTGATTAATGTTTTTCTGAGGATTTAGTGGTTTTACATATAGTCCATTATATTATGTTATATAAATTTCATTATATCACTCTTTGTGATCCTTGGTAATGCATATGAATGTACACAAAAACACACACACACACAGATATATATATATATATATATATATTTCTCATTTAATCTTTATGTGGATTTGAAAATATATATTTATGTTTATATATATATATTATTGAAAATATATGGGAATTTTATAGAATGCATTCGATAAATTGTGATCTCAAATTGTCTCTTTGTATCATAAAATTCTATTAAAAATTTTATTTCCATATGGATTTTTTAATTCATGGATTTATATATTGTTTGTAACAATATAAATACAATTTGATTCTATTGTTGGGATATCAAATTGAATTGAAAAAAATAATTATTTATATATAATTATATTCTAGTAAAAAAAGTATAGGTTCTAGTTGGTACCTTAATGTGGATCTGTATAGAACATGTGCTCCATCATTGGATGCACGATTTTCACGTTAGTTTGGGATGTGATTACATACATTCAATGTGTGGGTTTTACTGGATTGGTGTGGGTATGTGGGACAAGAATATGTGATTGGATTATGATGATTACCTATTGATATATTTTATGTAATGTCAACCTCATCTCCAAATACTATCATCATGGGGATAATAGGAGTCTTATAGGGGATGAAATATGGTTACCAACATATCTCTATTTTATGGACCTCATCCACCATGGTATCAAAAACGATAGTGGAGTGAAAATAGTGATGTTATATGAGAGTATATGGTTGGTTCTAGAATTAGGAATGAATATATATCATAATAAATGATTCCAAACCAATTACTTCTATGGTCACATATAGGGCTATTTATCAATTTATATTGATTACCTATATTTTACTATTAATAGTATACCACACATTATTTATTTTTACTCTTCTTGGTATGTACTATTTTTACTACTATCCTATGATTTTACTTGTTAATCATTTTATTACTATGATTTTTTTATTGAATCAATTTTTAAAAAATATTTTATATTTGATTCTCCCTAGTTTTGTACCAATATGGTTATAGATGGGAATTTTGGAAGAGAATGTTATTTTATAGGTTTAACACTATGAATAAAAAGTCAATATGTTACATTAAACCATTTGTAAAATGTATGGTTTCTAAAAAAGTTTTCAGTTTTTATCCTATTAATGAAAAAACCTATTTATATATCTATCTATTCAATCAAGCTAGTGTGGTTTTTTTGGAAAATAAATTAATGGAAACTATTGTGCTTAACTAATTATGTATTCTATTTGCATTCATTTCTTTTGAAACCCATAATTTTTTAAGCTAAATTATTTTATGTAACCCTGTTTAGTTTAGTTATATATCATATAGTGTATTATGATGGGTGTTGGATTGTTACCATGGGGTTACATAAGGATATAGTCTAGTATTTCGGTTTTTCTTCTGTAGAGTGGATGAATTTTCCCTGCCAAACTATTAGATTACAATGTTATATTATTTGATTATTTAATTCTTACTTTGAATTTTTTATTATTATTTATTCTAGTTATTATTTTATTATTTTTCAATTTTTCTTTATGTTGTTATTGTTCTTCTTATGAAACTTTGATACATGAAGTATTCATGTCAGTCTACCAAGGGAACACTCAATGATTACCATTATTGAATATGAAAATTATTCATCCTAAGAAATTATTTGGTGTCCTGGAACTATTTTCCACATATGAGAGATTAGGAAAAAACTTTATGTATGTCATAATCCCATTTGTATTTCCAGTTCTGGGATGAATAAGAGTTTATTAATTAAATTCATCATCATTCAGAATAAACCTTTTAAAGATAACAAGTTTTGTGCATCATTTTTTTATATGATCTAGTTGTTTTTTTAAAAAAATTTGATGAATTTATTATAATATCTAGATGTTTTTGTACATAAAAATGGGATACATAAAAGTTATAAAATATATTATAAAACAAGTCACAACTAATTCAACAACACTCTCAGGAAGAGTACATATTCAACTAGGAATATTTTAGTCAAATCATTATAGTATTAAAAATTAAATTATCTATATATGTATTGGATATTAATTTGTAAGGATTTACTTTGAATTATGATAATAAGTACTATGTAAAATATTCTTAGTTAGTCATCAGATGCATATATAATCTAAATGACAATTATGATACACTAGTAGTGTCATTGTTACAATATTTTTCATTAAAAAAGTGGATGATCAAAACCTGTGAAAATTATTATCATAATATATATTTAGTTAATTTCCAAATTCAATCACAAAATAAATTTTTATCAATTAACATAAAATTATTGATAGTAAGAGGTATCATTTTTTCAACATCTAAGGCCAATTATATGTTGTATAATACATAATTAAGAAATCATATTTTACTTCTAATGAAATTATTTCAAAATATGTGGTAATGATATTGAATTTTAGTTATAAAAAATATCTATTGATTAATGAAATACACCATATCTTATATATGAAATTTATTGAAAGGTACAGAAAAAATAAAATGTTGGAAGATGATGATTTGTAATCTTGAAAATTACGGTGGAGATTATATACATTCTTAAAGAAGATTAAGTAAAAAATTTATACAAGTTAATATATTAAAAAATTTATAATGTAAAACAAAATAGATGGATTGATCCGAATAAAGACCTTATAGGTTAGTCTTATATATGTGGAAGGTACGTTATTTAAATCTACTATTTTGGTTCTAGGGTGTGTTATATATTGGTAATGTATTCCACTTCTTATTTTATAATTCATAATGTGACATTGTATACCCAGCCTAATAATTTTTAAATTTAGTCACAAAATTAGTATTAACATAGAAATTTTAATGAGTGTCATAATTAGTGAACTCATATACCAATTATTCATGGTATTATAGTAAGAATTCCACATATTGAAATTTCATGATCTCGTTGAGAAATAATTGTTTTGAGGGGATGAGTTATATGATTAACAAGACACTTTTTTAGATGAATTTGGAATGAAAAATATGTAGATGATGGGATTTTAGAACTCTATGCATGAAGAAGAAAAATATACATTTCTTGATCTATCATCTAAATTTTTAATATAATATCATTGTTTATTTTTATTTTTACTAAACTTTTATCCATGGTACCGTATTAATGTAATCCATTTATATACCACTTGAATTGACTACTTTATTTTAGGGAGAAATGAGACAACTAGACATTTTATGTAAATGTAAAAATTATACAAGAATGATCAGTCAAATTGGAATATTACTTTTTTTAAATAAATCACCATATAATTTCTTTTCATTATTATATAGGTTTTATGTTGTAGAATATTTTTTATATTGATATTTATACTTGAGTTTTATCTCCATAATTAACTATATTATGCTAATTTTATTGGAGAGGGTTGTAATAATTTTCAAATTTTTTAAGAATCCACAAGAAAATATACCTTGGTCTATAAAAAATATTTTTTTGTATGGGATGTAGATAAATATTAACTTATCTATTTTTTTAAATAGGTTTTTTAGGTGGATGTTGACTGTTTACTTCAATGAAAAGAAATTGATTTTATAATATAGCTATGTTATAATATATTACCTATTACTATGTCAGATTTCCATATAACACTAGTAGAGTTATATGTGTTCAAAATTATATTGAAGCCTTGATACTATAAGAATAAAATATAGTGATAATTTTCACTAAAATGTTATGACTGATCATGTTATAGACAACACCGAAATAAAATTTTTATTTAAATGATTTACTCTTACAAAATTATTATTTAACTTATAATAGTTATAAAAATTTGATATTCAATTATGAAATATCATTATGAATTCTACAATAGGGATCAAATATAATGTAATGACATCATGAACATGAAATCCTCATCATCATGATTTTCATTGAATATTATACGTACAATTATAAAAAACAAATTATGTCACAAATTAAAAAATATTATAAGGTCCCTAACCCGAAACCCATCGAACCGATGCTCGGAGCTCGGTCCACCCATAACCTCAGGCGACCCTCCCCATATGCCAATGTATGTTGACTAACAATGAAGTTCTAATAGATCACATAGAGAGATTATACATTCTTTAATAGAGTAATCCACATAATATTAAATATGTAATAAAGGAAACAATAATTAATAAACCTAAAATAAGCATTACCAACAATTTCCCAAACATGTTCAAAACTATAACCAACAATATATATTCCACATCATGCTAAGAGTTCCAAATGTGAGAATAACTATAAAAAATAGTTAAATCCCTAAATTGTGCCCCGAATCCTAGTCAGGATCCCATTCTATAGACATCCCCAATCCTAAATCAGCCCCATTGTATAGGTCCTTTCCCACTATCATATCCTACAACCATGAAATCTATTCGGGTATCAAATTGTGGCCCAAGTGTGGTGAAAGTAAAATTCAGTAATCCACCATGAATAGTATCTACAAAATATCTAATCTAAATAGAAAATGCATGAACATTCTATTAAATGAGAATGTAATCGATGGTAACTCTATTTCTATTAGTTAATAAAGTTAACATAAAACATTTCAATCATTTATTCCATTTTCATCAATCATTTAGTGGTTAGGCATTTACATCATTTACAATATGGTTTAAGATAGTCAATTATATTGCATAAGGTAATATGTAAATGTCTCTATCCCACTAGGGAAAAATATTTCATAACAATTAAAATACACTAAAACTAGAATCTTAGTCTAGGTAGTCTCACCAAATGAATATTCTATGGGTATAGAGCCTTATTCCCCTTCTCTAACCCATGCAGTGTATGGTGGGGTTTTGAGTGTCATTCAGACCCATCGAGTGGATATAGATCCTCATGTCCAATAACAGAAAACATCTATTCCTGGTTTATTTTATTATTTTTAAGTTTACCATAGATATTCTATAAAAATATATTATGAATACACATAACATTAACATTTTATAATTATTCAACATATGAATAAACATCAAGGAAACACCCCTTACTTTATTTACCATTCTCATTTCATAGCCCATATAACCAATTTGCATTTCTCACACCTTATAGTATAATCAATAATTCACATAACTTTAACCATTTACCATACTCATCAATCCCCATATGTTAACTCATTTAACATGTTCAACATTTCACAAGCATTTCTCATTTGACGTGTGCACCATTTCACATCCACTAACCCACTTAAGTATTTCAATATAAATTCTTAGGTAATTTAGAACAATCATATTATTTCATCCAACCCATTTAATTTTATATAAAATAATCCCTTTTGTCCTTGTAAAATACTCGACACAGCTATCAATATTCTATTTTCATCCCAAATAACATATTTACGTGTTCATCATTGGATCCACATCAACACAACCCAACTTTATACTTAGCATTACAATATTCAATGTTAGGGAATGTTGACACACCCCATGAGCAGCCCTAATTCTGTAAATACAACCTCAATGTTTCCCATGAATATCATAAAGGGTTTAGTGTATCATTTAGAAATCTATTTTACTAAATCCATTTAATGTGTTCTAATTCACATCATGAAAGAACCAATAACCCAACCACACAATAACATTTTGGCATCGATACTATAAGATATAACTTTTATACCACCTACCTTGAATTTGAAAAATAAAATACACAATAAAAGATGATTTTATATCCCGAATTAAACACATCTTAAATATCTAAAATATGATCCACTTGATAAATAAGTTCTTAAGGATTAAAAATAAGATGAATGAAACCAAAAACTCTAGATCGTAATAGATATGTAAGAGTAGTGTTTGACATACTTGGATCTTTTATATTCACCCAATGATACCCCAAAACCCCTATAAATGAAAGAGATTATCCCTTAGTCTATCTTGGTAGTAATGGTTCACTAGTAGTGTTTATTAAGGAGAAATTATGGGACGCACTAGGTTAGAACTATAAAATCTATAGGGTAAAAATGTAAAAACCGAGTTTTAATGCATCACATAGTTTTTTTCCACATAGAATGTCAAATTGGGCGACAACCATGATATAGCCTCTTTGAAAGAGGGGGATAAGTTTAACGGTTACATGGGGAGCCCATAGAGTTTGAAATATCATATGATAACCATTTGAAATGGCTATGTCCATGATTCCATGATACAACCCATTCCATTGAATTGTTAACTCAACCATGCACTTTTTCTCTTGAGTATAATATTTTGGGCACATATTTACCTCTAAAAGAAGGACATAATTGAAAAGTACAAAGGATGTCCAAATTCCCCATTCCTTCATGTTCAAACCCCATGGAACATTCCCAATCCAAATCGTGGCTCAGGTAAACAATCAATTAACAAAAAATTTTGATATTTAAATTAATGTTCATACAATGAAATACCTCATTCAAAAATGGTATCTTACATAATCTGCATATCATAACGGCTCATCCTCAAGCCTCACTTCCAAGCATCACTAAGAATCCAAAGTAAAGATATTGGGTAAGTAAGACAACATATCCTTCTCATGGTCTCATGTTTATTCATGAACAATAATATTCTACCATTGAATTAGAACCAAATGCATGGTCATCACCTTAATACCATCTCACTACGTTTAATAAAATGTAGAGGGTTCTCATCAATGGTCATATAAACATCAAACAAAAAATCCTCTAAAAGAACTACACAGAAAAGCCTAAAAACATTTTATATATGTAATCTATAGGATGAATAACACAAAAAATCATACCATCATGGAAGAGACAATCAAAAAACGACTTTCCTGATTCTCTTCAGAAAAAAGACGAAAATCACTTGTCTCCGTTTTTAAATTATTTTAAAAACATTAATGTTATCCCAAACATGACTCCACCTGAAGAAAGACAATGTTTTCATAATTGAATTTTCTGACATATACCGATCAAAAACATCATAACCTGAGTTCCCATTCCCTACCCAGATATTCAAAACAAAACTAAAACACTCAAGGAAATAAAAAAGTCAAAATATGAACCAATTCTCTTTGGAACGGCCGAAAAAGTAAAATTGTACTTACATGAGTCCATACAACATGAAACACCGGTCAATCCATCTTCTAAAACATTACCTACATTTTTTATCCCCACCATACACTTTTTCACACCAACACCATCATCTAAAGATGACAACTCACTATAAAAAAACCATTATAACCCCATATTAGATTCCCAACAAACTGGATGTGTTTCCCAACTCACCAAACCCAGACATCCATGAGGACTATATCAAACACTAACATTAAGCATGGTTGTAAAAAATACTTTGAATGGACATGAATCCAATATCTTTTATAGAAAAATTAAAATATGAGATATCTCTTCTTTTCCATCAATTCAAAAATGAACATGCAAAAAACATAAAATTGGTTGTGTATTAAAACTTACCATATTAATTCCATTTCATTATCATGTCAAACCATTCCAAATGGCCTATTTTGAACACCCACTTTATCCCATAGTATACATGAAATTCCTTAAATCCTCTAGTTCTTATTAATAACTAGGGACATACCACCATCATCAAACACATCAACTATGCTCATTCCCCAACATCCTATAAATTCTACCATCAGGGCATCAACAACCTTCCAAATCATAGTTGTGTTATGCCACACCCATTAATATTCCTAACATTAGTACCATAATCATATAAATATTTACTAAAGTAAATTAAGATATTCCTCAAAACCAATTTCAATTTTTGAATTAACTTGTCATTCCAAAACTACCATTGAAGGTAGTTTACATATCTACACTTTTCTACCAATTTTTAACTAAGTGGGATAATACCTGGATGACTCATCTTGGATCAACCACCTTCAATGTTGGCATGAAACTTCATCACATGGCCATGGATCCTTCACAATTCTCGAAATTCCAAGGACACCAAAGGACACTACCCCATATCAAAGCCCGATTGTTGATGATGTTCTAGAACCCAACATAACATTACATGAATCATTATCATGAATTAAAACACCCTTATAATGCATTGAAGGAATTTATATTTTCATTTGGAACCACCCAGATCCGACATAAAATGCTTGGCTCAATCTACAACCACATCTGAGGCCCTTCGGGCTACTATGAGGAAACAAACATGCACCTCACAGGTTTCTCATTGGAATCCGGATTCGACCACATCAACTCCATACACTGCTCAACGAAGCCTAGGACAACTTATAAATCCCAAAAATAGTAGTGTTTTTACTACCAATTTTCCCAAGAACTTTCAACCCAAAAGTCTCACACATTGATCATTATATGAAACCCAAACCATGGACAGTGTCATTTAGCTTTATCAAAACAAAAAACATCATATAATACCCATTCAAAGCTTCTAAGAATAAAACAGTTGACATTTTTTGTTTCATGTTCCATCAGGATGACCTCCCCCATAAATAATTGATGGTTCACATCCCACCATTGTACTCCACATATACAACCCCATGTTGATTAAATTCCATGATGTCCCATATCCAACAATACACATTCATGTCTCTAGCAGTAAAGCCATATTATACTCAGTTTACTCAGGATGATATAAACATGTAGGGAATGATCATAACTAGATAAAAGTAAGATAATAATTTATCAATGGACAAGAAAAAAATATACATCATTAATATAACATCCCACTATTGTACAATAAAACCTACTGGAAGAAATAGGATTCCCTATATACTTAAGCCTCATCAGCTCCTAGCCACCACCACTCAGGTGTGGCTTTTATCCAGAACTATCCACTACTCCAAGACTCTTCTGTAAGTAGTGTTAGGAAAACCATTCCCTTGGAACTACTGCAACAACATAAATAGAGTTATTCTAGTATAACCCACTCTGTTATAGAATGTAACAAAATAGTACACCTCATCAATTAATATTCAGTGGTCTCCCATTTAACCATTTTTTCCACTTTGGTTTCATAGAGAATGGAATGCATTTATCTCAACCTACCTGTTGACCCATCCCAAATAGAGTCGTGCCTTATCAGTGCATGCCCACATCTAGACATCATCAGAGCCCTCATGGTATAACACATCCTACAAACACACACTATTCGTGCCTCTAAATCGAACAAGACATATGTCACCAGAGCCTATCCCAATTTCCACTTTCTCACTTGGACATACCCCTAGACCATCATATCCATCGACCTCAAATAATTATCAACATCTATCCCAAAAAAACCATTCATACAACAAGACCAAACACATCAACACCCAATCCTCAACTATCACCTTTCTATAAAATTCATCCATAAATGAATAAACCTCCATGGTCTCGGCCACTCATAATAATCATTAATGCCACCATTAATTTTTTTCCAAAGAGACCTGCCGGGCGTCCAAATAACAATACTCCACAAAACAAACTGTACAACCAACAATATAACTCATATTACTTTCCAAATAAACCATGGAACAACTATACCATTTTCCAAAACATGATGGTACACATTATCCATCAATTTCACCTACGAAGAATCAAACTTGCATTATATTCCATATCACTATTAACATTGGTAGAACCTACCTCAAGGTCACCCTCAATATTCCAAAAACTATCAAATCATTATCACAACTCATTTTACATATCCCAAAACCATTGAAAATCCTACATGGACCTATAAGTAAAAAATTGAACAAATATAAATACAAAACATTAAACTAAATATCTAAAAATGTAGAGCAATCACTAAAGGGCCATCCAAACCCCCAATTCACCCCAAAGGTTTGGGCGACACAAAAATCCCAAAATAGAGTTAGGGGTAACAAGTTGCTACCTATAATGGCCAGACCCCAGTTCCCCAAAGCTCGTGCATTATTTTATTACAATGGAATGATTAAAAAGGTATCAAATATCTGTGTAATTATCGGTTGATCATTCTTGTTAGATCAACGTACATTAATGATACCCAAAATACATTAGGGAACGGAAATAATACAAGATACAATATAATATGAAATAAACTGAATTCTTAAAAGCATATTCAATGTTTTCATCCACATTGACTATAGAAAGGAATGGAAAAAAGTTGAAGGGATAAAAAATCATTAAGGGTAAGTGATAAAGTGGATATTATCATAAACTTAAATATTAGGCATTTTGAACATATAAAATTTGATTCCATTAAAAATACACTCGAGTATAATATGGCAGGAATGAAATCTAAATAATTAGTTCCATAGTGTTAAATACAAAAGATATAATAATTCTCTAATAATCACATTGAATATAAATTACTAGTTTTATAATAGGGGAATACGTAATACAATACATTATAAATAGACTGTCAAGGCCTCCTACCATGACCATATATAAACAAGTAAAACCCCAAACTAGTTTCTCATGAGAACCATAGATGAATCTAGTGGATATATTGGTCCCCACCCCACACATAACAAGTACAATTAATTCCTCATAATAATGGAGTTAAGCAACATAAAAAAATTTATTAATAAAATAATATATAAAATGTGAATACTTTAATTATGACCTATTACCGGTATCAAATTAGCATATCTATAGTCAAATTGATCATCATCCCTTCAACAACATATGGTATATAGTATCATAAGAGTTAAAACATAACAATGTGAAATATTCAACAATGGGTTTTCACATATATTAATATTCTTTTAAATGAGACCATTGAAAAATTCTTAAGGAAAAAATCATTAAACATTCAAAAATGTCCCATACTACTTTCAAACATTAAAATCATAATCTCTTACAATATCATTAGAATTAAAATACTATTGATATGATATATAAAAGGGAATTACAAAAACCACATAGAATTAATAGGTAGTGAACTAGGTATATATATCATAGAAGCTAATGTAAGATGAGAAAAATAATTTTTACTTGGGAAAGTATAGTTTTTCTGAAAAATAATTTATATTTGTGCTAAAATTAGATTGTAAACATTTATATCATGAACGAAAATTAAAGGATTTGTAAAGTGTTTTTGTGTCAAAATGATGCCCCACTGAAGTGAAATCATTTAAAATGTGTATTTATGAAATATTAGAAATAAATCATTTTTGTGCGGTTTAAGGAAAATATTAATGTGATTTTAAAGTTAGATGGAATGTTTGTTTTCATAAAACCAGAAAGGAACAAAGATATTTTTTCAAGATAAAATGTTTGACTTCAGATAATATAATTATGGTTTATATAATATTATATAGTAAACAACAATATGGGTAGTAATTTAAGAATTTCCCATTAATCAGGTTCATTTATCAAGAAGAATTGAGAAGGGAACCATTTTAATACAAGTATAACCAAATAAAATATTAAATGATATGATATATTTGTATATATTTTTGGAAATATAAATTGAATTTAGTTGAAATTATATAAAATAAAGATTCATTATATTTGAATAATGGTAGATAAAGATTAACCATAAGGAAAAACGGGGGTTCAGATAGAATGCCTTACCACATTGTAATCAATCGAATCATATGGCTGAAAAATTAATAATCATCAAATGATAATGGAATACTATAAAACTAAACATAATCATGATAGGATACATAAATTTTCAGTATATATACACAATTCAAATGAAATACTGGTGAATAAAGAATATCTTACAATATTGTAAGTGAGATGACAAAACCCTTACCTTAGGTATGAATGTGTTTTTCATATGATTTTAATGCATGGATAATAAATTTAAGACCATTAATTAATTAGCACAAAACCTATTATACATTAATTTATTTATTTATAGTTTTAGTATTTTCATTTATGTCATTGTAGATGATTTATAGAATTTAATATCATTGTTCTGGAGTATTTGTTTAGTTTTTTTTCATGATTGGTACGCTTGTTTACAAGTAATGGAGTACTTTTAGAATGGATATAATTATTAAAAATGGATTTTATATTAAACTAATTGACATTAATATGATTAAATTGTTATATAATTTATTTTTTAAATATTTTATAATGAAGAGTAATTAAAAATCATTAGTGATAATCATTTAAATTATTTTGGTTGTTTTTTTATCATCACAAACAAGATTTTTCATATGAATTAGTATTTTTAATATATACAAGTTCAATATCATTAAATAGGTTAAATTATAAATATTATAGTTTTTTATACATAAAAATTGTATCATGACATAGCTTGAATAATAAAATCATGAATGAAAGATCAATGTCCACAAGTTCGTAAATTACACCACTAGGATGTTGATTTCAATTTAAAAATAAAAGAGAGAGAGTAATCATTTGGATGATGGGTATTATATTAAAATTAAATCATTCAAGAATATATATTATACTTGTGTTATCATGATCATGTGGAGAGAGGAGGTGAGGAGAGTATAATAAATTAAATAACATGGAAAAAAAATAAAAGTGAAAGGAAGAGGATTTCACTTCTTGAATACTCCACCTTGAGATCCTCCTTAACAAAAAGAGTTTTTATATTTTGTAAAGGAAAATAGTTTTTGGACATAGGGATCGACTATGGAAGTGTATCTGGGATGAAATTTAATATTCCTAAAGGCTTATGTAGTGAAGGGAATAGTGGGTGAGGGGTTGTTTTTATAGTGGTGGAGTGGGGGTTTATCATTATTTAATCCATTATATTGTTATTTTTTTTCTGAAGACAAGAAATAATATTAATTATTGTGAATAATTGTAGTAATAAGTTCATTTTATTTTTGAATCAGTTACATTATAAATGACTCATGGAATTGTGTATTTATATTCTAATGTATTTATACTTTAATTTACTATATTTTAATATTCACTAAAGAATAATGTATTTCAGATAAAACTAAAAAAACTCACCATTAACATTTTTTAACATTTTGAATTAATAAATGTACTCCATTTTATGAAAATAAATTTATAAATATTAAAAATTTAGTTTTAAATTAAAATCATTATTTACTCGAAAAAGTACAATTTTAAATTTATAAAAGATTTGATAACATTTTAAAAAATTAACTAAGGTCTCATAAAATTATCCTAAAGGTATAGGACAAAAAAAATTGATTTATGAAAAAATAATATGAAAAATAATTTTTTAAATAATTTTATGAATTATAATATTGTAATTAACGATTCATGACATACAAAAATACCAATACATACAAAAAAAAATTTAACATATTAATATACCTAATTTATGATATAATTATGTCATAATTAAATTATAATATAGAAAACATTTATTTATACATTTATAAGAGACATTATTATTCATTTGGATGATTTAAATACTAGAAAATTTCCCGATACACATGGATTGAAATTTGGGGTAAAGCCTAAGAAACTGTGGTTATAGGCTTTACCCAAAGTTTTCTAAATTGTGGGCTCTCAAGGAATCGGGGTTTCCCTATAGACAATTTTTTATAGAAACCATCGGGTATATCCCACAAAAATTTCATATTTCCCATGGTTCTAGTAAATAGTGGGTATACATCTAGACCCATGGTTTACAAAACAACGGGTATACATTTTTACATAAAAAATTTTATACTGATGGTTAAGTAAACAGTTGATATAGAGTGTTTTCATCACAGACACACATTCATG
The DNA here is from genome assembly GCA_963277665.1 of Viscum album. Lineage (NCBI taxonomy): Eukaryota > Viridiplantae > Streptophyta > Magnoliopsida > Santalales > Viscaceae > Viscum > Viscum album. Next base: position 890,661,960 of record OY728126.1, read on the forward strand.
GTTCAACGAATCATGGCTATACATTTTTTCACAGTTGCATACATAACCGTGGTTTAAACAATAGTGTGTATATATCGTTTTCCTAGAATGAAAATCTCCCCTCCCCAATATACAACCGATATTCTTAGAAACAACAAATTCCTTCCACACATACCCCCCACTAGACACCCACCAGTCGCCATGTAGACCCTCCCTCACCCCTATATAGACCCCTACCTAGCACAACCCCCCTACTAACGCCAACTTTCTACCTATATAGATCCCCATTTCACCCCCCCCAGCCAGACACCCCTGGACACCCCCACTAGAATCCCCCACTGGACACCCCCCTTGGAAAACACCTAGACACCCCCCCTAAACCCCCCCGGACAACCCCGGACCCCCCGAAACCTCCCTTGGAGACGCAGCCGGACACCCCATGGACAACCCCAGGACACCCCCTCCCCACATGACACCCCACATAGAAACCCCCTCGATTCCCCCTGGACACCCCATGGACACCCCATGGACTCCCAATTTGGAAACCCCACTAGACACCCCCCCCCCCCTCAATAGACACACCCAATGGACCCCCCCCCCCCCCGGACACCCCCCTCACACCTAGACACCCCCCACACCCACTGGCCTCTTGCATGCACCTTGCCCTCATCACCCTTGTACACCCCCCTCCAAGTCACCCCCTCCCACCCCTCCTCGACATCCCCTGGACCCCCCTCCCCTGCACCACCACCCCCCACAATCTTCCAACTTTACCCCCCAACACCCACCCTTCACCCTAGATGCCCCCAACCTTCAGCCACCACTGCCCCCCCCCCCCCGACCCTGCACCCCCACACCCCCTTCCCCCCTCGCATCCCACCCAACCCCCTTCACCCCATCTACCCCTTACACTCTTCCCCCATCCTTCACCCCCTCCACTCCCCCAATTTCACCCCACTACCCCCCCCCCCCCACACACACACCCTCATGCCCCATGCACACTGTCCCCCCCCCCCACCCACATCACCCCCAGCACACCCCTCTCCCTCCTAAACACCCCCTGGGAAACCCTCCCACTAGAAACCCCCTCCTAGACACCAACCCTCCCCATGCACCCCACAACCCATGCCCCCCTTCACCCTCACTACCCCCCCCCCCCCTACAATTTTCCCCCTTCAACCCAATTACACCCCCTTCCATGCCCCCCCCCCAATTCACCACCACTACCCCCCCCCCCCCCACTCAGACACACTGCCCCCTAGTCTCTTTCAACCCCCTAGAAAACCGCCTAGATATCCCCTCCCCCTCCTTGACACCCAACCTCTTGGACACCCGCTCCCCCAGGACACCCCCCACCTAGACACCAGCCCTCCCCCTGCACCCCCAGACCCCAAGCCCCCTTCACCCCACTACCCCATGCCCCTTCACCCCCACCCCCTTCACCCTTCACCCACTCTAGGTGAAAATGAGGTATCCAACACCGGTAGATACTCATGTGTTTGGGTTTTAAAACAAGTGGTGTTAGTTTTTAAACTTGTTTTGGAGTCGTTTTAAAATAACCATGTCATATAATGACCTTTGGTTTGAATTTTTAAATGATTTCCTTCTAGTTTCGGATGAAAGAAGGCTCAATTTTATTTGTTCCTTCAATTTAAAAATGTGTATTTAATACAACCAAGACTGTCTTAATAAGAATGTGTTTTTTTCGACACTTGGGAAGAGACAACATGGTGGGATTTAGTGACATGGCCACATAAGGGTCTATCTTTGATGTTTTTTGATGTAAGACCATCCCTCAAAAAGATCTACTGTAAAATTAAATTATTCTTCACTAGGTTTTCAAGGTATTATTGATTTTTATGTGCTACTTATGAATTTGGTTGATAGTTTGATCATTCAGGGTCAGTTTTCTATTAGAATCTCTCAAGATGTCTAGTTTGGAATTCACCAAATAGTGTAAAAGAATATTGTTCTACATTGTGTTTTTTGGTGCCTTGTGGTCAATTGCGCAGTACAAAAATGGTGTGGCTACATTAATAGGACCACTGTTTCAACGCGTTTGAGGTTAATTATGTAAAGACATAGTATTTGGATAAAACTTTTAGTCATATTTGGATTTTATGGTGCCATAAAATTTGTAATAACATTGCTTCAACCATGAGTGTTCCCATCAAAATGGATCAATCCCATGAGGATGTTATGTATAGATTCTTTTCTTATGTCTTGATTGATTTTGATTTAAGATACTATTTAATAGAATAAGAAATTTTTTTAACTACCCTTGAAGTTGGATTCTTGTTATGAACAGTCTATGAGAATGTTCTAATCTTCTGCTCTGGATGCTAGTCAATTGGTCACATAAAAGACTATTATTGAATAGACCTATCATGCTCTTTCTTCTCAGTGAATGGTCATGATTTTTATTATAACCTTAAGAGGTAAAATAAAGTTGTACAACTAAAATATGTTGAGGATACCAAAAAAATATTACTACAAAAGGTATGAATGGATATGCCCATGAGATAAAAACTAAAACGAGTGATAAATACGAAAAAGTGGAAGCTTCATAGGTATGAGGTAATGATGATGGTATAATGGAACTGATTTTGTCACATGAAAGTCAAAATCTAGATATGGATTCTCGAAATGATGGAAGTTTCACTATATAGACTAGACATTCAATGCAAGTAGAGGGACTGGGCAATAGAACTGTTCATGATCTGGCTGTAAGGTGCATCCAATTGGGGTGAACCCTACTGAAAAAAGTAAAGACAATAAATACTAGGAATCAGTTGGTGGATGTTGAAGTAGTAATGGATACTATAGGGGATACAACAGCATAGAAATTACACCCTTGATGGATAGAACTTTCATTTAAAGGATTAACACATGCTGCATCTATATAACCTTAATGTGAGTGATGAGAGTATTTATAATTTGATTTTGGTGACGGTTGGTTTTTACCAGATCTCTAACTAGAATTCTATTTTGTGAGGTGTAGTGATCATAGCCTCAGTGAGGGAAGTCGCGTCGTCCAAATGAGGTATGTCATGTGGTTCATATAGGGTAAGTGGGTCATATAATGGTTTCATGATACCACCGCTAGCCTCTAATTGAATAATATTCACATAAACACATATCTGAACCCTATAATCCTATCTTAATTACTTATGTATAGCAAGTGTAGGGATGTGGTCCCCTCTAGAATTGTGTAACTCTATTAAGTACTCAACAAGGATATCATTAGTGATTATATTAGGAATGCTTTCTAACACAAACTATTAATATAAACCATGAAAAATGAAAAAAATATTTTCATGATCCATCTATATTTCAGATGTCCCTGCAGAAGGAGAAGAAACTAACCATAATCCACATATTAAAAATAGACAGAAATAAAACACATTATGAATCCCTAAATTACCCCAACTCCCTCCCCGACAAATAAAACCACGTAGCAACCTCTTGTGCTCTTATACCCCCTTTGCAGAATATAAGTACCCTCCATCTATGAAAAGTGTTAAATGTCCTAATTTGCTGAAATGATAAAGAAAATAATATAAAAAATGAACTACAACATACATGTCTCCAATAATTAAACAAGTAACTATCAAACATATAAGAACAATAACTCCCATGGGTTCATGTTCCTACATGCAAGGGGGAATAAAAATATGATGATAATGGTATCACCTTATTATGTTAATAAAATATAGAATATAAATATAATTATAAATGGAAAATAAGATCAATGAAATAGAATTTTAAGAGTGTTAAATTTTGGAAAATGTAGTTTCTATAATTGATAATTAGAATGAAAATGAAACTCGATGATACTAATTATTTTTCATATATATTTGAATAGAATGATTATATTTTTTTCATGATTTATGCTTCTATTTTAAGATGATTACCATGTGAGAATATTTATAATGAAAATGAAACATGATTATTTTTCATGAATAATTAATGTGAAAGAATATTGATGCTATTGTAAATAGAAGAGAAGAGAAGGAATGAGTGACTTGAAATATGAATTGAGTCTAAATATTTTTGGATGTGTTGAAAAAAATAACATGTTCTTGGTCCCCTAGGCTAGGAAGGAACTAATAAGTCACACAATTATAAATCTTTAAATCTACACATCCAAAAAGTTAAAAATGGATTAAAAATAGGAAATAATATAATATATAATATTATTTGTAATTATTGTTGAGTGATAAATCTATTTAAATTCTCCAATTTTACAATAAGGATAAATTCTTCCAAATCATAAGATTTTGTAACCGTTTTTTCTCTGTCATAACCCACTAAAAATGATTACAAATAACATTAAAATAAAAATAACACATTTCAACAAAAAATATATCTTCTTAAAATATATTTATACCAATATAAACTATAATACATCATTAAATAGTAAATTATGATTATTTTCATTTTTCTATATGAAAATAAAAAATTCACAATCATCCTAGTAGTAACTCAATATATATACTCTAAATGAAACTAAGTCAAATACCATAAGGGATGTGAAATAAAGTGGAAATGGTTTTCTAGTATAGTTCTAATCATTAATGGAGTTGGAGATCCCTTTTATAGTTACCATGTATTCCTTTTACATGAAGATGAAAAAATATTACACATGATAATGATGGAATATTTTGCATAATAACACGCAGTGGGGGACCTAACAGATCTTTTTGATAGGAATGGGTTTTCAATGTATATACCAAATAATTATAGTGACAACACGTTAAGAATTATTAAAAATATTTTAGTTGTAGTAATAGCATGTTTGGAGGAGATAAAAAATGATATTAAAAAATTTTAAACACATATTGAAACTAATCATGGTGATATAATGATCTAGTTTCAAAATAGTAATGGTGAACATGTTATTAAGAAATATTATTTAACTTCACTATGTTATTAGAAAATGAATTTAATGCCTGGGATGGATAAAATAAATTCATTTTAAAAAAAATATGAAATTTTAATTAAATTATAATTTTTAATTCCTTTATGTGTGGTGAACATAAAAATAGAGATTCAAGGTACCTCGAATTTTTCTAACCATAGCAATTATGGGAACTGATATAGCCAGATAGAAGTTGTTAACATAGACTCTCATGAATATTTATCAACCAAACATATAAGTGTATATAGATTCTTATTAACAATTATCTAGAATTGCCCATAAAAAATACATCATTTCACATTACATCTGCATCAACTAAAAAAGAAAACCATTTGTACTAACACATGTATGTATAATATGCATTATAGTTAAAATGAACACTGTCTTCATTATTGAAGTAATCAAGATTGAATGATAGTTAGTATGGTAATTATGTAATCATATATTTTTTCCATCCCCCAAGTAATTCTCAATAGAAATGAATACTCGTTATCTTATCCATAACTCCAATGAAATATGGAAGATTCATATCCATACTGATTTTTTTTATATAAATAAGAATATAAAAGTAAAATTAATAATGTAAGGTAACTAGTCAAATTTTGGCTCTATGAAAAGTTTAGAAACACATTAAAAAATGCATATAATTTTCAAAATATATAGATATATTAGAAACTAAAAAATAGTGAATAGAGTGTATAATTTAAGATAGATGTTTGATAAACATCTCATAATTAATACTAAATCTAAATAAACATAGAATGATCGCCTATGATACACATTTGGACAATAGATAAATGAAGATGGTGGAATTTAACCCAATTTAATACATACACACTCGATTTCACTAGATACAAAACTACTTAGACCAGCTAAGAAATGATAAGAATAAAACACCACAAATACTACTATTGACATATCAAATCAATGAGGGGAAGGATTATGTGTAGAATAATAATGTTTTAATAATTTATTTACATTTTTAATGAAAAATGGGTCACAAGAACTTGAAATTTCATTTATATTTTGTTATAATTGAATAGAAATGAAAACAATTAATCTAATAATTAATAATGGGGTTTTAAAAAATAAGTATAGTTATTACAGTATAATTACTAAAAAACAAGGTATAAAAATAAAAATTGAATTTCTATAAATCAAATATTTTGGAGAAAAATATTATAAATCATTAATATATTAAAATAGAAAATTTTATTATATATATTGATGATCACAGATGTATTAGTACATGAAATATTAAAGGTTGAAAAAACTGCATTAAAAATATTGTGGAACCACAATTTCCAATTGATTCTATGAATAAAATAATGAAATTGATAATAAAATCTATAATATTTAATATCAATGTGAAGAATTTATAGAACAAAACATTTCTATCCAATTAGGTGGTGTATTACTTGAAAAATAAAGAGTAAGAAATTTAATAATGATATACTGAAGATTTATATAATTTTACAAAAATACACTAGAAATTGCATAACCTAATATTATTGATTGATTTTATTTTATACAAAAAATAAAAAATTATTATTACTACTTCATTTTAGAAAATTTTTATTCTTATATTTCATCTCCAAATGCATTCAATTATTAATGCATACTATTGTATACATAAAATTCAAGATTGAAGTTATTAATATATTCCCATGTATAAATAATAACTAAATACTGTTTAAATTTAAGATATTTTGGGATTATATTAAAATTTATTTTTAAAAGCAATGATGTATAAATATAAACTATATACTTTTCTACAGTGACAAAATAAAAATGCAAACTCTTCTGAACAATATGTAAATAAGATTTTTCTAAATAATTACTGTGAAAGAGATTCTATAGTCATGAAATAGGACCTTATTTCATGAATTAACATTATTTTTGTAGTTATCAATTTTAATATAGTTTGAAATATGTTATATAAAAGAACAATCTATAAAAAATGAAAAGAGAAAAAATTATAGACTGTTACTTTTTTGTGAGAATTGAAAGAAACAAAAAGATAGTAGTTACCTATAAACAACTATGGATCTCAAGTCTCATCTAATTTTTCATATGAAATAATAGTGGCATGAAATATATAGTCTCATGTGATGTTGATGTCAGATTAATATGTTGGAAAGATGGTATTGGAGTTCACCTGAAATTGAATAGCATTAATATACAAATATTTGAACAATTATTACATAGTTTATAAATATATGTTATTTGTATAGTAGAACAGAATATTAATAATATGAATAATGAATTAGATGAGAATTGGGTACGAGTAATTTATACATGATTATTTTACATAATAAGTCACCTGAATTTAGATTTTTTCCCAAAAGGAATGCCAAAATTGAACTTCAATTTCACCCCATATAGAACAATTATAGAATTTGTAAGACATTATTTGGAAAATATCCATTTAAAATTGTAATATGAAAATTATAAATTTACTAAAAAGGATAATAAATTACAAAAACCCTTCTATTTATGACCGAGAGGTGGAAGAGGAAGAGGTTGCCGCAGAGGAGGAGGCGATGACTGGGTAACCGAGGATGAGGCGACCACGTTTGGGAGGAGATGGAGGTAGCCGTGGAGGTATAGGATGAGGCAGAGGAGAGGTCTAGGAGGCCGAGGTAGTGGTTAGGGATGGGAGGTGGAGGAGTGGGCTAGAAGATGGAGGCAGGGACCGAGAGGCAGAGGCATAGGTGGTCGTGGATGAAAGAAATAAGAGGGAGGGAGATGGGGGAAAGGAGGCATATGTGAGTGCGAGTGATCGAGGTCGGGGAGGGAGGAGTGGTAGAGGAGGCCATGGCATGAGGATATGGGGTATGTAAATGAAACATTGTGTGGTGGATCCCGATAAAAGACAAAATTTAGTTTTAGTATACCCATGGTTCAAACAGAACCGTGGTAATAGTTCAAAAAAAATACTATCTATACCCACAGTTTAAAAAACCATGGGTATAGATGTGCGGGGAAAAACCTTTTTTCTATAAGTATTCACTTTTTATAAGTTTTATATTACAATTGATAAGGTTAAAACTACTATTCAAATGGTTAAAGATATGATTCCCCAAAAATTTATGTTTCCCTTTTAAGACATTAAGTACCTTCCTAATCGCAACCACGTATGTCTGTTTTTCAAAATTAACATCGGAGAAGTGAAAAAATTATAGTTAATGGATAGGTTATAACTGTATTTATTAAATATATATAATAATAACATGTTTTCTGATAGATTCATAGTGTTTTGTTAATTACATTCTATATTAAATTAATTTGTAAATTATTGGGGTGTTACATTCTCCCCTCCTTCAACAAATTGTGTCCTCACGATTTATATTTTCACTTAATAAAGGAAAAAATGTGTTGATACTAGAAAATACATTATCCAATAACACAAATCAAATATGTATCCATTAGGATATTTTTTTTGTTTCATTATCCTTTATCTAAAGATTAAAAATTATTAAACTCAATAATAATGTAAGGAAATTTGTGTACTTGATATGTTTCTATAAACACAATAATATCCTTGGTTCTTGACTTTAACTATTCCTTCTTTTTTTCATGGAATAAGTTGTATCATTTGGAAAAATAATCACTACAACATTGTAATAAGAAAAAATTCAACCATTTCATAAATTATTAACATTATCAAAATGTCATGATAGATAACATTATAAATAAGCACAATGAATTTCTATAATGAAGTTATAAAAAACCATGAGTGACTCTTAATCATAACATAAAAACATGTGATTCTATCAGCCTTGTATTGTCCGGATGCATGGTAATGACATAAATTACCCTAAAACCATATTGAATAAGTTCGTAATTCTTTATTCCTTATGTAAAACAGAAGAATTTCGATAGTTTCCTGAAATGTAAAATATTGTATACTCTACAAATCATATTATACACCCCATTTTCGATAGTCCATTATATATATCTAAGATAGTTATTGATATCTAATTTATGATATACAAATCAATAATATCTTTATTCTAAAATATATTTCTCAGTTTCTAAAACAGTTTAAGGTTTATATTTCCCTCAACCACATAATTTCCCATAATATTATCTATCTACGAAGTCCCTTTTCCTTGGTACTATATATTTTCAAATCATTAATGAAGCAGTAATTCATTACTACCTTTATCTATATTATAACTCTTATAATCATAAAATAATTCATGGATCTAATAACTTAAATAAATTACATATACCATTTCAATAGTATTAATATAAAAAATTATAACCATGTCCCATTAAATTTTATGATTTATATTTTTTTATGCTTGGGACATTACATTGCATAGTGCCACATATCCTTGCAGTTGATGCGTTGTACATTAGAAATGTTTTTCATACCTGTGCAATAAAGAAGGCTTGAGACATTACTTTTCATAGTGGGCCATCTCTATGTAGTTGATTCAATTTGCATTGGAAAAGTTTTTCTTTCCTATTCCTTCATAAGAATGAATTCTTTTCTCTCATCCCTTATAAAAAACGTATTTCCTTTAATCAAATTCCAAGGTAGTTTCATCCATAATTATCACATGTGTAAAATAAATTTTTCTATTAGTACCAATTTCTATGCATTTCCCAATTTTCCTCTTCATCACCTAGTACCTTATAAATCCACATTACTTATAAAACACATCATCCTTATTTTTAGTTAAAAATAGTATATCCTCGTATAATGAAAATTTTTTGTGGATGAGTTCTCTTATTAATACATGCTTAAAACCATCGATGAATTGATCATTATTACTCTGTGGATTATCTACTTTGATGATATTCCCATTCCTTCTTGTAAGATCCATTAAAAATAATTTCATACACAAGATTATACTATTTTGTTATGAAACATAATATATAATCCCAATACTAGTGAAATACTTAACATAAATTAATAAATTTTAATGTATCTAATCCCTTAATCATAAAAATATTTTCATTGATTAATTGTTTAAATTTAAAGGATTAAAAATGGTTTATAATGAAGATGTTAATTATTCTAAACATACCGCCTAGGGGTGTCAAACCAATTGCGTAGTAAGACAAGTTTACATGTACAAGGTTACCCAAATTTCGGTCTGGGACACCTTGTTAGTGATATCACCCTTACGTACATATCTCCCTAAACCAAATCCATTTTTAGTATCCAAATAGCGATGAATTCCCATGAACACCCAGATATTTGTTATCTTACAAAAATTATAGGATATTCTTCTACACTTATACTAAAATTATATCTTATTTTTTTGATCTATAGTATTAAAATTCTGGTATCCAAGGGTTATTCTAAAATTCTTTTGATACAAATTGTAACATTCAAACCCATGTTTCCAGAATATAGTGTATTATTTTACATCATTATAATGTTTACACAGAATCAAATCCTTAAGGACTGGTCATTTTAGAAGTATTTTTTATATTCATGATACCCATAATACAATGTGAATTGAAAATGAAAAAGTATACAATATAAAACTATATAAACTACATCCATGAAAGATTATTCAATTTCTTTTCTTCATTACATGGGGAAAAAAATTATATGAAAGGGGTAAGCACATATGGTCTGTAACTGTAAGTAATTCATTGGATGTTATCACAATACCTAAATAGTAGTCATGGTCAACAACAAAATCTACATTCCTTTAAAAATAAATTTGGCCATAATATGGTTGCAATAATAGTTGAATAAATAATACCATTTTGAAATGTAACCATAGATATTATATTAGTTGAAAAATACAAGGCAATATCAATTACTAGTTTTATAGTGAGGGAATTCATAATACATGACATCCAAACAATACCATCAATGCCACATGCCAATACCATGCATAAATGGGTAAAAACAAAAATGTGATTGCCTATTGAGACCTACAAACACACTGAGGGGATATAAGGGGCCCCAACCAACACATAATACATATATATATCTCCGAAAATGAATGGGGTATAACTATATAAACACTAAATTTGAAAATCTATCACACAAAATGTGGAGATTTAACTATAATCCATGAATGGTATGAAATTACCACATCCACAATTAAACAGATAATGAAAACATCAACAAAATGTGGTATATAGAATCATATGAGAAAAAACTGAATGATATAAGAGATTAAATAAATGATTTGGACATTGATTAATATTCTTTTAAATATACCATTGAAAAGTTTTAGAGGAAATAATATTTAAACATTCCAAGGATTCACATACCACATGGAAAAATTTAAATCATAATCCCTAAGAATATCATGATAATAAATAGTCTCTTGATATTATATTTAAAGTGATATTATATATACTACACAAAAGGAATAAGTTTTGAACAAAGAATATTTCTCATTGAAGTAAATGTGAGACTAGAAAAACACTTTTTTACATTGGAAATAATAGTGATTTTGGATCATAATTTTATTTTCTTAAAATTAAATTGTAAAAATTTATATCATAGAAAAAATAAGGTAAGGACATTTATTTTATATTTTTTCCATAAATGATGTCCCCCTGATGTGAAATCTTGTAAAAAAGTATTTTATGAAACTATAAAGAGAATAGTTTCTAGTGTGGATTAAAGAAAATATTAAAGAGATTTAAAAGAAAAATGAAATGTTTATTTTGATAATACATGAAATGAACTAAAAAATATTTCCATGATAAAATTACAGGAATTAGATTTAATAAGTATGATTTAAAAATCGTATATAGTTCACCAGAAAATGGGTAAAAAGTACTTAACTTCTATTTAATTGGCATAGTTTATCAAGAAAAATTGATTAGAGAACCATTTTAAAATATGTATATACCCATAAATGAAAGATGGTATGATATTAATATGTTATTTAGGAATATATGCACATAATTTATAATAATTATAGCAAAATAGGAATCATTAAATTTGATAAATTATAGATAAAGTGTAACTCGAAGGAAAGGCGACGGTTCAGATATAATCCCTTACCAATTTATATTCAATCGAATCATGTGGAATTGAATTAATAATAATAAAATTATATAATTAATAACATGAAAATACATATAATAATTATATGATACATGAATGTTATATATAAATACACCGTACAGAATAAATAGTGGTGAATAAGGAATATCTCACAAAAATGGAAGTGAGATGAGAAAACCCTTACATTATGTATGAATGTGTACAGTACCTGATCTTAATATCCATGATAATAAAATTAATCCCATTAATTAAATAATTAAGTTCATTTTCTACATGTATTGATCTATTTATAGTTTTATTATGTTAATTTATGTAATGGCCCAGGTTATTGGAGGTCCATTACTTAGTAAAAATCTGATGTTTGAGGTTTTCTCGGTGGCCTGGCTGGCCATCCCAACTTCTCGGTGAAGTTTGACCCACCTTAGGCCTATTGATAGCCATAACCTACCAGTATTAGTCCTACATATATCTCGGTCAACAAGTAGCCACATCATACCGGTAGCTCGTCATACCGGTAGTTCGGCGTACAGTTAGCCATAGCCTACCAGTAACTCGGCCAACCAGTAGCTCGACCTAATTGTAGCTCGGTCTACCGGTAGCCACATCCTACGGAAAGCTCAGCATACCTGTTTCTCGACCTACCGGTAGCTCGACCAACCGGTAGCTCGGCCGACTGGTAGCTCGGCCTACCAGTAACTCGGCCTACCGGTACCTCGACCTACCGGTATCTCGGCCTACCGTTAGCCATAGCCTACCGGTAGCTCGGCCAACCGGTAGCTCGTCCTACCAGTATATTTTCCTACAGGTATCTCAGCCTACCGGTAGCTCGGTCTACTGGTATCCGCAGCCTACCGGTAGCTCGGCTAACCGGTGGACCTAGCCTACCCCACACGGGTTAGCCAGTATCGCCTCCTTTTTCACAAATTAAGTTTTAAACCCCATTTTGACCCCTTTACACATGTTTTAAAAGCCCATTAATGACAATTAATGGCGTTTGATTAAGGGAGGTAACCTGGTGTGTGTCGGTAAAAACTGACCCTAAAGGAGGGGACCCTTTAGTGACGTGTGGGCCCGCATGGTCAACCCACGAACCCCACTCATTAAGTGGTTTTTCATCCTTATCTATGTATCTCAGCTATCTTTGGAACTTATAACCAAAAGGTTCTCCCTGGGTTTCTTTTTCTCGGCCACCCTGCGTTCGATTTTTCTTCTCGTCCTTGAGATCCAGAGGTCACACCTCTGCAATTTACTCGCGCGTAAAGAGAAGCTCCAATCGTTGATCAATCAAGTAGGGGTTTCACCGTTGACTCTCCTTTCGGTGTATCTTTCGGGGTGGGTACACTTCTTTTTTCGTTAAATTTGATGAACCAAACATTAATAAAGATAATAAATAGACCCTAAACGAAGGGGAGGGGTGGGATCGATGATGCTGCTCTATATTTATCCATGATTAAGTATTTCTAAATTATGTCGTCTTATGCCCACTGAAAATCATGGTCGTTGGTGGTCTTTCTCTGTGCACTAATAATCCCTTACACCTTGTGATGTTCAAATGGCTGGTATTTTGGTTGTGGACATTTGATGTGTAAATGAAATTGGTTAATTACTTTTATTCACCTAAATAAATTGAAAGAACCAAGATCAATCCTTTTCTGTGATAACACCGGTTAAAGTACAGTGGAATTGGAATCATGGAGTGTGTTAAATATTTGAAATCTAAAAATACCGGCATGGGCCTGCTCTACGTATGTGGCATTGGTTTGTAAGTTTTTATGAATGGGCCGTTTTCTGAGTGATGTGGTTGGGGATGGGATCCATTGTTGTTATGGTTTCGCTGGTTGTGAAGTTGAGGTCATGTGGTTACCTTGCTAATGTCACAAATTGGGTTGGGATACTTTGTTGTTGAGAAACAATTGGCTCCTGGATCTTGGGGACATGGGGTTGTATGTTGGGGTTTTCTTTGGTTCTAGTACTTCGAGGGATCTCACTTATCCATTTGTTGATGTGACCTTACAAGAGAACCGGGTGTGAATGGTTAAGTTGATGTTTGACTGTACTCTTTCGTGGGATTGTGCTTATGCTTTCTAGTTGCCTAAGTATGTGAAAAAACTAATTTAAACATTATTACTGAACATGAAACAAGGATGGGACAAATGGGTTTTGGTTTGGTGTGATTTCTGACTTCGTCATGGGTGCTGATTGTGTTGTTTAGGCTGGATGAAGAAAAACCTAGATTTGAGTGAGTGAATGTTACCTATATATATACTTGTAGTTTATGTGTTTCTTATTCTCTCCCCAAACTAGTTGAGCACATAGTACCGAACACCCCCATTTCACAGGGGATGGTGTTTTTTCCAGCACTTCTATTAGTGGCTAGTTATTAGCTCCTTTCGGCTCCCTTTCTCGGATAGCCCAAGTATCTTTGGGCAGGCTGTGATTGCCTGAAGTCCATTATTAGACCAAGGAACTTCGGGTAGGGTAGTGTGGTGGTTGGACCAGGTGTGTACAGGCAGGTGGTTTCCCAAGTATCTTCCAGATGAGTCCATGGTGTCTTCGGGCATGGCAGTGGTTGTTCTGGACTAGGTGTTTGCAGGCATGGTAATGTCTGACAGTTGTGGTCAAGGTGTTTTTGGTCAGGTTAGTGGTTGTGGTATAGGTGTTTGTGGGAAGGATGTTTGGTTGATGCCCAGGTGTGTGTGGGCAGGGTATGGCAATGGGACTGCGGTGATAATGGTGGGATTCGTTCGATGCATATGATGTCTTCAATAACCAGTGGGAAAGTGGCGCGAGGTACCCAAACATCGATGTGCAATTACTATACATTACTTGACTTGGGTTATTTGGGGAGTCTTCCTTGGTGAGGCTTGGGTGGTTAGTTTCCTTGCTAGGTTCTTGGTTTTATCATTTTCCACGGGGTATTAGCATGCCTCCCCACTTGTGCACAAGAGCCTTTGGTTTTCCCTACTGAGTATACATGTATGCTAACCCTACGTATATAAAATTGCTTTCAGGTTTCCAGGAGGACTTCAGGGATCGTGCTGGACCGTACTAGCTCAGACCTTGTGACGGATCATTGCAGTTGTTTTTGTTCTTTCTTTTGTTATTTTCACGTTTAATTCTCCTTATACATTATGGTTTTTTACTTTGTTACATGAATTGGGAATGGTTCTTGGCATTACTTTTACTTTCAGTTTGGTTTTGTGGGATTTAACATCTTATCTCACGATCCTATTAAATGAAAAAGGGTAATGCCTTCCATTTGGGGTGTGATTTTATACCCTTTGCGCTGGTCACCACTCTAGGACCTATTGAAGGCGGGTCTCGGGGGTTATTATCTCTCCATCAACATAAAGAGGGAACGACCTGACAATATGCGGACCTTTCCCTCCTTTTGGTAAAGGCGGGACAGGACAGAATGGTATCAGAGGCTGGTTGAGAGATAGGATGGAGCCTGGAGTTAGGAATAGGGAGGATTTCATGGGATAGTAGGGAAGTTTTTTTGGGTGACCTTGGTGTGTGAATTAGGCCAGGGAAGACCGGTTAGGACATGGGATTTTAGGGCCCCCGTGATCTGATGCAAGGACACTGGACCTACCGAACAACCGAGTGAGGCCACACTGATTGCAGGGTAGAGACACTAGGGAAGGTACATGCATCATAATGACCTCTGTTCTAGTGTCTTTGGGGTGTTTTGTGAATTTGAATTAAATAATAAGTTTAATATGTTTTAAGAACAACGTTCAGCACTACTTGGGCTTAGGCATTCTTTGTTCACTTGTAGTTATGGCAGCCGGAAGATGACCACAAGTTGTACGGGTGATCGAGGCCCAGGAGGTTGACTTGGAAAATCGGCAGAGGACTGATCGAGAGGAGGAGGACAACCAGTGGAAGAAGACGCTTGGAGCCTTCCAGTGACAGACCCCCGAGAAGTATGAGGGAAACACCTCTGACCTAAAGACGGAGAGCTGGCTTGAAGAGATGGTGATAGCTTTCGGCCTGATTCGGGCTTTGAACGAGTACTGGGTTCCTCTGGTCTTCATCCCAATGCGGGGAGGAGCGTGTCAATGGTTGACGCTCTCCCTGGGGGAGAAGAGAGTGGATGAGGTGGCATGGGATGATTTCGAGAGGGAGTTCCGAGCAGAATTCCTCTCTTCTACGATGAATGTGGAGAAGAGGCAGGAGCTACTCTCCCTCCAGCATGGGAGTATGTCAGTAAGGGAGCTGGGTATCAAGTTCAAGGATCTCCTCCTCTTTGCTCTGGACCTCTTTCCGGATGAGGAGTCTCAGGGGAGATGTTTAGAGGAGGTGCTCCGTCCATCCCTCTAGTATATTGTTATCCCCTATACCTTACCGACATACTTGGAGGTCCAGAAGAAGGTAGAGGTGGTGGAGAGGATGCACACTCTGGGCGGTGTGTCACGAGAGGGCATTCAGCTATGCCCGTTAAAGGGAAAGGCCGTCAGCACTAGACCACCAGCATCGGGACCCTCTAAGTTCCGACCAGCAAGAAGCAGGCCGCATCAGTTCCAGTTCCGGTCCCCCGATCCTCGCACTTTTCCTTTGGGCTAAGGACCGAGGTGTTTCGTCTGTGGAATCCATGGACATCTTTGGAATCAGTGCCCAAACTAAGTGCATTACGGTAGTGGAAGACAGGCCCAACACCCACCTTAGTAGCAGCTTCTAGATAGGCCCTTTCAGCAGCATCACCAGGGGAAGTGAGCTCCCGCTTCATCTAGGGAAGACATTGTAGGGGAGGCCGAACATAGGGAGCTCCTCAGGGACCTAGACCAGGGCATGGTCGGGGAGGCAGCCGACAACCGAGGGTTAGAGGAGCTAGGCCTGGACAGTTGCATGTCGCGGAGGCAGCAGTTCCAGCAGGACTAGAGGTTGTTCGAGGTATGATTAGTTTGTTCAGTACCCTTGATTATGCCTTGTTCGATACCAGAGCTTCTTACTCCTTTTTTGCACCTGGTATGGTATGTGCTCTCGGTCTAGATGCCGAGAGACTTCCAGTGCCCCGGGTGCTGAGCACACCAGTCGGAGGTCTGACCAACTTGTTATATGTTTATAGATTATGCCCAATGATGATAGGGCCACACCAGTCGGTCAGGGTTCTACTACTGCTACAAATACAGCCATACGATGTCATCCTATGCATCAAATGGTTGTTTTCTGTGTGTTCCATCATCGACTGATTTCGAGGAAGGGTTGTGTTATCAGACTTCGGAGGCCGACGCGTTACATTCGACAGTGAGCGGAATGGTCAGATGGGCAGTAGGCAAGAGAAAACCCTCCTCTACTGGTTAGCCGAGATTTCAGTAGAGTCAGTAGATGTTGATATGGTGGGAGTACCAGGTATCGTCAGTGAGTTTATAGACGTCTATCCTGAGGAAGTAAAAACTCTACCTTTTTGATGTGATATCGAGTATGGGATATATTTTCAACATGGCGCTCATCTGATTTCGATGGCTCCTTACCGGATGGCACCTTCAGAGCAACAGGAATTGCTGATTCATATTGACGATCTGATGAAGAGGGGTTATGTTCGACCAAGTATTTCACCATGGGGTGCTCCAGTCTAGTTCACAATTAAGGCAGATGGTGGTCTCAGGTTGTGCATAGACTACAAGATGTTGAATAAGGTGATGATCAAGAATTGATACCCTCTTCCAAGGATAGACGATCATTTCGACCAGCTGAAAGGGGAATGATGATTCTCGAAGATCGACCTGCGGTATGGGTATCACCAGTTGAGGGTGAAAGAGGGCGACATCCCAAATATGGCATTAAGGTGCAGATATGGACACTTTGAGTTTGTATTCATGCCTTTCGGTGCTTCGAACGCCCCGGCTGTGTTCATGGGGATTATGAACACCATCTTCTGTGAGTACCTGGATCGGTTCGTAGTCGTGTTCATCGACGACATCCGGATCTATTCAAGGTCAGAGGATGACCACGCGGAGCACCTGGGGGCAGTTTTGGATATCCTTCGATAACACCATCTCTATGGGAAGTTGTCAAAATGCAATTTCTGGACCAAATAAGTGCACTTCCTTGGGCACGTAGTGTCCGAGCAGGCGGTAGCAGTTGACCCATAAACGGTTGAGGTAGTTGTTTGTTGGGCCGCACCCAAGAATTTGGCAGAGGTTCGCAGTTTTCTTGGGATGGCAGGTTACAATCGAAGGTTCTTACCCAACTTCTCCCGAGTTGCAGCCCCTTTGACAGCCTTGACCAAGAAGGAAGAGGTTTTTGTGTAGAGTGAGCAGTGCGAGACAGCCTTCACCTATCTGAAGGAGAAGTTGGTTAGAGACCCAGTGATGAGACTACCAGAAGAAGGGGTGGGGTATGAGTTGTTCTGTGATGCTTTAGGAAAAGGCCTCAGATGTGTGTTGATGTAGCGAAAAGGGGTTATCTCTTATGGGTCTAGGTAGTTACGCCCTCATGATTGTAATTATGCCACCCACAACCTGGAGGATGCAATAGTCATTTTTGTGATAAAGTTATGGCAGTATTACCTCTTCAGAGAATGCTTTGTGGTCTTCACAGATCACAAAAGTTTGAGGTATATCTTTTCCCAGCGGGACCTGAACTTATGACAGCAAAGGTGGATGGAGTACCTCCAGGATCATAACATCGAGATTTCCTACACTTTGGGGAAAGGGAATGTATTGGTTGATTCCTTGAGCAGGAGATCACGTAAGGATGTGGTCCGAGAGTCGGCAGACGCCTAGAAGGAAATAGAGGAGTTGGCTGCCATGCACCTGGATGCGTGGATGGATGGAGGTAGAGGTTGCATGTATCAGATGAAAGTGCAGTTCTCTCTATTTTAATAAGTGGAGGAGTCTCATTGGGGGGCACATAGTGAGAAGTGATGTGTGACCGAGTTTCATAGTGCAATGCTCCAGGAGGATGGGTGGAGGATGGTCAGAACCAGATGCTTCTTTGGGAAATGTTTTGTTTTCCAGAGGTGATGAGCGTCAAGGTTCATAGTAAATTCCATAAGTCGCCCCTAGAGGTACACCCAAGGGTTTACAATAAGTACTAGGGTCTGAATAGGCAGTTCTGGTGGCCTAGAGTAAAGCGAGCTGTGGAAGAGTTTCTGTCCATGTGCCTATTATGTCAGCAGGTGAAGGCTGAACACTGAGTTCCAGGCGGCCTACTGCAGTCTCTAGATTTCCCCGAGTGGAAGTGGGAGGACATCTCGATTGATTTTGTCACGGGAAAACCCAAGGATCAAGAGGGTACGATGCCATCTGGGTATTAGTGGACTGGTTGATGAAATCGGATCACTTTATGGAGATTAACGAGTCGAGTTTATTGGATGCTTTGGCACGACGATACATGGATGAGGTGGTGTGGTTGCATGGAGTTCCGAGGTTCATAGTCTCAGATAGGAATGCACTGTTTACCTCATGATTTTGGAGAGGATTGTAGAATTATTTTGTCACCCAACTACGTCTTATCACTACTTTCAATACCAAGACTAATGGACAAACTGAGCGCACCATCCAAATCTTGGAGGATATGATGCGGGCATTTGTTCTGGACACAGGAGGATCGTTGGTGCGACACTTACCTTTGATAGAGTTTGCCTACAATAATATATATAACTCCACCATTGGTATTTCCCAATTTGATGCATTGTACGAGAGGCCATGTCGCTCACTTGTGTGTTGGACCGAAGTCAGAGAGGCAGGGATCCTTGGCCCGGAGGTGCTGCAGAGCACGACGGAGAAGGTTCAGCTTATATGGGAAAGGGTGAAAGCAGCCCTGGACCAACATAAGTTGTATGATAATACCAAGAGAAGTCCCTTGGAGTTTGAGGTTGGAGACCACATGTTATTGAAGTTCTCCCCTCGGCGTGGACAACGGAGGTTCGACAAGGGGGTAAGATTTCTCCCAGGTTCATCAGACCCTTCGAAGTGTTGCGGCGGGTCGGCGAAGTGGCTTATCAGCTAGCGTAACCACCTCAACTAATGAAGATACTTGACGTCTTCCATGTTTCCCAGCTCTATAGGTATCTGAACGATGATTCACATGTCCTCGACTAGGGATAGATAAACATCGGGGATGATGTGGCCTTTGTGGAAAGACCAGTGATGATCGAGGACCGTGAGGAGAAGGTGATTTGTGGGTGAACCATTCCCTTGGTTTGTGTGTTATGGAGACTTTGTGGGCTTGAGGAGAGTATGTGGGAGAGGGAAGCACAGATGTGTGCCCAGTATCCAGAGTTTTTTTGAGTTTTGTACTTTTCTATTGATAGTTTTTGTGGTGGAGCGTTTTACCTTGTTGGCTATGAAATATGTGGTTTTTCTTTCCTCTGAGTGTGAAAAGTCTTGGCTATGGGGAGGGGAGGACCCGACCCCTAATCCAAACACATTAAGGTGGATGCGATTAAACCTGTGCATGCGAGTCAGTGCCGCCCAAAGAGGATAGTATCTTGACATGGGGGAAGAGACTCCCCAACCCACATGACTGGGATGTTTTGTAACGCCCCGACCCCAGCTACCCAGAGTCGGTGCATTACTTCGTAACATTGGATTGATCACAATAAAGATCAAATCTCGAAAGACCGATTGGTTTAGTAGCCTTGGAAACACTAGATATATTCATAAGTTTTATATTACATCATAAAATGAAAAACTACAACAACAACATAATGTCTCCACAGTCCACACTATTATCCCCTCATAATATCCCTGCAGGTCATTCATAATTTACTTCTTCACTTCCTGGGAAAAATAAAACATATAAAAGGGGTGAGCTCAAATGCCCAGTAAGGATAACAATATAGCGGAAACTTTCATAAATAAGAATAAACATTTAAGGCAATGTATAACTAAAAAAAGCCTTTTAAACTTGAACATCATCATAATATGGCACAAGTAAAATGAAATAATGCCATTTACTCATTCACATGGATATTCTACTAATCGAATAATCACATGAAAAATCACTGACAACTTTCATAATGTTGGAATGCATAATTCCAGACTATCATAACCACATAGACAAGGCCTCATGCCAAGACTACAAATAATATTTTTTCAAGGCCTTGTGCCAAGACACTAGTTTGTCTCATGAGACCTACCGATGCATCTAGGAGCTATAGCGGGCTCCACCCGTCACATATTAAGTCCAATGCATTCCCATATGAAAAGGTTTAAACATAAAATAAACATTCGTATTAAAACTAGCATACGAAATGTCAATAATTTAACCATAAACTATGAATGGTATAAAAATAGAACATCCACAGTCAAACATATCACAAAACCTTCAATACAATATAGAAGTTTTGTATTATAATAAATCAACTTCAAATAAGCGTAAAATCCATCAAAGGATGTTGACATAGATGAAATCAAAACACTTTTTAGAGAAATATCTCTTTCTATTTTTGAAATCATTTAAGAGCCATATAAAACAAAACAGTTTCTTGAAAATATTCTTATAAGCTTGTAAGGAAAGATTTGAAGATTTTATAATGGCGGAAAATAACCGCACCCGCCGTATATGTTAAAAAAGACATTCTTACCTTAATTCTGTCGAAAAGGTTAAAAAGGACTTTGTTTTGAAAATGACGGAAAGATTCCTCTTATAAAGAGTTAAAAAGGGTATAAATTACTTTAACCCATATTATTGTAAATAATAAAAATGTTTTGAAATAAATTTTTAAGAAACATGGATGTGGATGATAAAGAGATCCCAGTATATTATTACGTATAAACAACCTCGGATAATGAAGAGATTGTGAAATTACCCTTACCTTGTACTTTTACTTGGTTGGGGTAGGTTAAACTCCTGTATAATGGTGAAGTAATTGTTATTAAATTATACAAGAATCATATACATTCATATGATATCATATATGATCTTTTAACATTGCTTTGTTAACAATATCTTAGATTTATCGTTGTTTCGGGTGTTAACTTACTCGTTTTCTTTTATATGTTTTGTTACATAAGTCCTATTTTTCATGGATAGGTTGTATCTTATTAATATCCAGAATGATATCATGTCCTTAAACATTATTTTTAAATCATCAAATGATAATTATACTTGAATGGATACGACGGAGAATGAATCTCATCGCGTTCGTGGAGACGGTAGTCCGTACGTACGCACGAGCGACAATATCATTATTTTGATATTAAAATAATATATAATTGGATAGTATATCATATATACATAATTATTATCATGTTATATTTATTATTTACATGAATTATATATCATTATTATACCCACCTAAATAATAATATATTCAATAACAATTACACCACGACATGGAGACGGTAAGCCGTACGTACGCACGTATGGTGACATGTCATTCAAATGATGGGTATAATACTGAATATAGTTTTTCCATATTTATAATAACTTCACAGTATATAAAAGATACTGGAGTTATAATTTTATAATTGAAATAATAAACAAATAGGGAGTGGAAGAAGAAAGAAACATGAAAGAGGGTGATGAAAATGTTACCTCTTCTTCGGGTTCTTCCTTTTGATTTGATCGAAAGGACTCATTAGGATTGATTTCTGAGTAATGTAAAGCTTCTAGGATGAAGGGAGAGAATTTGGTAGAGTATTTGGGCAGAGGTTGGCCGAACCAAAAGGCTTGAAAGTGTGAATAAGGTGGTAGAGGTGGGGGCCTTTTATAAGAGGAGAGGAGTGGCTCTTTTGGAAAGATTGAAATGTTACATTATTATACAATGATTTTCTGATTCTAAAGGTCCCACACTTATATAATTCGTGGATAAGGTGATAAGGGTTCTAAATCGCCTCATCCAATAGGCTTTGGACAAGTGTTAGCCTTGGATTTTTCATTATCATCTCATTTTATTTAAATCATTAAATAATGAGGTCATCGCTGCATCATAATGATGTCATAAATAATTTAATTTATTTAATGTCTAAAAATTATAAAAAACATACTATGATGTATGAAATTGTTTTAGCTTTCTAATGAATATTTATAGTCAAAATTTGGACGTCTGTAACCCCACTTAAAAACTGTTTTAGTAAAACAACTCATGTTTGTGTCAATTTAATTTTAACATTAAATAAATATATATTAATGTCATTTTCCAACCAATGTGGCTCCATGGGGTCCCCAAGTTGACCCATGGTTTGTCTTGGTCGGCCATGACTCATCCAATAGGAGTAGGACAAGTGTCACGCTCATATCATATTATTAAAACATTGTTTTTACCTTAATCTACACTAATTAACTCTAATCGCGATTAAGAACTTAAAAGTTACTATTCACCAAAAAATTATTTTAATCTCATTGAACCACATTTTACTTCTTAATGACAACCATGTATGTCGGATTTTTGAAAATCAAATCACAAAAGTGGTAATATTTCATTTAAATGAAAAATCAGTTATTTAACTACCACTTAGTGGTTTCAATATTCATCAAAAATTGAAGTTTTTCAGAACAATGCCAAAATTTCACCCTAAGCTATAATTGATATTCTGAATTCAAAAATGATGTCTATTTTAAAAAATTCCAAACATATAAGTTGCATTAATTAATTTTATAATTAATTCCCGCTGTCACAACAAATAGCGTGTTTTTAAGAAACATTTTATATCAAAAGATTGGCAATTGTTTATGTCCAATTTCAATGTTAAATTAATTCTAATGACCACCATTCGATAAAATGGTAAAAATATATTCTAATTATACTTTAAAACCACTAAATTGTATAATTTATCACAATAAATTTTTTTGATTAAAAAAGTTGTTTTAAGTATTTTTCACTATTCATAAAAAAATTGGAAGTTCTCAGAAAGTTACAAAAAATTTAACTTAGGATAATTTCGATATTACGAATACAAAAATGAAGTCCATTTTGAAATATAAAATTTATATAATTTTAAAAAGTGGTTATTACTATTCATAACGGCTACTTTGATTAGTCGCGGTGTTTTAGAACTCGAAGTTGCGTACAATGCAAGCTATTGCATTATTTAATGAGAAGCGTATCGTGGAAGATCGGGGTGTTACATTCTCCCCTCCTTCAATAAATTGAGTCCTCGCAATTTGAAATTTTTCTTTGAAAATAAAAGGTTGAAAAGAGAAAATACCTTTGAGGAAAACCCACATCGGAAATAAGATTAATAAAATTTAGCCTTAATCAGAGGGAAAGGGAAATGAAAAAGTCACCACCCAATTATGATCTCGATTAGGAGAACATTGGTGGCAATTAGAGACATATAATTGGAGGAAAAACCTAAATATTTGTAGGGAGTGATTGAGGTCATCAATTACAATCAACTGTCAAATTGAGGGCCTCAAAGCCTTCAATCTATGTTGATTTAATATATCATCAGTTCAACAAGACCTAAGGTATTAGGATAATACATGTTTTTGTTTTAATATCCCTTTACTAAAGTTTAAGAATTAATTTATTCATTGAATAAGAGATAGGTATATATATATTTATTCTTGACAATTAGAGTTTCAACCTTCAACTCATCTTTCACTCAAAAAGATAATAGAACTCAAAAATATTATACTTATCCTAATTGTATAAGGTTACAAATGTTAACACATACCATTTAGATTAGTAAAATTATTTTGTAATAACCAGGGACTTCCTCTAGGCTAGTGGTAGGAAATAATGGCATGTCGCACTATGATTATGGGTTCGATTCCTGCAGCTTTGTCTGACACGACGGGTTATGCCCCACCCTGCAGGTTGTCCTTTTCCTAAAACTATAGTATCATAATATTCCAAAAATAATCTTCATAAATTTTTTAACCATAAACAATACTATCCAAAGATCAACTTAATCCACTCCAACCTTTATAGTTAGGCAAAATACCTCTGTCCAGACTTTCTCTAAATGGTCTCTTAATTCCAAAATCAATTTTTTAGATTCCCCAAACAAAGTAAAGTTTCTCTTATTGTCACATACTAAAAATATAATTACCTTCATCATATTAAAAACTTACTGAAATCAACAAGTACAGCAGTACAATCCTTATATATATATCACATTATTCTAATAACCAGAATATAATCCATGAGTCCAAAAGCACCATTACATTAGTTATTCTGCTTCAACTGTAGTAACAGCATAAGATTGTCCTTGATCACTTGGCCTTTTTTGCGGTATGTTTCCCTGACGCTTAGGACATTCATTTTCATAATGACCCATTTCTCTACAATTGTATCATTCAACATTGATAGCCTCCTTCTTTCCCTTGCAATCACGAGCCTGGTGACCCTTTTCTCCACATTTATAACAAACTCCCATTCCTTTTAGGCAAGTACCAGGGTGATTCTTCCCACAATTATCACATAATGGAAAATCCTTCTTTCCCTTTTTCCCTTTATCTGTCTCTTGATCCACCGTTCTCTTCTTCTCTTGCTTTACTTTGTTGTCATAAGACTTATAGAATTCCTTTTCTGTCTTGATAGCACATGAGACAATATCTTTGTATGATGAGAAGGATTGTGATACTAATGCTCGATGGAGAAATGGTTTTAACCCATCAAAGAAACGATCAATATTACTCCTTGGCTTACGTATATAATCTGCAGCATACCTCGCTAACCTTGTAAAGTTGGCCTCATACTTTGTGACATTCTCATCCTCCTTCTTCCTCAGACTCAGAAATTGCCTTTCCATATCCACTCGATGGTCTCTAGGAAAGTATTTTTCTAAGAACAGCTCTTTGAGCTCCTTCCATTCCATGTTTGTTAATTCATCATCTTCCTTTGTGTTTTGAATTAGTGACCTCCATTGGTTGGCATCTCCAGTGAGGCGGTAAACTTCCATGACAACATTCTTTCTTTCACTACTCCCCAAGGCATGGAATATTTTCTCTATGAAATTTATCCATTGCTCAGCTACAATAGGATTTGTACTCCCATTGAAGGTTGGTGGTTGTTTCCTCATGAAACGGTCTATCATTGATCCTCCATGTTGCGGATCAGGGTGCTCCAAACGAGTAAGGTTATTATTCATAACCTGAGTGAGTTGTCCCTGTATGGTAATAAGTTGATCAGCACCAGTTGTATCTCCAGATCCACAATAATTATCTTGAGCATGAGGGAAATCCCTACACGGAGTGCATGCATTGATACGGTTTCCATTCCTTCCACTAGGCGCCATTTCTAAACAATGGCATAAACTAGATTAGTTTATGAATTAAAATACATAATTCCATACGTGTAAAACACTTAACATAAATTGAACTAATTATGGATATAATCCATAATTATAAAAATGTTTTCTTTGAGGAAGTATATACTCGTAACCCTTCATAGTGGTTTGTAAAGAAAATGGGAATTATCCAAAGCATATCCCCCGGGAGTGTCGTAACCAAGAGTGCAGCAACGACCATTGTCGTGCACCAGTTCCCGTTCGAGTCTAGCTCAAAGCGGTGTTTTCGAGTTTTACCCCTAGGTATATCTGTGCCAGAGACGCCTCTACCTAAACGTATCCAGATAGGGATGTATTGCTCGGAAAACTCACAACATCTCTATAATACCAAAATCCTAGGAAGTTCTTCTATACTAATCCTCAAAGTCTATCTTCGGGATATGTGCTCTAATCAGAGTTTATCTAAATCTTGCTTCCAAGGTTAGTACTAAACTTCCTCTGATACCAACTATAACGCCCCGACCCCAGCTACCCAGATTCGGTGCATTACTTCGTAACATTGGCATGATCACAAGAAAGATAAAATCTCGAAAGACCGATTGGTTTAGTAGCCTTGGAAACACTAGATATATTCATAAGTTTTACATTACATCATAAAATGAAAAACTACTACAACAACATAATGTCTCCACAGTCCACACTATTATCCCCTCATAATATCCCTACAGGTCATTCATAATTTACTTCTTCACTTCCTGGGAAAAATAAAACATAGAAAAGGGGTGAGCTCAAATGCCTAGTAAGGATAACAATATAGCAGAAACTTTCATAAATAAGAATAAACATTTAAGGCAATGTATAACTAAAACAAAAGAATTTTAAACTTGAACATCATCATAATATGGCAAAAGTAAAATGAAATAATTCCATTTACTCATTCACATGGATATTCTACTAATCAAATAATCACATGCAAAATCACTAACCACTTTCATAATGTTGGAATGCATAATGCCAGACTATCATAACCACATAGCCAAGGCCTCGTGCCAAGACTACAAATATGATTTTGTCAAGGCCTTGTGCCAAGACACTCGTTTGTCTCATGAGACCTACTGATGCATTGTGGAGCTATAGCGGGCTCCACCCATCACATATTAAGTCCAATGCATTCCCATATGAAAAGGTTTAAACATAACATAAACATTCGTATTAAAACTAGCATACGAAATGTCAATAATTTCACCATAAACTATGAATGGTATAAAAATAGAACATCCACAGTCAAACATATCACAAAACCTTCAAAACAATATTGAAGTTTTGTATTATAATAAATCAACTTCAAATAAGCGTAAAATCCATCAAAGGATGTTGACATAGATTAAATCAAAACACTTTTTAGAGAAATATCTCTTTCTATTTTTGAAATCATTTAAGAGCCATATAAAACAAAACATTTTCTTGAAAATATTCTTATAAGCTTGTAAGGAAATATTTGAAGATTTTATAATGGCGGAAAATAACCGCACCCTCCGTATAAGTAAAAAAAACATTCTTACCTTAATTCTGTCGAAAAGGTTAAAAAGAACCTTGTTTTGAAAACGATGGAAAGATTCCTCTTATAAAAAGTTAAAAAGGGTATAAATGACTTTAACCAATATTATTGTAAATAATAAAAATGTTTTGAAATACATTTTGAAGAAACATGGATGTGGATGATAAAGAGATCCCAGTAGATTATTACGTATAAACAACCTCGGATAATGAAGAGATTGTGAAATAACCCTTACCTTGTACTTTTCCTTGGTTGGGGTAGGTTAACCTCCTGTATAATGGTGAAATAATTTTTATTAAATTATAAAAGAATCATATACATTCATATGATATCATATATTATCTTTTAACATTGCTTTGTTAACAATATCTTAGATTTATCGTTGTTTCGGGTGTTAACTTACTCGTTTTCTTTTACATGTTTTGTTACGTAAGTCGTGTTTTTCATGGATAGGTTGTATATTATTCATATCCAGAATGATATCATGTCCTTAAACATTATTTTTAAATCATCAAATGATAATAATACTTGAATGAATAAGACGGAGAATGAATCTCATTGCGTTCGTGGAGACGGTAGTCCGTACGTACGCACGAGCGACAATATCATTATTTTGATATTAAAATAATATATAACTGGATAGTATATCATATATACAGAATTATTATCATGTTATATTTATTATTTACATGAATTATATATCATTATTATACCCACCTAAATAATAATATATTGAATAACAATTACACCACGACGTGGAGACGGTAAGCCGTACGTACGCACATATGGTGACATGTCATTCAAATGATGGGTAGAATACTGAATATGGTTGTTATATATTTATAATAACATCACAGTATATAGAATATACTGGAGTTATAATTTTAGAATTGAAATAATAAACAATGAGGGAGTGGAAGAAGAAAGAAACATGAAAGATGGTGATGAAAATGTTACCTCTTATTCGGGTTCTTCCATTTGATTTGATCAAAAGGACTCCTTAGGATGGGTTTCTTACTAAAGTAAAGCTTCCAGGATGAAGGGAGAGAAGTTCGGAGAGTATTTGGTGTAACGACCCAATCTTTTTGAGTAGTATATTAACTTACTCTTATTTATTTAATAAGATGTTAATGGTTAATGCAGAAAGAGGAGTCGATGGCTTCATCCAGTAGACTCAACCCTTACGAAGCCCACTTATCAGAGCTTGGGAAGGAGGTAGCATCTGTGGGCTTCGCTTTGGACCAAGCCCAAGCCGAGCTCCAGCGTGTCAAGCTTGAACGAAAACGCTTGCAGGAGAAGTTCAAGTTAGTGGAGATTGCTACTAGTGCAATGTTATCTGAGACTCCCTCAGATTCTCTCACCATAGCACACCTTACACTTAGGTCTTATGCCAGTGTTATAAGGGGCTATGTGATGAGACCCTAGTTTCCTTGTGTAATCCTTTCGGGTGAATAAATTGAGATTTCTTCCTTTAGTGATGTTGTGAAATTTCAAATGTCTAGATAATTTTAGAATGTATTTTATTGATGTATTTTGAAAAAGGGATATTTTAAAATATTTATGTAAACCCTAAATAACTAATGATCTGTAATGATTTTCAAAAAATGGTCTTCTACAAAAGTGTTCAGTAAGGAATTTGGAGTCTAATAAGATCAACTTAATTTTTGATGAATAGTAAATTATGAATAGTGATTTTACGCTTAGGATTAGTAATGTGACCAAATGGATTAGTAATTTCACTCAAAGAAAGTTTTAATATAATTTAGACACCTAGGTTAAGTAATGTGATTCAATAAAATGGTTAAATAACGGTTTCATAAATTATTATTCAAGTATTAGTTTTTTCAGATGAATAGTGTTTTTTAATTAATAATTTAATTAAAAATAATTAGAAAATTATTTTTATAATAAGGACTTTATTTTTGAACTCAGAGCATCGATATTATGTTAAGGTAATTTTTGGGGATTTTTCTAAAAAAAGTGAATTTTCGATGAATAGTTTTTTTATTTAAAAATTAAATTAAAAATATTTAGAAAATTATTTTTATAAAATGGATTTCATTTTTGAAATCAGAGGATTGATATTTGGTTAAGGTGAAATTTTGGGGTTATTCTGAGAAAGTTGAATTTTCAGTGAATAGTAAAAATACAGTTTTAGGGTTTCGGTATGTTTAATGACATCATAATGGTGTAATGATGATGTCATGAGATCTTTTGAGGGTTGGCCGGCCAAGGGTGTTGAATTATTGTTTTGGGGGCCCCATGTGGCCTAACTCCATGATAAATGCCAAGGGAGATCACATGGGTTTGAGAAAAACACATGTGAGGTGTCCCTTGGCCATTAATGCTTTGTCCCCTCACTTTCCCTATAAATACCCACCCTTTCCTCCCTTAGTTTGCACTCCCAACTCTCCCCCAACGAAGTTCTGGTCTTCTTACCTTCCAAGGAGTCCTCCCAAGGTGCCCCCAAGCCCTCAAGGTCCAATCCTTTGAGTTTCAAGAGTCACGTTTTAAGGTAAGGGATCCGACCCCTCTCTTTCTTTTCATGTAATCTCTTTTATGTCATTCCTTTTATGCTCATTGTTTTTATGTGAGAGGATGTTCTTTTATATTCCTCTTACTGCCCATTCATGTTTATATGATGATAGATCCCCTCTTACTCTCATCATTTCGTTTTATGAATGTTTAAGTGACGCCGTTAGGCTGCCGAATGTTTAAGTGATTCTTTCACCCTTCTCATTTTTCAAGTTCGATTTTCATGTCAAGTCTTTCAAGTTCCTTTTTATTATGTTGGGGTATGATCTCTATATCTTTCATACTGATCCCTTATGATCATCTGATGAGAGACCCTATTTTATTTGTTCAATTCATTTTTGTTGAAGTTTAAGTGACGCCGTTAGGCTGCCGAATTTTCATAAGAGAAATCAAATTTTTGTCTTCCTTCCATGTTTTTCATTTCAATTGGTATGTCCTTGAAATTGCATCACCATGTCCATATATCCTTCTTACTCTGTCCCTATACCTTTTTATGGGTCAATTATGATTGTTCAACCCATGTCCCCTCTCTTTTCAAAGTTTCTAAAACCTTGTAACATAGCTGTTATGCTGCAGAATTTTCGTCTCAAAATGCCTCTCTTTTCTCAAAATTATTTTATGTTATAAAGTGAATACTCAAAGCTCCTATTTCTAAAGGGGTATTCACATATATATAAAAATGTTCTATTTTAAATTCTGGGATTTACATACATGATACCCGCTTTCCCTTTCCGTGGGTTTAAAGTAACGTAAAGATCATGTCTTTAAAGCAGTTTTTAAAATGTTATGATTATGAAATGAAACCCATTTATTTTATGCTATATGGGTTATTTATGAAATGTTTGATGATGATATATGTGGCTCACATGAAAATAAAGACAAATTTAAGGGTGCGCCCTGATAGCGCTCCAATGCATTGGGTAAAGACTTAATCTCTAGAGATGACCATTTTAACGACGCCTTGGTGAATAACCTTGGTAATTTTTAACGACACCTTGGGGATGGACCTTGGTGAAACGAAACGATTGTCAATATTAAATGTTGTAGCCACATCTTCAAGTTATGAAAAATGATTATTTTTATTATGATGTATCTCATGATTTCTTTCTCATGCCTTAAAGTTCTTTTCATGTCCTTATTGAAGTACCTCAAGTTCACTTGTAAAATGTTTCTCTTGTTTCCCTTACTGGGCCTTCTGCTCACCCTTTCTTTTGATGTATGTCCCCAGGTTATGAGATGCATAATGAACATAGGATGAACTAAAGGAGAATCCTTTCAAGTGTTTAAGAAGAATGTTTTGTGTTTTTTTTATGTATTTTGTTCCTGGTTTCCAAGACACTAGACCTTAAAGATCCTCAGTTATGTGTAATGTAATGAAAGTTTATGTTATAATATGGCGGGATGCCATAGTTGGTATCAAAGGATGGTTTAGTTATTTGTGGAAATTAGGATATAAAAACTTTAGGAAGAACCCTATAGAAAAGTTTAAATATAGGAAAACTTCCTGGTATTTTGGTAAGTATTGAGTAAGTGGTCTATCAAACAAATACATCCCTGTCTGGATACGAGCAGGTAGAGGCGGCTCTGGCACAGATGTACATAGGGGTAAAACCCGAAAACACCGCTTTGAGCTAGACTCGAACGGGAACTGGTGCACGATAACGGGCCTTGCTGCACTCTTGGTTACGACACTCCCGGGGGATATGTTTGGTTAATCACATGCTTTTTATGAATCATTATGAAGGAATTATAGAGAACTATTATTTTCTAAGCACGAATTCTTAGTTAAAAGATTCATAAATGAAATAAGTTTCTCACTAAGGTTTTATTCTTTTAGAAAATGGCGGGCAATAGGAGAAACCGTGCCGATGGTGACCGCAATGCACCATGTGCTGACGGCCCTCCGATGGAAGCCGGAATGGAAACATTCATGCGAATGATGAACCAACTGACTCAAGTTATGAGTAATAACTTGAATCAAGCTGAGAGGCCGACCTCACCACGAAGGGAACAACACTCTGTTGAGTCTTTCATGCGTCAACGACCGCCAACATTCAGTGGATCTACTGACCCGTTGGTTGCGGAACAATGGATAAGCTCCGTTGAAAAGATCTTTTCTGTACTTCATTGTTCGGAACAAGAAAAGGTCACCCTTGCTGTTTACCGCCTGGAGGGAGAAGCTGATCAGTGGTGGTCACTGATCAAAAACACGAAGCCACGAGGAGAGATAGAAGCTTTGGAGTGGGAAGAATTTCGGGGAATTTTCCTTAACAAGTATTTCCCTCGTTCCATGAGAACGAGAATGGAGAAAGAGTTTCTCGAGCTGAAGCAGAAGGAGAACGAATCTGTCGGAAGCTACGAGATGAACTTCACAAGGCTTTCCCGTTATACCTCAAGCTTTGTCATGGACCCTAATGGGAAGGTTGATAGGTTCTTTGGCGGACTACGACCTCATCTGCGGAAGAATCTAGCCAACAGGGACTATGATAGCTATGAAGAAATAGTCCGAAGTGCTATGAAAGTTGAGCTGGAGTTTGGTGAGACACAGTGGTCTCATAAACCAAATGAAAAGAAGAGGTCGTTGGAGCCCAGTTTAGGGAAGTCTTTTGATCAGGGAAGAGGTGGAAAGCAAACGCAACTTACCACATGTAATAAATGTGGGAAGAATCATCTGGGGAACTGCTTGAGTGGAAGTGGAAAGTGCTACAAGTGTGGAAGAGGAGGCCATATTGCTCGGAATTGTCATAGTGAGGTGAAGCCTCAGCTTCCCAACACTAACGACAGAGGAAAGATGGTTCTGGCCCTACCCGAAGTCACATGCTTCAAGTGTGGACAGCTTGGGCACTTTGCTAATCAATGTCCAAATCCGAGGGCGGTGGAGGGGAATCACCATCAACCTCAGCAGAGGCCAAGGGAGCAAGGTCGTGCTTTCGCTATCACCACAACTGAAGTTGAAGTTCCGAATGATGTGGTAGCAGGTACTGTTTTTGTCCTCTCAAAACTAGCAAGTACTTTATTTGATTCTGGTTCTACGCATTCTTTTATTTCCTCCAAGTTTGCAAGGAATATAGAATCAATCCCGGAATTGCTTGAGGTAGAGTTGTCAGTCAAGACTCCAAGTGGGATTATCCTTGCATCAACAGTATTTAGAGACTCTAGTGTTTACTTTGGTGAGCACAATCTTATCGCAAATCTAGTAGTCATTCCCATGAAGGAATTCGACATTATACTAGGGATGGACTGGCTCTCAAAGTATAATGCTAAGATCAAATGCAGAAGTAAGGAAATCTCAGTAGTCTTGAATGAACGACCTACAGTTATCTTCCGAGGAGAGATATCCCGAACTAATCCCTATCTAGAAGCACCTCCTATAGCTTTCTTTATGGAGTTAATAGGTGATGAGGAAGAAGGGAAAGGGAGCATACAAATTGAAGATGTTCCGATTGTTCAGGAATACATGGATGTATTTCCTGAGGAGTTACCTGGACCTCCCCCAGAGAGAGAGGTAGAGTTCTCCATTGAACTTGTACCTGGGTACCAACCGATATCAAAGACTCCGTATATAATGGCAAATGTGGAGCTAGAGGAGCTAAAGAAACAACTCCAAGACTTGTTGGATAAGGGGTTTATCCGACCGAGTGTGTCTCCTTGGGGAGCACCAGTTCACTTTGTGAAGAAGAAGGATGGATCAATGCGGCTATGCATTGATTATAGAGAACTGAATGGGATCACAGTGAAGAACAGATACCCTCTTCCAAGAATTGATGATTTATTTGACCAACTTCATGGGGCTCAATTCTTCTCTAAGATTGACCTTCGATCTGGTTATCATCAACTGAGGGTGAAGAAGGAAGATATTCCAAAGACTGCCTTCCGATCAAGATATGGGCATTATGAGTTTACTGTTATGCCCTTCGGCTTGACTAATGCTCCTGCTATTTTCATGGATTTGATGAATAGAGTCTTTAAGGACTACCTTGATAACTTTGTGGTAGTTTTTATTGATGATATTTTTATATATTCAAAAAGTCGTGAGGAGCATGAAGATCATCTGAGGGTTATTTTGAAAACTCTACGGAAGGAGAGGCTCTTTGGGAAGTTCAGCAAGTGTGAGTTTTGGTTACAACAAGTGGCTTTCTTGGGGCACATCGTAACCAATGAAGGAATCTCGGTTGACCCTACAAAGACAATGGTTGTGGAGGAGTGGCCTCAACCCACAACAGTAACTGAGATTCGTAGTTTCCTTGGTTTAGCGGGATATTATAGGAGGTTTGTGAAAAACTTTTCATGGCTTTCTAATCCACTAACCAAGTTGACTCGAAAAGGGGTTAAGTTCATCTGGACAAAGGAATGCGAGGAAAGTTTCCAAGAGCTGAAGAAGAGATTGGTTACTGCACCTGTGTTAACACTACCCTCTATCGGAGAAGGATTCGTTATTTTTAGCGATGCATCTCTGAAAGGGCTTGGGTGCGTCCTTATGCAAAATGACAAGGTAATTGCTTATGCATCTCGACAATTGAAGATTCATCAGAAGAATTATCCTACGCATGATCTAGAGCTGGCGGCAGTTGTTTTTGCTCTAAAGATATGGAGGCACTATCTTTATGGGGAGAAATGTGATATATACACTGACCACCAAAGTCTAAAGTATATTTTCACACAGAAAGAATTGAACATGAGACAAAGGAGATGGTTGGAGCTTATTAAAGACTATGATTGTTCAATTCATTATCACCCTGGAAGAGCAAACAAAGTCGCGGATGCGTTAAGCAGGAAAGATCCTGTTGTTCTGGCAACAATGAGGATCGTAGGAGATCCCTTGATTAAAGATCTAGTAAAACTGGACATGGGAATTATAAGGAAAGGGACATCATCAACCCTATTCCAAATGATTTCTCAACCTTCATTACTAGAGAAGATCAAGAAGGCTCAAAAAGAAGATCCTTTGCTGCAGGAGAAGTTGGAGGCTGTAAAAGATGGGATTTTCCCTGATTTCAATATTGATCAAGAAGGTGTATTGAAATTTCGTACAAGACTATGTGTTCCATCTATTCCGGAGATAAAGAAAGAACTGATGGATGAAGCTCATAGCTCTACCTTCTCTATACATCCAGGTAGCACTAAGATGTATAGAGACCTTCGTGATCATTATTGGTGGGATAACATGAAGAGGGAGATTGCCGATTACACTACAAGGTGCCTGGTGTGTCAGCAGGTAAAGGCAGAAAGGCAACTTCCTAAGGGGGTATTACAACCGCTACCCATACCAGTATGGAAGTGGGATAATATCACCATGGACTTTGTAACTGGTCTCCCGAAAACATCCAAAGGAAACAATGCGATATGGGTTATTGTGGACCGTCTCACCAAGACAGCCCATTTTATCTCTATTCGGGAAGATTTCTCTCTGGATCAGCTTGCCAAGATATACGTGAAGGAAGTGGTAAGGCTGCATGGGGTACCACTATCCATCGTATCTAATCGTGACCCAAGATTCACATCAAAGTTCTGGAGAAGTCTTCAGCATGCTCTGAATACTGAATTGAATTTTAGTACGGCCTATCATCCTCAAACTGATGGCCAATCTGAAAGGACTATTCAGACACTCGAAGACATGCTGAGATTATGCTCAATGGAATTTAAAGGTGGATGGGATCAACACCTCCCATTAGTTGAGTTCTCCTATAACAATAGCTTCCATTCGAGTATTCAGATGGCACCCTATGAAGCTCTATGTGGAAAGCGGTGTAGAACTCCTACTTGTTGGGATGAAACTGGTGAGAGGAAGCTTCTTGGGCCTGATCTCGTGCAAGAGATGACGGAACAGGTTCATGCCATCCAACAACACATAAAGGCTGCTCAGAGTCGGCAGAAGAGCTATGCTGACAATCGTCGAAGGGACTTGGAGTTTGGTGTTGGTGACAAATTCTTCCTTCGAATTTTTCCATGGAAGAGAGTCATGCGGTTTGGGAAGAAAGGGAAGCTCAGCCCTAGGTACATTGGCCCCTATGAAATCCTTGATCGCATAGGAGCAGTGGGCTATCGTCTAGCACTTCCACCGAACCTAGCTCAAGTTCATGATGTCTTCCATGTATCTCTCTTGAGGAAGTACATACCCGACCCTTCGCATGTACTAAACCCAGAGGTGGTACAACTTGAACATGACCTCTCTTATGAGGAGCAGCCAGTGGAGATCTTAGACCATAGAGACAAGGTTCTACGAAACAAGACTACCCACCTTGTGAAAGTGTTGTGGAGGAATCATAAGTACGAAGAAGCGACTTGGGAGCCCGAGGAAACGATGAAGCAAAAGTACCCTCACCTTTTCGACTAGGCCTCAAGTGTAAATTTCGGGGACGAAATTTCTTAAGGGGGGAAGAATGTAACGACCCAATCTTTTTGAGTAGTATATTAACTTACTCTTATTTATTTAATAAGATGTTAATGGTTAATGCAGAAAGAGGAGTCGATGGCTTCATCCAGTAGACTCAACCCTTACGAAGCCCACTTATCAGAGCTTGGGAAGGAGGTAGCATCTGTGGGCTTCGCTTTGGACCAAGCCCAAGCCGAGCTCCATCGTGTCAAGCTTGAACGAAAACGCTTGCAGGAGAAGTTCAAGTTAGTGGAGATTGCTACTAGGGCAATGTTATCTGAGACTCCCTCAGATTCTCTCACCATAGCACACCTTACACTTAGGTCTTATGCCAGTGTTATAAGGGGCTATGTGATGAGACCCTAGTTTCCTTGTGTAATCCTTTCGGGTGAATAAATTGAGATTTCTTCCTTTAGTGATGTTGTGAAATTTCAAATGTCTAGATAATTTTAGAATGTATTTTATTGATGAATTTTGAAAAAGGGATATTTTAAAATATTTATGTAAACCCTAAATAACTAATGATCTGTAATGATTTTCAAAAAATGGTCTTCTACAAAAGTGTTCAGTAAGGAATTTGGAGTCTAATAAGATCAACTTAATTTTTGATGAATAGTAAATTATGAATAGTGATTTTACGCTTAGGATTAGTAATGTGACCAAATGGATTAGTAATTTCACTCAAAGAAAGTTTTAATATAATTTAGACACCTAGGTTAAGTAATGTGATTCAATAAAATGGTTAAATAACGGTTTCATAAATTATTATTCAAGTATTAGTTTTTTCAGATGAATAGTGTTTTTTAATTAAAAATTTAATTAAAAATAATTAGAAAATTATTTTTATAAAAAGGACTTTATTTTTGAACTCAGAGCATCGATATTATGTTAAGGTAATTTTTGGGGATTTTTCTGAAAAAAGTGAATTTTCGATGAATAGTGTTTTTATTTAAAAATTAAATTAAAAATATTTAGAAAATTATTTTTATAAAATGGATTTCATTTTTGAAATCAGAGGATTGATATTTGGTTAAGGTGAAATTTTGGGGTTATTCTGAGAAAGTTGAATTTTCAGTGAATAGTAAAAATACAGTTTTAGGGTTTCGGTATGTTTAATGACATCATAATGGTGTAATGATGATGTCATGAGATCTTTTGAGGGTTGGCCGGCCAAGGGTGTTGAATTATTGTTTTGGGGGCCCCATGTGGCCTAACTCCATGATAAATGCCAAGGGAGATCACATGGGTTTGAGAAAAACACATGTGAGGTGTCCCTTGGCCATTAATGCTTTGTCCCCTCACTTTCCCTATAAATACCCACCCTTTCCTCCCTTAGTTTTCACTCCCAACTCTCCCCCAACGAAGTTCTGGTCTTCTTACCTTTCAAAGAGTCCTCCCAAGGTGCCCCCAAGCCCTCAAGGTCCAATCCTTTGAGTTTCAAGAGTCACGTTTTAAGGTAAGGGATCCGACCCCTCTCTTTCTTTTCATGTAATCTCTTTTATGTCATTCCTTTTATGCTCATTGTTTTTATGTGAGAGGATGTTCTTTTATATTCCTCTTACTGCCCTTTCATGTTTATATGATGAGAGATCCCCTCTTACTCTCATCATTTCGTTTTATGAATGTTTAAGTGACGCCGTTAGGCTGCCGAATGTTTAAGTGATTCTTTCACCCTTCTCATTTTTCAAGTTCGATTTTCATGTCAAGTCTTTCAAGTTCCTTTTTATTATGTTGGGGTATGATCTCTATATCTTTCATACTGATCTCTTATGATCATATGATGAGAGACCCTATTTTATTTGTTCAATTCATTTTTGTTGAAGTTTAAGTGACGCCGTTAGGCTGCCGAATTTTCATAAGAGAAATCAAATTTTTGTCTTCCTTCCATGTTTTTCATTTCAATTGGTATGTCCTTGAAATTGCATCACCATGTCCATATATCCTTCTTACTCTGTCCCTATACCTTTTTATGGGTCAATTATGATTGTTCAACCCATGTCCCCTCTCTTTTCAAAGTTTCTAAAACCTTGTAACATAGCTGTTATGCTGCAGAATTTTCGTCTCAAAATGCCTCTCTTTTCTCAAAATTATTTTATGTTATAAAGTGAATACTCAAAGCTCCTATTTCTAAAGGGGTATTCACATATATATAAAAATGTTCTATTTTAAATTCTGGGATTTACATACATGATACCCGCTTTCCCTTTCCGTGGGTTTAAAGTAACGTAAAGATCATGTCTTTAAAGCTGTTTTTAAAATGTTATGATTATGAAATGAAACCCATTTATTTTATGCTATATGGGTTATTTATGAAATGTTTGATGATGATATATGTGGCTCACATGAAAATAAAGACAAATTTAAGGGTGCGCCCTGATAGCGCTCCAATGCATTGGGTAAAGACTTAATCTCTAGAGATGACCATTTTAACGACGCCTTGGTGAATAACCTTGGTAATTTTTAACGACACCTTGGGGATGGACCTTGGTGAAACGAAACGATTGTCAATATTAAATGTTGTAGCCACATCTTCAAGTTATGAAAAATGATTATTTTTATTATGATGTATCTCATGATTTCTTTCTCATGCCTTAATGTTCTTTTCATGTCCTTATTGAAGTACCTCAAGTTCACTTGTATAATGTTTCTCTTGTTTCCCTTACTGGGCCTTCTGCTCACCCTTTCTTTTGATGTATGTCCCCAGGTTATGAGATGCATAATGAACATAGGATGAACTAAAGGATAAGCCTTTCAAGTGTTTAAGAAGAATGTTTTATGTTTTTTTTATGTATTTTGTTCCTGGTTTCCAAGACACTAGACCTTAAAGATCCTCAGTTATGTGTAATGTAATGAAAGTTTATGTTATAATATGGCGGGATGCCATATTTGGGCAGATGTTGGACAATCCAAAAGGCTTGAAAGTGTGAATAATGTGGTAGAGGTGGGGGGCCGTTTATAAGAGGAGAGGAGGGGCTCTTTTGGAAAGATTGAAATGTTACATTATTATACAATGCTTTTAGGATTCTAAAGGTCCCACACTTATATAATTCGTGGATAAGGTGATAAGGGTTAGAAATCTCCTCATTTAATAGGCTTTGGACAACTGTAAGCCTTGGATTTTTCATTATCTTCTCATTTTATTTAAATTGTTAAATAATGATGTCATCGCTCCATCATAATTATGTCATAAATAATTTAATTTATTTAATGTCTAAAAATTATAAAAAAATACTATGATGTAATAAATCTTTTTATCTTTCTAATTAATATTTATAGTCAAAACTTGGACTTGTGTAACCCCACTTAAAAACTGTTTTAGTAAAACAACTCATGTTTGTGTCAATATAATTTTAACATTAAATAAATATATATTAATGTCATTTTCCAACCAAAGTGGCTCCATGGGGTCCCCAAGTTGACCCATGGGTTGTCTTGGTCGGCCATGACTCATCCAATAGGAGTAGGACAAGTGTCAAGCTCATATCATATTATTAAAACATTGTTTTTACCTTAAACTACACTAATTAACTCTAATCGCGATTAAGAACTTAAAAGTTACTATTCACCAAAAAATTATTTTAATCTCATTGAACCACATTTTACTTCTTAATGACAACCATGTATGTCGGATTTTTGAAAATCAAATCACAGAAGTGGTAATATTTCATTTAAACGAAAATTCAGTTATTTAACTACCACTT
This sequence comes from Viscum album, assembly GCA_963277665.1. Classification (NCBI taxonomy): domain Eukaryota; kingdom Viridiplantae; phylum Streptophyta; class Magnoliopsida; order Santalales; family Viscaceae; genus Viscum; species Viscum album. The sequence goes on from OY728126.1 coordinate 890,702,159, forward strand.
AGTGGTTTCACTATTCATCAAAAATTGAAGTTTTTCAGAACAATGCCAAAATTTCACCCTAAGCTATAATTGATATTCCGAATTCAAAAATTATGTCTATTTTAAAAAATTCCAAACAAATAAGTTGCATTAATCAATTTTATAATTAATTTCCACTGTCACAACAAATAGCGTGTTTTTAAGAAACAATTTATATCAAAAGATTGGCTATTGTTTATGTCCAATTTCAATGTTAAATTAATTCTAATGACCAACATTGGATAAAATTGTAAAAATATATTCTAATTATACTTTAAAACCACTAAATAGTATAATTTATCACAATAAATTATTTTGATTAAAAAAGTTGTTTTAAGTATTTTTCACTATTCATAAAAAAATTGGAAGTTCTCAGAAAGTTACAAAAAATTCAACTTAGGATAATTTCGATATTACGAATACAAAAATGAAGTCCATTTTGAAATATAAAATTTCTATAATTTTAAAAAGTGGTTATTACTATTCATAACGACTACTTTGATTAGTCGCAGTGTTTTAGAACTCGAAGTTGCGTACAATGCAAGCTATTGCATTATTGAATGAGAAGCGTATCGTGGAAGCTCGGGGTGTTACATGTTTAACATGGTATGTAGCTTGGTTCTTTAGAGGAAGGTGTTTTTAGTTAATAATGAGGCTCACTCATGAGAGGTATCTTTTGAAATAGTTGTTCGGACCCTCTCTTTCCTTGTGGATTGTTTCGATTCTCGGGGGAGAGAATAGTTTGAGAGGTATCTCATGTAATGGCCCAAGTTGTTGGAGGTCCATTACATAGTAAAAATTTTATTTTTGAGGAGTTCTGGGTGGCCTGGAAGGCCATCCCAACTTCTCGATAAAGATTGACCCACGGAAGCCCTAACAGTAGCCTTAGCCTACCGGTAGAAGGCTAACCCATAGCTCGGTCTATCAGTAGATGAAGCCTAACTGTAGCTCAGCCTACTTGTAGCTCGGTCTACCGGTAGCTGTAGCGTACCGGTAGCTCGGCCTACCAGTAGCTGCAGTGAACCAGTAGCTCGACCTCCTGGTAGCTCGGCCTACCGGTAGCTCGGCCTACTGTTAGATCGGCCTACCGGTAGCTCGGACTACTGGTAGTTGTAGCCTAATGGTAGCTCGGCCTACCGGTAGCTCTGCCTACCGGTAGCTCGGTCTACCGGTAGCCCCAGTCTACCGGTAGCTCGGCCTACCGATAGAATGGCCTATCAGTAGCTCAGCCTATCGCTAGCCGTAGCCTACATATTGCTCGGCCTACCGGTAGCTCGGCCTACCGGTAGCTCGGCCTACCGGTAGCTCGGCCTACCGGTAGCTCGGCCTACTGGTAGCTCGGCCTACCGATAGCTCGTCCTACGGGTAGATAAGTCTATCATTATTGGAAGCCTACCGGTAGCTCGGCTAATCGGTGGACCTAGCCTAACCCCCATCGATTAGCCAGTATTGCCCCCTTTTTGCGCAAAGTATGTTCTAAACCATATTTTGATCCCTTTATGCCTATTTTAAAAGCCCATTAACGCCAGTTAATGGAATTTGATTAAGTGAGGTACCCTGGTGTGCGTTGCTAAAAACCACCCCTAAAGGTGGGGACCCTATATTGACATGTGGGGTCGCATGGTCAACCCACGACCCCGGCTCCTTACACGGTTTCGCGTCCTTATCTTCGTATCTCAACTGTCCCCGACCCTTATAATAAATGGGTTTTCCATGGGTTTCATTTTCTTGGCCACCCTATGATCGATTCGTCTGCTCATCCTTGAGCTCCAAAGGTCACACCCCTGTAATTTACTCGCTCTTAAACGGAAGATTCGATTGTTGATCAATAAATTAGGGGTTTCACCTTTGTCTCTCCTTTCTGTCTATTTTTGTGGTGGGTACGCTACTATTTCTGTTGAATTGGATGAAGCAAACCTTAATAAAGATAATAAACGGACCGTAAACGAAGGGGAGGGGTGTGATGGATGATGCTGCTCTGTTTTTATCCATGATTGAAGATTTCTAAATTGTGACGGCTTACGCCCACTGAAAATCATGGTCGTTGGTGGTCTTTCTCTGTGCACTAATAAACTATTACCCCTTGTGATGTATAAATGGCTTGTATTTTGGTTGAGGACTCTTTATGTGTAAAATAAATTGGATAATTACATATATTTGGATGAATAAATTTAAAGCACCCGGATTGATCCTTTTCTATGATAACCTCGGTTAAATTATAGCGGAATTGGAATCACAAAGTGTGTTAAATCTTTTAAATATGAAAATTCCGGGATGGTCCTTCTTTGTGTTGGTGGCAGTGGTTTGGTTGTTTTTATGCACATGCCGATTGTTGAGTGATGTGGGTGGGGATGGGATCCCCTGTTGTTATGGTTTCGCTGGTTGTGAAGTTTAGTTCGTGTGGTTACCTTGTTTATATCACGAAGTGGGGTGGGATCCTCTGTTGTTGAGAAACCATTGGCTCATGGATCATGGGGACATGGGGATGTATCTTGGGGCATTCTTTGGTTCCAGTTGATCGAGGGATCTCACTTATCCCTTTTTTGTTGTGACCATACAAGAGAACTGGGTGTGAATGGTTAAGTTGATGTCTGACTGTACTCATTCCTTGGCTTGTGCATATACTTTATAGTTTCCTAAGTAGGTGATGAAACTTATTTAAAAATTATTACTAAACATGAAACAAGGATGGGACAAATGGGTTTTGGTTTGGTGTGAGTTGTGGCTTGGTCATGGGTGCTGATTGTGTTCTTTAGGCTGACAGAAGAAAAACCTAGATTTGAGTGAGTTCTTGTTACCTATACATATACTTGTAGTTTTGGTGTTTCTTATTCACACCCCACCCAAGTTGAGCACTTAGTACCAAACACCCCCATTTCATGGGGGATGGTGTTTTTTCCTAACACTTCTATTAGTGGCTGATTATTTTCTCCTTTCTACTCCATTTCCTGGATATCCCAAGTATCTTCGGGCAGGCTGTGATGGACTGAAGTCCATTATTATCCCAAGGATCTTCGTCCAGGGTAGTGTGGAGGTTGGCCCAGGTGTGTGCGGGCAGGTGGTTTCCCATGTATCTTTGGGATGAGGACCATGTGTTTTCGGGCATGGCAGTGGTTGTTCTGGCCTAGGTGTTTGATTGCACGGTTATCTATGACAGTTACGGCCCAGGTGTCTGTCGGCGGGTTAGTGGTTGTGGCCCATGTGTTTTCTGGTGGGATGTCTGTTCTAGGCCCAGTTGTGTGCGGCCGGGGAATGGCAGTGGGACTGCGGTGAGAATGGTGGGATTGGTTCGGTGCGTAGGATGTCTTCAATAACCTGTGGGAATGTGGCGCGGGCTACCAAAACATCGATGTTCTATTACTATACATTACATTACTTGCATTATTTGGGGACTGTGCCTTGGTGAGGCTTGGGTGGTTAGTTTCGTAGCTAGGCGATCAGTTTTCTCATTTTCCACGGGCCATTAGCATGCCTCTCCACTTGTGCACGAGATTCTTTTGTTTTCCCTACTGAGTATACTTGTATGCTCACCCTACGTATATAAAACTACTTTCAAGTTTCTAGGAGGACTTCGGGGATCGTGATGGACCATACTAGCTCAGACCTTGTGACGGATCACACAATTGATGTTGTTCATTCTTTTGGTATTTTCGCCTTGTAGTCTCCTTGTGCATTGTGCTTTTTACTTTGTAACATGCATTGGGAATGGTTCTTGGTATTAATTTTACTTTCAGTTTGGTGTTTTGGGATTTAATATCTTATCTCCCGATCCTATTAAAAGAAAAAGTGTATAGCCTTCCATTTAGGGTGTGACTCTATACCCATAGAACTGGTCGCCACACCGGGACCTGTTGAAGGTGGGTCTCGGGGTTCATTATCTATCCTTCAACATAATGAAGAAGGGCCTGAAAATCTGATGACCTTTCCCTCTTTTTTGTGTAGGCGGTTCGTGAAAATGTATATCTTTATTTATGAGTTATAGTGTTTAATATCATCGCTCTAGAGCATTTGTTTTCTTGGTTTTTATGATCGGTTCACTTATTTATATGTAATGGAGTTGATGTGGAATGGATATAATTCTACAGAATTTATTATAAATACTACTAACAAAAATTAATAATAATAATTATTTTTATAATTAATTTGGTAATATGGTAGGATGAATAGATAATAGATAAAACATTAGTGATAATCATTTATATTATTTTGATGTCTATTTTGATCGTTACGAACTATATTTGTCATATAAATATTAAATTTGTATATATTCTGGTTATTGAAAATGAAATATATTATAATACATAAATTGTAGTATTTTTAAAAAATAATGATGATGTCATGACGATACGTTAAAAAAGAAAATGAATAAATATATGTTTTCATCAACGAAGGTTGTAAATCAACTCCTCTCGGATGATGATTTCATTTTTAAAATAATATATAGATTGTATGGAGAATGATGATGGATATTTAATTAACATGATATAATTCTAGTATATATATGATACTGGTGTTTTTATAATCATATTGATAGAGGAGTTTAGTATATTATAATAAAATAATGAACATGAAAAAAAGAGAAAATCAAGAGGATTTACCCGCTTGAATACTCCTCCATGATAACATCCTTAATGAATGGTGTTATGGTCATTTGGTAAGACCAAGATCCCATAGATTAGGGTAGAGAATATGGAATCATATTTGGGTAGAAAATTGAAAATGTTTAAGTATTAGTGGATTGAGGATAGGAGGTGATGAGTTGTGATTTTAATAATAGAGGATATTGGATATTTTCCATTATTTTATTCATTATTTTATTATTTTGATCAAGAAAAGAAAAAGTGTTAATTCTTGTGAATAAATTTTTTAATATGTGCATGTGATTTATATTTAAGGTTTATGACATCGTAATTGACTCCATTAATAGTGTAGTTATCTTATAATTTAATTGTATAGTAAATTACTGTATTAGATACTTCACTAATAATTCTAGTACTTCAAAAAAATACCATAAATTCACCGTAACAATTTTTAGAAATGTATAATTAAAAAATGAACTCCATTTTATGAAAATAATTATATATATATGATAAATGTTATATTCAATTAAAATTATTATTTACTCTAAAAATAATGTTTTAAATTTATAAATAATTTTATAACCGGAATGGCCCGATGGCCTTCATTTACTGATTTATGATAATCCCTCTTTTAAGGGTTTAAGGGGGACCCTTACATGACCCATAGGATTCATGAAATTATAGGAACTTATAATGTTAATGGTATTCATTATAGTCTATGACAACATGAAACTGCCTCTCCCTTGAATATGTATCATGATCAACTCTTTACCACTGCATGGATCTTCAGCTTGCTTTCCTATGTATTGTTACCCCAAGCATGGTATTGATGGAAATTGTCACACCTTATTATTATTCCAAATTTGTTGTCTCAACTCTATTAAATGCACCTTTCTCTTAGTCCTCTTATATATATATTGTTTTTAAATAATCTATCTAGTTTTTGTCTTTGCATTAGGTGTCCCAAATGCTTAATAGACTCGATGGTCTTAGTTGCCCGATGTCCTTAAAGACAGTAGGCCCAAATTAGTAGCCCAAAGGTGAATAGTTCAAGCTGCTATAGTACCAAACCAAACCTACTACAATTACTAGGAATTATTCCTCTACCAAGATTTGAACATGGGTCTCATGGATGAACATGGAGAGTCCATACCAAAAATGTTAAGGTACATGTGAAATTATATTATAAAACTATTACTAAGGCATCATAAAATTATCCTAAAATCAGATGATTACAAAATATTGATTTATGAATAATTTTTTTGTAAATGAATTTTCTTATAAATCGTTTTATTATTTAAAATATTGTAATTTAATATTTATGACTTACAAAATAACAATACATAAATAATAATTTTTAAACAATTCATTTACATAAATTATGATATAATGATATCATAATTTCATTTATAAGATTTAAAGCTATTATTTAAACATTAATGGGAGAGGTTAATATTAATTAGGCCAATTAACAATTCATAAGAGTTGTATTACAATTTATAATGGTAACATTAACATTTTAAAGGGTCACATTACTATTTTCAAAAAAATTAATCTGATCCTATTAGAATCAAAATATCTTACATAACGTAATTATGTATATTCATTTTTCAAAATTAAAATCACAGAAACAAAAAAAAATTGTGTTTAATGGATATTCTATTATTGAAATTGTCAAATGATTATTATAACAATGTTTTTTTAACATAGACATAGTGTTGTGTTCATTAAATAATATTTTAAATTTCTTTTTAAATTCCTGGGGTGTTATACCACCCCCGCCCTCTAGGCCACATACATAAAAATTCTAATAAGTCACACTCAGGGGTGCCTCTATTTCCCCAAACATGGAATACTGCATCAAATTCAATGAATCAATAATTTAAATTAGGTTCCATGACCATAATTTAACAACCACCACTATCAACACAATTTACAATGTCATCTAATCTGAAACCCAATATGGAACACCTCTTTACTGCCCCCAATAGTTAACATATCTATGATATTATATGAATCCTCTAAACCACAAGTCCATATAATAACCAAGGGTACCAAAAGGAGTAAAAATATTCTCAATAAATCAATCTTTACATGGTATCTAAACTAAGGAACTATAATTTCCCAAACAACTCATACACATGATCATTTCACAACACTAAGGATAAGCATCTCTTATATCCTTTCATGATACAAACTAAAACATTCTCAGTAATCAAGTACTCCCTCTCCAATAAATGTAAATGGTTGTTACAACTGATACTCTTTATTCAGATCAAACATACTTGGAACAAACAATCCTAGGCCCTTTTCCAACATCTGAATAGAGAAAACGACATTCTCATAGAACTGATCCTATAGTCTGTTAACCTGAATGGATATTGATTCATTATCCACTACTAGAGGATCAATCTTGGTGGAATACTCTTGTTTTTAACTGGTAATCATAAATGGGGGGTCATTACCCATAATTCCAAATTTACATTTACAACACATACCATAAAACAACTATATCTTTCATGGAAAGAGCCTTTGCACAAGCCTTAAACTACCCATTTCAAATACACCATCGAAATAGAAATTTTTATATCTATATTAATTCCCCTACTATCACTTTGACGAGTTATGGCTATCATGGGTAAACCAACGTATATATCACATGGATTTTATGAGACACCTTTTTAAAACACTTTATTTACTCACAAAATAAAATATTTCCTCTTAGGAACATTTCCCATTTCACCACTTATTATATACAAAAGTTTGACTCATTTATAACCATCAATTAAGCAAATTTATTTAACCAATCATTTACATTATTTCCATTTTCCCATTTTTATCATTGTTTTTAATACACATTTTTATAAAATCTCTGAACAAAGTATGATGCATTCAACCCTTCATGTCATACACAACCATATTGTGTGTTCCAATCATGATTCATGCAACATATATCCATATATTTTTATAATGATGTATGAATGGAAAATATCATGCCATTTAATCCTTGAGAAAAATTTCATAAAATAGTAAAATCACACATCAACTGCATCACCCAATGGTGAAATATTTTCCATTATTAACAGTACACATCAAGAACAATAATGTTGCCTGAGGGTACTTGGGGTTTCCATATACATGTGTTATATACTCGTATGATATAGTAGATTGACAAAACCAAATACTTTGAAATAAATTACCTATCATTCCAAAATATAATGGTTGAGAAACAAACTCTTCTAATATCACTTTGTAACATCCCTATCATGGAAACTACTAATATAATGCTCTGATATTATTCACTATGTGACCACAAGCTTGAATCCACATATTCTAGAGGTTACTGACTTCAGTTGAGAGTCTAATAGATCATAATGGGATATTATACCCCATTTACCATTATAAGACATAAAATATAACCTGTGGAATAAATGAATAAAATAGAAATAAACCAGAAAATATTCATTACCATCCAATCACCCAATTGATTACAAACCACAACCAGTAGTTGATATTCTATGGCATGCTAATAAATCCAAAATTGAGTAAACCCAAATAAATATGAATAACCAAATCCCCAAAACAGGTCCTGACTCTATGTCTAGATCCTCATATATGTACATCCACATGATAGATGAAACTTCCTAGAACATAGAATTTTCCCATGTCCTGTCATGAAACCATAAAATCTATTTGGGTACCCAATGGTGGCCAGAGATGGGTGGGAGTAAAAATCAATAATCAACCACTAATAGTGTCTACAAAATAAATAGAAAGATCATGAAAATACATATGAATATAAAGGTAAACAGAAGACAACCTGAGTACGATTAGTTAACAATGTCAACATTAAACATATTAATCATTTACTAAAATTTAACCAATTGTTTTGTAGGATAGGTATTTAATCATTTAAACAACAGACTATGTGGATCAAATAGTATATATTATAGAATAAGTCATGTTCCCTATCTTACTTGGGATACAAATTTCATAATAATTACAATTCAAAAACCTTAGAGTCCCAGTACTGGTAGTCTAGTGAAGTTAAACCATTTGAGGTATAGATCCTCAGTCCCCTTACCTAACATATGCATTATGGTGGTGGGGTTTATAGAATTTTTCTAAACCGACCTATGGGTGAATATCCTCAACTCCAATATCCCACAACTAACAAGCCATGTGCACATTTATATTTTTCAGTTTTCCAAATATACCATATAAAAAACCATATATATTCAATTCACATAACATTCACAATTCATAACTGTTCAATATATGAATAAACTTCAATGCATAACCCATTAGCACATTTTCCATTTACATTTCAAAGTCCATTTAAGTAAATTTCAATTATTATGCCCTGACCCTTTCGTGTAATCAACATCTCCAATAACTAGTCCAATTTAACATATTCAACAATTCCCATACATTTACCCGTATAAAAAATTAATCATTTCAAAAAATTACTATTTAATATGATTGCCTTTTTTACATTCATTAACCAACTTAGTTATTTGAATTTCAATTCAAAATTTATTTAGCACAATAACTTTATTTCATCCAACACATTTCAAATTATTCTAACCAATAAAATATTCCAATATCATTGTCTATACAAAATTGTGAATTTTTTTTTTTCATCCCAAATAATATATTAATATTTTTATAATGGGATGTACTTATGCACAAATAAACTCTATGATTATAATAACAATTGTATGTTTTTTTTAAATGTTTTCACAACCCATGGGTGTCCCAAATTAGGTCTAGTAAACCCAAATTATTCCCACAATGATTATGAGGGATTTAATCCATAATTATTTTAACCATTTTACCAAATTAATTTTAAGGCCTAAAATTTAAAACATGAAGGAACCAATAACACAACCACCCAAGAAAAATTCAACAACAAGTCTATTTGATATAACTTATAGACCACATACCTTAAATCGGCCAACATATTCTTGTTAAAACTTGTTTTTAAATTATGATTTAATCACATCTTGAAGCCTGAACTAAGGATGCAAAACAAAAATTTGGTTTTAGGGATTCTGAAGAAGATGAAGGAAACAAAAATATATAATCTAAAAAAAGAAGAAAGAGGAGCATTATACTTACTAGTAGCTTTGATACTCACCAAAAAATACTCCAAATTCTCTAGGAATGTTGTATCCCTACCCATGGGATGTCTTGGTTGAAATGGGAGATCATTAAGTTTGATATGGGATAAATGCAGTAAGAAATCAATTGGGGAACATTAAATATGAAGGGGAAAAACTGTACTAGTTAATTTTTAATGGGGCACAAAGTTTGACCTAAGGATTGACAAACCTTGTGCAAACCACGTGCTTTCCTCTGGCCATGATGTTGTAAGTTAAATGGTTAGCTGGGAATATCTAATAGTTTGAAAACCTATGCACCAACCATGTGCAATGGATTTGTCCATTTTCTAATGGTTTTCTTTGTCCCCTTGCACAATTTACTCAACCATGAACTTCAACTCTTATTCATCCCTATTTGGATGTTTTATTACCTCTAACCATGTACCAACCATAAAACATGCACATAATGGACAAATTACATTTTCATTAATGTCTCAAACCCCTGGAACAACCCTGATACTCCTCATAACATTGGTAAAAATTTCATTAACCAAACTTAAAAGTCTTAAATGAAAATAGTAATAGGGACATTCCTCCACAACCTCCGTGATCTTAAAAATATAATTGTCTTTAATATATTGTTTTTAATTTGAAGGATGAATTATTTTAGAGATGTTTGTAAGGTTATATAAATAAATATAATATCACTTTTATGTATATTCCATGGGACATACGGTTATTAGACATATGGTCATTGGAAATAAGGATTTCGGAAATACTTATATTGTTTTTATAAATTAAACATTTTTTATTTATATAAAAAATAAAAAAAGTAAATATAATATAATAAATAAATTGTGAAATAAAATAATATATAATAATATTTTTAAATAATTTATTAAAAAATGTATTTTTTATTTGTGACATATTTAAAATAATTATATTTTTAATAAATATTTTAGAAATATTATTAAATCAACAAGTTAATATAATTAAATATATAGATGTAAAATAATTTTTGGTTTGTGAAAAAATTCATATAATGTTATAATTACATAATTCTTAAAGAATATACTTTTATATATACACCATAATTTTATTTTCATTATCTAATTACATCTATATTGAGGATTTATTTTTATTAAATGAGTGATTTATATTTAAATTCTATCTAATTATGAATCAGATAACATTTATCAATGGGTTTGAAATAAACTTAAGTTAACTTTAATACATATAGTATAATTTCATGTAATATTTTATATACATTGCAATTTTATAAATGAAAAATTATTTTTTCAATATTATAAATTTTGTCCAATAAAATTTATTTTATATATTTAATAAAAATTTACAAATTTTCGTACAATGATAAATATAATTTTTAGGAATAAAATGTTACCTATGTAATAAAATGAGTTACAATGTGTTAAAAGGTTTTAATTAGGTTGAAGATTCCTAAAATTCCATAAATATTTATCTCCTAATTAGTTTTTTATGTCTTGTTCTACCTCCATATAACCTATATGCATTATTTATTTTCTTTTCATCAATATTAAATGTAAAAATACATTCCATACACATTAAGAAATAAATAATTATTCCAATTTTAATCATGTTCATGAATATAAGGGCCCATCCTCTAACCACCTTATAAAATAACATTCTATTTGTTTCAAATTGAATACCTAAAAAATTATCTCCCAAACAATCATATCTTCTATTAGGGATCCCCTATTTAATAATATTATTCCAAAATACATTTATTCATGAGGCTCTATAAAATTATATTCATTTCATTAATGAAATTATTACTTTCTCCATACTAATTAAAAATTAAATCATCACTTAGTCATCATACATCTAATTATAATATATAAAAACATTTCCGAAAAACATTTTTTGTATTTATAAGAGTTATCATTTTTGATCTATAGCATGGTATTACTCATTAATTCATTATGAAATGTTTATATTAAGGTCGGGGATACCTCATACATTATCGATGATATAAAATTATCATAATGAGTGAGATGTAAAAGGTAAAAAATATAATATGGTGTAATAATATATTTTTTCAAATTTTTTTAACTATTCAGTATTGGTGATATGAAATATTATATTGACCATTAAATTATATTATTTTTTCAATTCAATAATATATGTAATGATATTTTTAGTGTCCCTTTTAAACTTTTCACGATATTTCCATGAAATTAGATTTTTACTCTAGAACTATATCATGAAAAAATAATTAAACATTATAGAATTCTTAGAGGTGATAGATCCTTAGTCATGGAGTAATGATTCAATAATATAAACCAAATCATGTATGGGAATATAAATAAATAAACCCCTCAATATGAATATGGTTATTTATACTAGTTCAAATACAATGGGTTTTGAATTGGAGTATGTAAAATTAAAACTAAAAACACATTGGATGAAATATTACTATTAAAAACAGTGGTTTTCTATTATATTACCAGTATATGAGATGAAATAAAAACATTCATGAGACATAAAAATTTATCTTGGTTCATCCATAATAGGATACATCTATGTATCATACCTAGACAATATCTATATGTAACATATTTTCTAAAGGAAAACAAAAATTTAACATTATAGTAGACTCAATATTCATTCTCCAATAAAAATGAAAATTTAAAATATCACTACACTCAAAACTAATGTGTGTTCATTAATAGATTAGAATATTCTTACATTAAACACTTGAATAAATAAATATAACCCAAAATTTAGTGCATAATGAAGATCAATACTCATCCACTTGATGAATACAACATTAACATATAATTTTTTCATAATTTCGTATAATTCGCGTCATATTGAAATTCCTGAAACCCTTTATCTACATTTAAAAAATTTTCTAATATTTTAAAAAAACAGACTTTCATAAAACTATAAACCTCTTGTGATGATAACTATATGATTTAGAAATTATCTTTTTCAAATTGACACAGTTTTTTACTTCATGGATGGAATGATTATGTGAAACCATTAAACAATATACACATATGAAGAAAGATTTTGTGGATTAGGGCCTTATAATATTTTCTAAGGCTCATCACATTCTAATGATGTAGTTATATGACTATATATATATATATATGTTTTTACCCTTTTGTAAAAATTTCTCTTTCCTGCCACCTTTTCCTAAAAAACATTAATTTATTTATATACTCACCATATTTGGAAAAGTTATTGGGTAATATTGGTATTTTTAAAACATATCCACTTTTACAAAACATTCCCTAAAAATTCAATAATCATTTACGAATCACTAATATTTATAAAATTTCCTAAATTTTAAATATTATTGTGAGAAAGTCTTTGAAATAAATCAATCGGTAATCTCAATCCTTCCTCGAATATTTGGAACCCAAAATTTTGGATAACATGACTCAACATTGTCACCGTGTAGGCATACCCTAATGATCTACATACAAATAATCCATTCCTCTAACAAAATAATATTTCAGTATAACAAGTCAATCATATTGTAGAACAAAAATTATAAATCATTAATAATGTAAATGATAAAATTCTATTATATATATTTGATGATCATAGATGTATTATTACACGAAATATTAATGGTTGATGAAACTGCTTTAAAAATATTATAAAACCACAACTACCAAATGATGTTGTGAATAAAATAATGAAATTGATAATAAAATCTATAATTTGTACTATCAATGTTAATAATTTATAGAACAATGCATTTTTATTCTCGTAGGGTGTGTATCACTCGAAAAATAACGAGCGAGAAATTTAATAATAGTATATTGATGATTTATGTTATTTTATAAAAAATAAAAATAAATTTCATAACATAACATTATAGATTGATTTTATTTTATACAAAAATTAATATTTTATTTATACTGATTCATTTTAGAAAAGTTTCATTCGCATATTATATCAACATACACTTTCAATTATTAAAGAAAAATATTGTATTCTTTAAATTCTAAATTGAAGTTATTAACAAATTCTCATGTATAAATAAAAACTCGATAATTTTTTAATGTATGAAAAATTTTGATTTTATTAAAATTTAGTTTTAAAAAATTCTTGTATAAATATAAACTGTATACTTTTCTATAGTGACGAAATAAAATGCATACTCATATGTACAATATATCAACAAGACGTTTCAAAATAATTACAGAGAAACAAATTCTTTTGTCATGAAATAGAACCCTATGTCAAGAATTAACCGGCTTATTGAAGATATCAGTTTTGATATAGTTTAAAATATGTTATAGAAAATCATGATATATAAAAAATGAAAAGAGAAACAATTTTAAGCATGTTATTTTTTTTTTGATAATTGAAAACTGCATAAAGATTGTTGTTACCACTAAACATCTATGGTTCTCAAGTCTAAAATAATTTTTGATACAAAATATTAGTGTTGTAGAATATGTAGTCACAAGTGAGTTTGATGTCCAATTAATAAGTTGGGATGATGATATTGGTGTTCACCTGAAATTGAATACAATGAATATAAAAATATATTAACTATTATTACATAATTTAAAAATATAACTTGTTTTTATAGTAGAACTGATTCTAAATAATATGAATAATGAATTAGATGATTATTGGTTTCGAATATTGTAGACATACTGATTTTACATACTAAATCAACTGAATATAGATGTTTCCACAAATACAATTACAAAATTAAACATCAATTTCAACCCATAAAGAACAATTGGAGAGTCTTCAAGACCATATTTGGAAGATATCCATTTTAAATTTTTGATAGGAAAACTACATATTTACCATTAAAGAATAGTACAATACAAAAACCCTTTTCATTATGACCATGAAGAGGTGGAGGTGGAGGCTATTGCGGAGGAGGAGCCGACAGCCTTGTAGCGGAGGCGGAGGTAGCTGCAGCTGGGAGGAGGTGGAGGCAGACACATAATATGAAGTGGAGGTGGAGGGGAGGGCCGATAAGTGAAGGAAGTGGAAAGGGTGTGGAGGTGTAGGTAAGGGATGGGAGGTAGAGGCGGGGACCGGGAGGCAGAATGGGAGGCTGACGTGGAGGAATGAAAGTAGAGTGAGGGATGCGGGGGCCGAGAGGCAGAGGTGAGGGTAGAAGATCGTGGTCATGGATGGGAGTATAGGTCGGGGAGGCCAGGGGATAGGGAGACGGGGAAATAAAATAAAATATATGGTGGTGGAGCCTGATAAAAGTATAAATTCAGTTTTAGTATACCCATGGTTCAATCATAACCATGGGAATATGTCAATAAATACTATCTATACCCAAAGTTTCCAAAACCATGGGTATAGATGCATGGGGAATAACCTATTTTCCAGTAGTGTTTACTATTCATAAGGGTTATATTATAATTATTATGTTTAATACTACTATTCAAAAGATTAAAGTAATTTTTCACCAAAAAATTATATTTATCCTATCAGACACTAAATATCTTCTTGATCATAACCATGTATGTCTACTGTTCAAAATTAACATCACAGAAGCGACAAAATTATATTCAACGAATATGTTATAACAATCATTATAAATTAAATATAATAATAATGTATTTTTGGTAGATACTTTGTATTGTGTCCAATACATTCAGTAATAAATTTATTTTTAAATTATTGGGGTGTTACATTATCCCCTCATTTTAAAAAATGTGTCCTCACAATTTGAAATTTCTCTTCGAAAAAGTAAAAAATAGGGTTGATAAGGAAAAATACATTTTTTGAAAACCCACATCAGATATTAATTTATTAGGATAATTTTTTTGATTCATGATTATTTTGATAAATTTGAAAAATTATTACAGTTAATAATAATTTAGGTAAATATGTGTATGTGACATGTTTATATAAACAAAATATTATCCTTCATTTTTGACATTAACTATTCCTTCATTATTTCATAGAATAAGTTGTATCATTAGGAAAAATAATCCCTGAAACCTTGTCCAGATATCAAATTCAACCATTTGATAAAGGATTAACATTTCCAAAATATCATGCTACCAAAGATTGTAACTATGGTCACTTAAATTCATTATGAACTTATTAAAATACAAGGAGTGGAACTTAATCATAACATACAGACATGTGATTCCATACGGCGGGTAGTGTCTAGAAGCATTCTAATAACATAAATTTCCATAAAACTATATTGAATTTGTTCATGATTCATTATTCCTTATGTAAAACATAATAGTTTCTCTAGATTCTTTAAATGTATAATATTTTAGACTCATCCAATTATATCATACACCACTTTATCGATAGTCCATTACAAAGATCTAAGACAATATGTGTTATCTAATTTATGATATCCAAATAAATCATATAATTATTCCAAAACCTATTTCTCTGTACCCGAAATATATTATGGTTTTTCTTTCCCTAAACTATATTATTTCCCATAATATTATCTGTCTACTAAGTCCATTTTCCATGTTACCATATAGTCTTAAATGTTTAATGATGTAGTAATGTAGTACAATACTCGTGTATATTATATCTCTTATAATCATAAAATAATTCATGGATCCAGTAACACAAATAAATTACCTATTCCATTTCAATAGTAGTAATATAAAAATCATAACCTTGATCCTTTTGAATTTTATGATTAATATTTCTTTGATGCGTGGGACGTTAATTAGAAAAGTTCCCCATATAATTGTATTTGATTAATTGCACATTAAAAAAGTCTTTCTTACCTAGGCAGTCATAAATTCTTGGAGAATTTCTTATCATAGTTCCCCTTCTTATTGTAGTTGACATATTGTACATTATAAAATGTATTATTACCCATGAAATCACAAGAATTGTTTCCTTTATTTCATCCCTAATAAAAATACATATTTTTCTTAATCAAATACATCGGTGTATCCTCCCACAATTGTCACATGTGTGAAAATACATCTTTCCCTTATTCTATTTATATGTATCCCAATTTATATCTTCTTCTCCTGGTTTCTTATAAATCAATAATACTTATAAAATACTTCCTCCTTATTTTTAGGGAATGATACTATATCATCATATGATGATAATTTTTTATGGAGGAATTCTGTTATAAAGACAAATTTAAAACTATTGATGAAATAATCATTAATACACTATTTATTATATACTTTGGTGTGGTTCTGATTCCTTCTATTAAAAAATAATTACACACACTATATTAGACCATAAAATCATGGAATAATGAATATAATCCATATATTAGTGTAATACATAACAGAAATCAATAAACTTGTATGTTTCAAATCACCTAATCATAAAAATATTTTATTTGAGTATTTGATTAAATTTAAAATCATCTTAGTGGTTTTCAAATAAAATGTTTATTATCTTATGCATATCCCCAGGGGTGTCAAACTTGTTGCACAGTAAGGCGCATTGAAATATTCGAGTTTACCCCAATTTAGTACTGGGACACCTTGTTATAGTTATTTCTAATAGGTAAATCTCTCCCTATTCGACATCCATTTTCATTATCCAGACATTGATGTATATCCAATAAGTCCCAGATAATCATTACGTTACAAAAAATCTAGGATGTTATTTTATACTTTTCCTGAAATTATATTTTATTGTTTTTCTCTATAATATTCAAAATATTGTTTCCAAGTTTTCTTTTAAATTTCCTCGGATTCAAATTCTAACAACCTCTCCCAAGTTTCTTGAAGATAGTGCATTATTTTATTACATTATAATGATTAGAAGGAAACAAATCCTTAATGACTAGTCATTTTAGAAGTCTTTGTGACATTCATGATACCTATAATGCATTAGGAATATAAAATAGAACAAGATACAATATAAAATGAAATAAAATACATCATAGAAAGCTTATTCAATGTTTTCGTTCTCATAACAGGGTGAAAAGAACGATAAGATAGGGGTGAGATCATATTCTATATAAGAGTTAGTAATATATTGAAATATATTATAAACATAATCAATAGTCATGGTCAACAACTAAAAATGCATTCCTTTACAAATAAACATGATCATGATATAGTTGTAATAAAATTTAAATAAATAATACCATAACAAAATGTAACCATGGATATTATATTAGATTAAAAACACCTAGAATATCAATTACTATATTTATAATGAGATAATTCATAATAAAAAACATCATAATCATACCATCAGTGCCTCATACCAAGACCATACATAAATGGGTAAAACCCCAAACTAGTTTTTCCATTGAGACCTAACGACACACTGAGGGGCTATAGAGGGCCCCACCGAACACATACTATGTTCAATTATCTCCTCACATGAAATGGTAGAAATAATATAAACACAAATCTTGAAATTATATCAAACAAAATGTGACAACATTTTCTATAACCAATGAATTGTATCAAATTAGCTCACCCACAATCAAACTGATAATGAAAATTTCAAAAAAAATGTTGTATATGGTATCATATAGGATTAATATAATTTATATAAGAGATTCAATAAATTATATTAACATATATTAATATACTTTAAAATGTATGATGGAATTTTTTTTTATAAAAAAATCTTTAAACATTCAACAGTTTCCCATACAACATTAAAACATTCAAATCCTAATCCCTAAGAATATCATTAGAAAAAATAGTCTCTTGATATTCTATTTAAAATGGTAATATATATATTACACACAAGGAATAAGTTTTCAATAGGTAACATATCTCACAGAAGTAAAAGTGAGACTTGAAAAACAATTTTTTTACTTTAGAATGAATAGATATTCTGGATATTATTTTCTTTTTTTCATAAAATTAAATTGTAAAAATAAATATCATAGAAAATAAAAGGTATGGACATTTAATTTATATTTTATAAAAAATTGATGTCCCTCTAAATTGAAATCCTATACAAATATTAGTTTATGGATCTATAGAAATAATCCATTTTGTTGTTGTTTAATGAAAATATTAAAGATATGTAAAAGAAAAATGAAAAGTTTATTTTCATAAAACAAGAAATTAACTATGAAATATTTTCATGAATAAATTTTGGGCTTTAGATCAAATAATTATTGATTAAAATATTTTATAGTAAAATATGAAATGGGTAAAAATTTGGGAACTTCCTTTTAATTGGAATTGTTTATCAGGAATAACTGAGAAGGGAACCATTTTAAAACATGTATATACCCATAAAAGAAGGATTATATGATATTTATAAATCATTTTGGAACATATAAATATAATTTATAATAAATATACCAAACTATATAACCATTAAATATGATTAATTGTAGATAAAGTGTAACCCGAAGGAAAGAAGGGTGTTCAAATAGAATCTATTACGAATTCTTAATCAATTTAGTCATATGCCCAAGAATTAATAATAATAAAATGATACATTAAATAACATGAAAATAATTATATTCATGATATGATACTTCAATGTGATGTATACATACACCATATAAAAGAAATAGTGGTGAATAATGAATATCTTACAAAAATGAAAGATAGATGAGAAAACCCTTCCCTTATGTCTGAATTTGTTATGTACTTGATCTTAATATCAAGGATAAAAAAATTAAACCCATTACATAATTAATTAATATCATTTTATAATTTTATTAGTTTATTTTTAGATTTATCATGTTAAATTATGGCCTTATGGATGACTTACGGAGTATAATATCATTATTGTAGAGCATTCATTTTCTGAGTTTTCATGATCGGTTCACTTGTTTATAAGTAATGGAGTACATGTGAATTGAATACAATTCCACAGAATTAATTTTAAATATTAATAATTATTAAAATATATATTAAATGGTTATACAATTTCTTTTTTTATATTGTAGGAGGATGTGTTATTAGAAAAACCATTAGTGATAATCATTTAGTTTATTTTGATGGCTTTTTTGATCATTACAAACTAGATTGATCGTATAAATTAGTATTATGTATATATACTGGTTCTATAATTTTAAAGATATTATAATATATATATTTATATTTATATTATAGTCATTTTGTACTATAAATATGATATTTTGACCGTCCATGAATATTAAAATGATGAACAACAGTTTTTCATTCCTAAAGGTTGTAAATAATCACCTCTCGGATGATGAGATCATTTTTTAAATAAAAAGAGAGAGTATAGGGAATGATGATGGGAATTAAATTAAAATTATATAATTCTAGTATATATATTATAGTAGTGTTTTATTTATTATTTGGATAGAGGAGTTGAGGACATCATAATAAAAATAGAACATGTAATGAAAAAAAAGGAAAAGGAATAGGAGTTCACCTCTTGAATACTATTCCATGAGAACCTTCATAAGGAAATGTGTTTTGGACTTTTGTTAAGAATAAGAGCTCCTATATGTGGGAATATAATTTTGAAGATACTTTTGGTAGAAAATTGACAATATTTAAGGATTATAGGACTGAGGACAAGGGGTGATGTGGGGTGGTTTTTATAGTGGAGGAGATGGGTGATTTCTCATTATTTAATTCATTATTCTATTATTTTGATCTATATAATAAAGAGTGTAAATTATAGCGAATAAATATAGTAATAACTTCATGTGAGTTAGAATTAAGTTTTATTAAATCATAAATGACTCAATTAAAAGTGTATGTAACTTATAATGTAATTGAATGGTAAATTACTGTATTTTATTGTTCACTAAAAATTCTAATACTTCAGAAAAATCCCATAAATTCATTGATATCATTTTTAAAGATTTATAATTAAAAAATGAACTCTATTTTTTGAAAATAATTTTATATATATGTTAAATTTAATTATTAATATAAATTAATATTTATTTTATAATTACATTTTTAAATTTTTAAATGATTTTATAACATGAATGGTCCGAAGGCCTTCTTTTTTTTTTATTTATGATAATCCCCCATTAAATGGTTTAAGGGGGGGCTTACATGGCCCATAGGCTTCATGAAATTGTAGTACCTGATGGTAAAAAAGTAATTCATTATAGTCTATGACTACCTGAAACTGCCCCTCTCTAGCATATGTATCGTGATCAACTCTCCACCTTAGCATGACTATTCGACTAGCTTTACTCTATAAAGGTGAAAAAGCATGGTACCAAAGAAAAATGTCATACCTTATCATTATTCCATGTATGTTATCTCTGCTCTAGTGAATGCACCTTTCTCTTAATACTCTTATAGATCGTGTTCATGTAGAA